>CAWUFW010014569.1:0-407207 GCA_963921515.1 Calotriton arnoldi
TGATCCTGTCCCTGCGGTGCCTGGCCTGCCCCCCGGTTGCCCCTCCTAGTGGATTGTCCCTGGTTTTGTGCAGGCATGCGTAGGGTGACATCTGCCAGTGTCACCCTGTTTGAACTTTGACAATGGACTGGCCATTGGCCTTTGCTCTTTTTTTCTGGTCGTCGTTTTCATTCAACACATATGCTGAATAAAGCAACTTTCTTTTCTCTAGTGCTCATGCTTCAGATGTACATGTTGTTGGTGCTGCTAACCATGCCCTTGCTGCAGTGATGGTGATATCTGGTCTCATGATTATGAAGTGTTACTGTGCAGGAACCCATGTGGTCCAGGGGAATGTGTCCTATCATGTGGTGTATCCATGTCATCCATAGCAGCATCTGAGGGTGTCATGTGTTCAGTATTTGGCAATGGGATTTCCTACTTACATTAGCAATTTCATATCTGTGGCTTCCACCCCTGCACATCTGTTGTGCCTTCCATTGTTGGATTTGTCTACTTCCCTGACCGTGTTGCCATCTCCACTGGACATGCAGGTTTGGGCATCAATGGGGAGGGACTCATCCGTGTAGTCAGTGCAACATTGCTATACAAGTGTGTTGGATCTGTGCTGATGATTCCGTTGGCACATCCATGACCAGGCTGATGTGACGGGAGCCCTCATTTGGTGCTAATTGTTGATTGTGTGACCAAGTGCTCAGCTGACATGATGGGGCCCTACTGAGGCAACATATGGCACAGCTTTCCTCACACAGGAGTGGAGTCCCCTCATGGCAGTGTGTACACGTGTGACATTGCCTGCGCCCAAGGTGTGTGTTGTATGTGCATGTCTGTGTGTTCACTTCCATTTATCTGCGCATGCTGTGATCCCTAGTGTTGTACCTGTTTGTGATGCTTGCTGACTTGAGCTATGTTCCCCCAAAGTCTTCTCCCTGTGTTCTCTGTGATGTGGGTGCATGGCACATTACTGGTCATCAGGGTGTCACCCATAGGTGTGTTTGCTGTCAGGGCTGAGTTTGTGTGCAGACGCAGATGGGTCACAGTCAGGTTTCCCCTTGGCACTTGTTGTTTGCCCCTGTCATGTGATTTTCAGTTCGTGTTATCTTTAAGTTATTGTGATACGTTGTGTGTGTGACTGCTGGCACTCCTCAGGGTCCGGGCTGCGATGTTGGTTGTTGTCTATGTGTGTTCTTTGTGGGTGACCTTGGCTTCTTCATTGGTGTGTGACTGTGGCTGGGATCCCATTGGTTGGTGTGGTATCGCCGTCATGTCCATGTACAGCGTAGTGTGCAGTGTGTCAGACATTCAGGAGTCTTGTTGAGTGGCCATGTGTGATGTGTTTCTGCACCTTGGTTCCCACCCACCACCCTGGAATAGTCATGGGTGCATGTGCAATGTCACCAGTGCATGTGTACTTCACTGCTGCACATTGTTGGAGGTCGAGGGTGTGGTCTTGAGTGTGTGCAGATGGGAGTTGTTGCCCAGCTGGACCCCTGCCTCCATGTTGGCCTTGGCTTACTGGCCATGCTGATTGATTTGTGCTTGTGTCGGTGTGATGGTAGTTTGTTGCTCAGGACACATGACTGTGGTTCACAGTGTGAACCACATTCAGCTTTGTCATCAGAGTGGGAATTTTATGCAGCCAAGGGTCACCACATTGTGGGGGCCCTGGGGGTGGTGCTGTGGTGTGTCTGTGTCTTGCTGTGTCAGTTGTTGTTCCTACGTTCCTGTGTGACATGTGTGTTTTGTGCTCCCTCTCATCTGACAATGCCTGCTTGCCCACATAGGGGATTTGGATCCATGAGTTACCTTAGTGTGGCAGTGTATGCACATCTGTATGATTGGTATTCAGCTCTCCTCATGTGTTGTGTGGTTACCTGGGGACACTGGCACCCCCCTCACCTGCTGTGTATGATGTCAGTGTTGGTCTGCCTGTTTGTGTTTGTGCATCTGCACCACTGCATTGGCATATCTTGGGTGTGCCATTGGCTGTATGTTGTTTGGTGTGTTTCCCCTGCTGTCCCTGGGACTCCTAGGTCATCGGTCAGCACAGTGATCATGGTTTGTGTGTCCCATTGCTGCCATGGTATGGTATCTGTTCACCTCACATCTGCTGTCTCCACAGGATATCTGCATTTGTGTGCCCATTGGTGCAAATATGTGGTTCTGCATTCTGATGGTCACTTCTGTCATTGTGTCATTGATGAATGTTGACGGTGTCAGCCACCATGGGTGTTGTTTGTCTGCACATGGCCAAAGGAATGTCTCATTTGCACTGCAGTATTTGGCTCACCCAATTTATGTTGCAATGGGACACATACACTACTTTGCCACAGATGAGTTTTTGGTTCTGTGACCAGGAATGATCCATGCAGTTTGGCAGTTGCAGCTCTTTCTTTGTCAACACTTACCTTTTGGTCACTGTGATGATGGGGGTGTAGACCCCATTGCCACAATGGTCAAAATGTGCTTCAGCTATGGACCCCACACTTCCCTTTTGGTCACTGTGATGATGGGGGTTTAGACCCCATTGCCACAATGGTCAAAATGGGCTTCAGCTATGGACCCCACACTTCCCTTTTGGTCACTGTGATGATGGGGGTTTAGACCCCATTGCCACAATGGTCAAAATGTGCTTCAGCTATGGACCCCACACTTACCTTTTGGTCACTGTGATGATGGGGGTTTAGACCCCATTGCCACAATGGTCAAAATGTGCTTCAGCTATGGACCCCACACTTCCCTTTTGGTCACTGTGATGATGGGGGTTTAGACCCCATTGCCACAATGGTCAAAATGGGCTTCAGCTATGGACCCCACACTTCCCTTTTGGTCACTGTGATGATGGGGGTTTAGACCCCATTGCCACAATGGTCAAAATGTGCTTCAGCTATGGACCCCACACTTACCTTTTGGTCACTGTGATGATGGGGGTTTAGGCCCCATTGCCACAATGGTCATGGGCTGCTTGCATTGTGGGTGCCACACACATATATGTGTGGCACATGTGCTAGGGGGTCACATTGTATGTTCAAAGTCATGTTCGGTGTTGTAGGCATTTGACACAGCCTACACACGCTTGTCATGGTGGTGGGGGGATGTCTTTATCTTGCATTCCCTAGGTTGTGGTGTGCTGGTTGTGTCATGCATTGTCCATCCTATGAGTGGGGGTGGTAGTAGTGGTAGGCATCCAGCCCCCCCTGGCTAAGGGTGGTAGTAGTGGTAGGCATCCAGCCCCCCCTGGCTAAGGGTGGTAGTAGTGGTAGGCATCCAGCCCCCCCTGGCTAAGGGTGGTGGTAGGCATCCAGCCCCCCCTGGGTGAGGGTGGTAGTAGTGGTAGGCCTCCAGCCCCCCTGGCTAAGGGTGGTAGTAGTGGTAGGCATCCAGCCCCCCTGGCTAAGGGTGGTAGTAGTGGTAGGCATCCTGCCCCCTGGGTGAGGGTGGGAGTAGTGGTAGGCATCCAGCCCCCTGGCTAAGGGTGGTAGTAGTGGTAGGCATCCAGCCCCCCTGGCTAAGGGTGGTAGTAGTGGTAGGCATCCAGCCCCCCTGGCTAAGGGTGGTAGTAGTGGTAGGCATCCAGCCCCCTGGCTAAGGGTGGTAGTAGTGGTAGGCATCCAGCCCCCCTGGGTGAGGGTGGTAGTAGTGGTAGGCATCCAGCCCCCCTGGCTAAGGGTGGTAGTAGTGGTAGGCATCCTGCCCCCCTGGGTGAGGGTGTTAGTAGTGGTAGGCATCCAGCCCCCCTGGCTAAGGGTGGTAGTAGTGGTAGGCATCGTGCCCCCCTGGGTGAGGGTGGTAGTGGTGGTAGGCATCCAGCCCCCTGGGTGAGGGTGGTAGTAGTGGTAGGCATCCAGGCCCCCTGGCTAAGGGTGGTGGTAGGCATCCAGCCCCCCTGGCTAAGGGTGGTAGTAGTGGTAGGCATCGTGCCCCCCTGGGTGAGGGTGGTAGTGGTGGTAGGCATCCAGCCCCCCTGGGTGAGGGTGGTAGTAGTGGTAGGCATCCAGCCCCCCTGGCTAAGGGTGGTAGTAGTGGTAGGCATCCAGCCCCCTGGGTGAGGGTGGTAGTAGTGGTAGGCATCCAGCCCCCTGGCTAAGGGTGGTAGTAGTGGTAGGCATCCAGCCCCCTGGCTAAGGGTGGTAGTAGTGGTAGGCATCCAGCCCCCCTGGCTAAGGGTGGTAGTAGTGGTAGGCATCCAGCCCCCCTGGCTAAGGGTGGTAGTAGTGGTAGGCATCCAGCCCCCCTGGCTAAGGGTGGTAGTAGTGGTAGGCATCCTGCCCCCCTGGGTGAGGGTGGTAGTAGTGGTAGGCATCCAGCCCCCTGGCTAAGGGTGGTAGTAGTGGTAGGCATCCTGCCCCCCTGGGTGAGGGTGGTAGTAGTGGTAGGCATCCAGCCCCCCTGGCTAAGGGTGGTAGTAGTGGTAGGCATCCAGCCCCCCTGGCTAAGGGTGGTAGTAGTGGTAGGCATCCTGCCCCCCTGGCTGAGGGTGGTAGTAGTGGTAGGCATCCTGCCCCCCTGGGTGAGGGTGGTAGTAGTGGTAGGCATCCAGCCCCCCTGGCTAAGGGTGGTAGTAGTGGTAGGCATCCAGCCCCCCTGGCTAAGGGTGGTAGTAGTGGTAGGCATCCAGCCCCCCTGGCTAAGGGTGGTAGTAGTGGTAGGCATCCAGCCCCCCTGGCTAAGGGTGGTAGTAGTGGTAGGCATCCTGCCCCCCTGGGTGAGGGTGGTAGTAGTGGTAGGCATCCAGCCCCCCTGGCTAAGGGTGGTAGTAGTGGTAGGCGACCAGCCCCCTGGCTAAGGGTGGTAGTAGTGGTAGGCATCCAGCCCCCCTGGGTAAGGGTGGTAGTAGTGGTAGGCATCCAGCCCCCCTGGGTAGGGGTGGTGGTGCGCATCCAGGCCCCTGTGTGCATATGTGGCATTGGTGATGGGCATCCCGCCCCTATGGTGCTGCTGTTGCTGGTGTAAGTATATTCAGCATCCCCGTGTGTGTGTGTGATGTGTCGTGTACGTGTTGTATGTGTTTTGTGGTTGGTGTCTGGCTTACCTTCTGCGCCGTACGCGTCCGTGCCTGTTCCGGTAGTAAATGTAGAATATTGGTATGATCGGGACGAAGGGATTCATGGTTGGTTCGTGTCGTTCGTCCTTCTCGTTGCTTGGCGTCGTCCTCGTCGCTTCGCCTCGTCCTCGTCGCGTCGTCCTCGTCGGTGCCGTGTTCGTCTCGGAGCCGTGGATCGTGTTGTGGCGCGAATCGGAGCTTATGTGCGCCTCTCCCGGATGCTTTGACGTGCCGTGCGTAGCGACGGGTTCGGAGCGTACGGAAAGCGCATCGTACTTGTCCGGCCGGACGGGGCTGCATTTTCCCTTCCGTGCGACTCGATTCGGCGTTTCCGGATTCGCCTCGGTCGGAGTACAGGACCTGGTTTGGGTGAGTGCGGCTCGGCCGGATTTTTTGCTGTTGTGCGCATCGTACTTGCTCGTTCGGTGTACTGTACGGATCGGTCGGGAAACAGGCTTTCGCATGGCTTTTTTCCCGACCGAATGGTATTGGGTGCGCCTCCGACCGAGATCGGAATCGGCCCCTAAATATATATGTTTTACAATATTAACAACTTTACCATTTTCCCCTAATAACCCAACATCCCAGTACTAAAAACAACTTACTATTTATATTTATAAATTACTTTATTTCTTCTAATTATTTGCAATTTTTTAATTTTCTACTTAATAAATATTTTTAAAATATTATTTAAATAACACTTCCCACCCTTATCCCCTAATAACGAAACATCCCCTCCTAAAACAAAACATATATTTTAACTTTTTAATATAAATTTCGTTTTTTAAATTATTTTCTATTTTCTAAAATTTTTAAATTCATATCTAAATTTACACTGATATCTTTAAAATACTCCACACCCTTATCCCCTAATGACCCAACATCCCACTACTAAAATAAAAAATATATTTAAAATTTTTAATATAAATTTCGTTTTTTAAATTAATTTCGAATTTCTAAATTTTTTAAATTAATATCTAAATTTAAACTAATATTTTTTATATACTCCCCACCCTTATCCCCTAATAACCCAACATCCCGCTCCTAAAAGAAAACATATATTTTACATATTTAATATAAATTTGGTTTTTTAAATTAATTTCGAATTTCTAAAAATTTTAAATTAATATCTAAATTTACACTAATATTTTTTAAATACTTCCCACCCTTATACCCTAATAACCCAACATCTCACTACTAAAAGAAAACATATATTTTACATTTTTAATATAAATTTCGTTTTTTAAATTAATTTCGAATTTCTATAAATTTTCTATTTAAATATAAATTTACACTAATATTTTTAAATTACTCCCCACCCTTATCCCCTAATAACCCAACATCCCGCTCCTAAAAAAACATATATTTTACACTTTTAATATAAATTTCATTTTTTAAATTAATTTCTAATTTCTAAAAATTTAAAATTAATATCTAAATTTACACTAATATTTTTAAAATACTCCCCACCCTTTACCCCTAATAACTAAACATCCCGCTCCTAAAACATATGTTACAATTTTTTTTTATACATTTTCACACTAATATTAAAACATTTTTAATAATACAAAATTAATAACAATACATAATATTTAATTATTGACTAAAAAGTAATATTTTACAGTTTCGATATTTTTCTTTCGATATTTTTTACAATACTTACAATTCGATATTATCTACTTACGATATTACTTATTCGATATTTTGTACTTTGATATTTTTAAAGAAATAAAATAACGATATTTTTGATTGCGATATTCATGTATTCAATATTATCTAACATTCGATATTACAACTTCGATATTACTACAATTCGATATTTATCATTCGATATAATGTCTATTCACCGTTATAAACATCCCTCCAAACTTAAGGAGAGCCATCACTCTAAAACTTATAAAACACGGCCTATCACCAAGAGGTGGTAGAGCAGTTTTCGTGATAGAGGCACTACGAATCCTTTCAGACAGAGGTATTCTATTCATGGATAGCATTCCCAGAATCAAATCCAGTAACAAAAGTGTTTGACTTCTTTAAAGAAGATGATTCACCAGAGGAATATATTCCTTTCGAGGATATTGAAATTCCACTCGCATACCAGGAGCATCATCTCTGGTTTAAAGGCGCCCTAAAACATCACAAAAACATTACCAGGCTCGGTCCACTAGGTAGACCAGGAGCAACATGGCCGATTCTAGCCGGCTGCACACCTCATCCTGACATCGATGTAATGTCAGACGAGGAATTACTTACTCAACTACAAGAGTTAATACAAATTTACAGACAACTAGTCCAATATGTCATGCAGACTTTCACAGTCCAACCACCAATGACCATTCCCATTCAAACCCCTCATCAGGGGAATACACTAAAAATTACTCCACAGACTTTACACGCAGTCATGGGTAAAATGCCCACAAAACATGAGCAAATTCCATTCTGGATAGCTCAAAAAATTACTCAAATCGAAGCAGTATTTCCAAATACTAGCCCTTATGAGAAACACAGAATCCTAACAATCTGTTTACCAATGGGGATCACACCACAACTGGAAGATTGCACCACTTGGGGCGCAGTCTTTGCTGCCATCTATACTAAAACACATGGTGTTCCGTCAATTGCAGTAATACCAGATGTCCTGAAACAAATTCAAAACGAATACGGGGCAGAGCCTGCTCTGAATTTAGGTATGAAATTACTGAAAAACTTCGACCAGGTCTCAACAATAATATTATCTAATATTAAAGGGGAGGCAGCATCAGTGGCGATCCGCCAACGCTAAGGGAATTTGATGTTACAGAACATCAACATGAACTACCCAGAATAATAGAACAATCTTATGCAGAATTAGGCAGAGATAGTTTGGGTGGAAAACCCTTGAAGCCAAAACTATCTGAAAGTCCTGAGAAGGACTCTATTAAACAAACTCCTACATCTTCTAAAAAGAAGTGGGAAACTAATAAACAAAATTCAAACGAGACACGTTCTCAATCCCGAGGTAGGTCTCCTCAAAAGGAGCCCTCTGAAAGGAGGGGTAACCTCAGGAATAGGGATAATTTAAGAAAACCTGACAGGTATCAAGATACTGATACACGTTCCTCTCGTACCTTTCAGATATCGTCACAGACATCGGAAAGAAGAGGACATTCAGAACATAGAGAAGAACGCGTGAAATCCAAAGACGACAAACACGTTCAGAAAAATATATCAAAACCTCAATTCACAAAAAAGAAGGTAGCAGGTCTGAAGATCAGACATGCCGAGAATACTGAGAACACAGCTCAAGAACGGAGAATGGGCTCAGAGCCTCAGACAATGCTGGACAGTGCAGCAGAAGTCACAATATCTTGCCAGAACCTGAAGGAACTTCTGGAGACAGTGGACTTGAATGAGTACATCACAGTAGAGACTGTAGACACCAGGGTTAGTACTCCACAAAAGTTATATGAAATAACACTCCGTATGGAGGGAGACATACCAAGAAAAGTGAAAATACTCTTTTGGGAGAAACTTTCAAGGGGTTATATACTTCTAGCAGAAAAAGACTGGCCACCACAATTTGTCAGGGAGTGCCCACATGGTGAGGACATCATTATGCCTGCCTTCTCCAACCATATTCCAATTAACATAAAATATACATATGCCAGGAAATGGGCAGTTGCCCAGGCCCCAGCATTATACAAAAATCATGTAGGATGGGATGAGGACTCACCTCACCACAAAATACAGTTAAAAATGAACCTACTGCACAAATGCAGTACCCAATAAAGCAAGAAGCTAAAAACAGGTCAGGGAGATCTTAGATCAACTTGAATACCAAGGGGTGATTGAAACATGCACCTCCTCAATGAACAATCCTTTGTTTCCTGTATCCAAACCAGACAATACATATCGTCTAGTTTTGGATTACAGACATTTGAACACTTGTTCAAAAACATTTGCAGTGCAAAATGCACATAGTACAGCATTAATGAATAACATTGTGCGTAAAAAATATAAAACCACATTGGACATTTCAAATGGTTTCTTTTGTCAAAACATTGCACCTGAAAGCAGGTACTTAACAACTTTCTCAATAATGGGGACCCAGCGTCAATTTTGTAGACTCCCACAAGGGTTAAAAAACAGCCCGGGGTTATTCTCAGCAAGAGTAACAGAGTTACTACAAATTTATGATAATGAGGCATTGTCATATGTCGATGACATCTATCTGTCAGACGATGACCTAGAAAGGCACTTGAACAGGGTGAGTACCATTATATTGGGCTTCGCCTCTGAGGGCTATAAATTCAACTTTAAAAAATCCAGAATTGCCCATCTCAATGTCCTTTTCCTAGGATATGAGCTTTCAAGTGAAGGCAAGAGCCTGGCAGCTAACTTTTTAGAAAAGTGTGGGCTGCTCCAACCTCCAAAAACGCTGACAAATTTACAATCCAAAACTTTATGACAGTTAATTTTGTAGGTTGGCCCACTGACTGGTTGTCTAATAAGGTTTTGTTTTGCTTTTCGCATTTTTGCTCTTTTGAGCTGTTCATGTACCCACTCCTCTGTTATGCTTTGCTACACTGAGGAACTCAAGTGATTAATCTTTTAAGCTAAAGGCAGGGCTCAATGAGTAATAATGTTTTAGCCATAAAGTAGTTGTATATAAGAAAATCAAAGGAAGAAATATCGTTTGATGTAAACATTGTGTCAAATACCATTTACAAAAATATAGTTACAATCGGTGTAGATTTTCAATTATTAATTTCAATAGAGCGCTATTTCTGTAGTCAATACTTAGGACACAATTCTTATATGTAAGACATACTGGCAACGGTATTTTGGCTTGACGGCATTATCATATGGGCATGTGCATGACACTTTGGGCCATATTCTCAAGGAAGTGGTGGAGAGAGGCGTTCTTAGCTTAACGCCTCTCTCTGCCACTTCAAAAACGCGAGACTGCACCCTATTCTCAAGAATAGGTTGCAGCCTCGCATTTCCCCCTGCGATGGCGCTAAGTTTCACAACTTAGCGCCAACGCAGTCACCCTTGCACCATAGTGCAAGGGTGTCTGCAAGCAGGGAGGTTTGTTTATGTACAGGAAGGTGCCCCTTCCTGCACATAAACAACCTTAAATGCCAGTTTGTAACTTACATGTGTGCTGATTCATGCAGCACACATGTAAGTTACAAAACGGCATTTAAAAAAAGGTTTGTTCATGTACTGGAAGGGACACCTTCCTGTACATGAACAAACCATGGCATTTTGCTTTTTCCATGGGTGCTGCACAAGGCAGCACACATGGAAAAAGCAGAAACGAGGAGAAATAAAGCATTTCTCCTCGTTTCGCCACCTTAAGACCAGATTTTTCCTGGTCTTAAGTTTGGCACTACCTCCTATTTACGCTGCCCTTGTGAATAGGAGGTAGCGTCAAACTCAATGGGTGTTGCGGTGGAACGCCCACCACAACACCCACTGCACGCCCCCTTCACGCTAAAAACAGGTGAAGGGGGCCCTAATCATAAGGCAGTGTTAAGCAGCGTTAATCTACTTAACGTGGCTTAACGCTGACTTGTGAATAGGGCGAAGCCCCTATCGCCACAACAACGTCACTGAAAGTGACGTTGTGGTGGCGATGGGGGCTTGACAATATGCCCCTTTATTTCTTGTACTTATTTTTATAGTTCTCTCCATTTGTATTTTTCAGGCTTTAAAGAGTGATCAGGTGATCATAAAACATGTGTCGGCTGAAGTATTTAATAACTGGATTGAATTTTAATTTCAAGCTCTTTTGGATTTGAAAATGCAAAAGAATTAGAAATGTCATTAAAGGAATTGGCCTATAGAATTGGAAACAGCATTTACCCTTAATTCAAGTACCATACTATTCTGTAGTTTTTATTGGATGCATGCTTTTTTATCCTTTTGTTTATGTACCAAAGAGAAGAGGCAAATGTGTGTTGCAACTGCCTCACCCCTCTCCTATGACCCTAGTAAAACATGTTCATGGGTTTAGCACATCTTAACAGATGTCTGTTTGCACTTAACACTGCACAATCACAAGTATCACAAGTGACACATTATTCTCATCTGCTTACGGAAGCATCACTACGATCTGCTGAAGTAATCAGATGCTGCCCAACTAATATATTTCTCTCATCTTTCTACTTGAACACTGTGCGTGGCATAGTCACATGAACTATAAGCCTTACCAGGGAACTATAAGCCTCGCTGTTGTGGTGTTACTCAGGGCTCCTCACTAAGCTACACACACTTTCCAATGCCTATTTCGGCCCGTTGGTAGCCCCGATTTCTCATTTCAGCCTCTTATTCTATGACTACACAGATGAATCACAGTCACTGGTCAGGTGCTACAATAACTCTTCAAACATTCTATGGGGTATATTCACAAGAACGTGTGATAAACATCGCCAAAATAGCTTACAGCAACTTTTCACATCGCAGCCCATCGCAGGAAAATAACGCTGTGTTAACGTGGCATTCCCAACACAGCGATCCCGTGCGATAATCGCACGATAGCGAGGCAAATGTCCGCGAAACAACCACCACGACGGCGAAAAAAATGCAAACCTCAACGCGAAAAATGTTGCGATGGGCCCAACCGCGATAAAATCTGTGTGAAAACTAGCGAGAGGCCAGCAAGTCCCACGCGTCATGCGGGGAAAAGCACAAGAAAAGCACCCAAAAAGATCACACTAAAAACAAGATGAACTGCGGAGCACCATGGATGCACCTGGGCCGAGTGCCGAGGCCAACTCGAAACCCACAAGCACAACGGAGGACCAGCCCGGAACCCCGGGGTCGGGGAAGGGCAAGGAGAAGAGGAAGAGGAAGACGTGGTTCCAGACTGCAGGAAAACCAGATCCACCGCACAGTGTGGACAGAACACCACCAACAACTGTCCGTCACCACCACCGTGTCATTGGCAAGACAAATGGAAATATGGCAGTCCAATGAGATGACTGTGTAGGTCTGAACTAGCTGTGGGCACATTACCCATGAACAACATACTCGCAACCCCCCAACGTAGCCCCACGTCCATGTAGGAAATAGGTCTGTGTGTAAAAATGTCAAAGTCAGTAGCAGGCCTAAAGGTGTGTCCACCATCACATGTGACAACAGTACCTACCGTCGCATACTTGGGTTACCATCAGTCGTGGCTGCTGGCACGCCGTTACTCGTCCATGAAAGCGAGCGCAGCTTCCTGTGCAATCAGTTCCAGGAGTACGTCGTTGTCTAGCTCAACGAACACGAGGGCAAACCAATCCATCAACTGGTCCAGACAGATGTGCTCCGTCCACGCCGTCTCACCAATCCGCAAAACAGCCCAATAGGGGGGCACCTCAATGTGGTCACTGCACACGAGGAATTGTGCAAACTCCCATGTCCAACTGCCAGCACATATGCCAAACAAGTCATAATCCAGTTCAGCTACAGTTGCATTGGATAGGCAGACATCCATGGGTCACTCAAATATGCATGTCCGACTGTGGAACCAGGGCTGGACGCAGGTGACGTACGCAAGACGGAAGCTCAGACGGAAACTGATGCACAACACTGCAAGTGGCAGTGCCCCCAACATTTGCAGCATTCGGGCACGGTACAGTCCCACGTGACTGGGGTTGTTCGGCCATTGCGGTGGTGGCACTCATAGAACCGGCACTCCTCTGACCTGTGGCAGTCATGTGGATGAAAAGCCCCAGCTCGGAGCAATGAGTCGTATGGGTGTGCGACGTTAGGACGGATGTGTTGTAGTGTACGTAAGTGTGAAGGCCATTCAATGCAAGAGTACCCCGAGCAAGGGCCTCTGTGTGTGGGGTGTGGATACTTTGGTCCTTCATCATCGCTGTGCGAAGTGTGGGAGTCGTCTTCATCTGCTATGATATCTCTCCCAGGGGGTGTCTGCCGCATACTGTACCAAGGTTGGAGGTGCAGATGCCCGTCCGCCTCCTGTGTGGAGACAAAGGAGCATTCATCCCTAATGTCAGTCTGACTACTGCTTGCAATCTGGAAGTGTGATGTGGCTTACATGCTGCAATTGAGGCTAGGCCTTAGGCCCATGGCACACCAAGAACGATACAGACGGCAGTTGGCATGCATGAGCCAAGCGCCCGAGCAGACTGGCGCACCTTGTACATTCCCACATGCGCGTGCGCCCTCCGGCTGCATACAACATTGCAACATTGCAGATCGCCGACCGTGTGGCGCAGACACTGCGTCTGAGACACACGCATATGTATATTTCCTGCCCAGAGCAGACCAGGACCACGCCCAGAGCCCGGAGATGATACTTCTCACCCCTACGCTGGACGTGCGTACGCAAGCCCAGCCCACTCTGTATAAGTATGAAGGGTGGGACGACTGAGCTACATGGAGCAGATCTTCCACAATGCCCGAGGGGACAATGCTGCGCCCACATGCCATGTCACGAGACGCAATCATGGAGGGACCAAGACTTGCGGGGCACAGAGTTGAACTGTGTGTGGCACGGGCCGCGCAATACGGGACAGTGACTTTCGTTGCACTGGGTTAGTGGCACCCGGAGCATGTCGGCCGGCACGGGCATACCGCCACGGGTCGGTGACTCACGGGGCACTGAGGTAGGGCAGCCTAATGTACTGAGCGGGTGTGCAGCCTACGTTGATGACGTGTGCACTGTTATGGACTCTCCCATTCCGAAATCAAAGCCCAGTTTCAGGTGTGTGACCTAGTGGCCCGCGGGGCGCGTCCGCGTGATGTGGAGGCTGCCAAGGTCGCGTGTCCTGGGCTCGGAGCATGCACCGGCACGTGGTTGGAGACACACTGGTGGCGGAAGGTGAGCAGTGAGGCCTGGGGGCGCATGGGCGGACAATGTCCACTGGGCGGCGGGAGGGGCTGGTGTGCAGCAGCATATGTGCGTAGGGGCGGGCGAGCGATGTTGTCGTGTGCAACGGTATATACTCTACCATTATTACATCAGGACTCCATTTCAGATGAAGGACCTGGTGGACTGCAGTGGATACCGGCACGTGGCTGGAGACAAACCGGTGGCGGAAGGTGAGCAGTGGGGCCGGGGTGCGCATGGGCAGCAGTCTCTCTCCCTCTCTTCCTTTCACTGTCTCTCTCTCCCTTTCTTTCTCTCTCTCCCTTTCTTTCTTTCTCTCTCTCTCTGTCCTTTGATGAGCGCATGACACACATTCTTATCTCGGATTTTTTCTTGCAGGCTGTGACTTACAGATTGTCCGGAGTGGATCCGCATGGACTCTTCAGAATTGTTGTTTTGTGTTGTGTATTAATAAAGTTCTGTTATGTGATTTGTAAGTTGAATGTTTGTTTCTCCTTATTCTGACCACACACGTAGGTTTGTTGTTGTATTTGTGCGACATCAGGCTCTTTTTTTTCTCGTGATTTTGTAAAGTTGCTGTGGCACATCTTTGTCCGGGGTGGGTGGGCAGGGGTGTGGGGGGGTCCTGGGGGTGCTGGCGGTTGGTGTTGTGGGCCTCTAGGGTCTCCGAGCTGCATGGGCAGTTGCTCCATGGCATCTGTTGTTCTTCAGGTGTGGCTGTGGGCTGGGATCCCTTTTGTGGTGCAGGTAGTCGTCCTGCTTAGCACCAGCAAAAAGCAGGTGTTAAATCCCTGCTGCTACCGCAGCTTATCGCCTGTTTTTGACTCGCATCGCAGATCTGGCGGTGTTGTCTTTTCGTGTGTTTTTGCACGGACACGCCTATTCTGCATCTCATTAGCGTTAGTTGGCGGTGTCAACCGTGGTGATGTTTTTTGCGGCAGCTATCGCGGGTTATGTGGCGATGTACGCAGTTAGCACCGGCTTACGAATGGGGCAGTAATTCTATTGCCACTTTTGCAGCTCTAAAGTGCCGATAAGTCCTTGTGAATATGCCCCTATGTTCCTGCCTCAACAAGGTGATAGAATTGATGCTTCAGCACTTTCTCAAATTGTACCCTGAGAAAATGGAGGTCCTCATCAACACTTTGAGCTTCATTTCTCATGTCCTCAAAGTTGCTTCCATATGCATGATCCTCATCAAAATACTTAGATTTCCTTAATCTATATGGTAAGTCTCATGAAAATACTTGCTTTCCTTCATCTACAAGGTATGTACCTGTTAGTTCAAGTTGCTTTTACCTCTCATGTGACCAATAGCAATGCCCTTTTTTTGGGACTACATAGATGTCGGCTAGTGAGGTGTCATTCAGTACATAACAGTGAATCGTACCCTTTTCTTGAGCTTTGAAAGCAGGACTGTGTTTCACATATTTTCTCAAATCTCGAACTGCCAATTTATTTAAAGGTTTCTGCCTCGTGCCCCGCCTCTATCACCTCCAGGGGCCTTGTCTACCATCACAAGAAATTATCTGTAAATGTACATATTCGCCACACAGGACTGTTAACAATTAAGTCTGGTAGAACATGTGATCATGTTTGAACCGTTCAGTGTCACTATAATGACCATGGGGTGGCCAGGTCAACCTATTTTCACAAACGAAGAATTGAATATTCCAGTGTAATGCTGAAGACTCAACTCTGACATCAAAGGAGGAAGTGACAACATTATACAAAAACACTCGAGATGCTTCCATCCCTAATTGGTGAAATCACATACTTCATCCTGGTGTGGAGCTTGATGAGCTGCATGCATTCCAAACAAGACCAAGGTGCCCCAGTACAGCCACTAGCAATATGGCTGGCACTGCCATGTCAGTATATAAACAGGTATACCCTAGAGAGAGGCCTTCAGAAGGGACATGATGGCCTGAGGTTGACACACACATTGATGGCTGTATTGCAACTACACTCACCATTGCCGTGTCCATCAGGATCCCCTTGTAGGATCAGAGGACCACCTGCACCCAGAGTTCTGCCTTGGACATGTGGGCAATGTGTTCAAAGGAGAGACTGTGGCTGTGAGACCCCTTAGGAGCCTTGCTTCAGATACATAACCTGTTAAGGCTTTATGATTTCATTTAGCACTTTTCGCAAATAAAAACATTCTACCTTCAATATTATTGTCTATTCAATATTTTTCATACATGCCAAGTACAAATCATTTTTTCAAAATGCAAACTCTATTAAAAAAGAAAATAAATAGAAAGCTGCAACTGCATTTTACCTATAAACTCAATAGGTAATCGAGTTTCGTCGAAATAGTTCTTAAATGAAGATTGGAAATCCCTAATATGGAGTAGAGAAATATAAATGAAGAATTTCAAACCTGTTTGGTCTTAGTTTTAGTAATTTCAAGCACAGTTAAACAGTTTGAAATCAGCTACTGCACTATGAATTATCTTTCAATTATTATCTACCACAGAACCGTGAGAAAAACGAACGTACATTTTTCTTTGCTTGTTTTACATTGTGGTTTCAAAATTAAAAATGTGAAAACTTGCTTTTCACAATCTGTACAACAAAATGCCGCTTGGGATAATAAAAGGTTTACTTATTGGTATTAAATTGGGATAGAAGTTTTTATCTGGAAATTTGAAAAAAAAAAACTGCCACAAAGGTGAGATTTGTTTGTTTGAGACTTTGGATGTGGAGTTTTTACGTGTGCTGTCTTTTTGTACATACCAATTTATTCAGACAAATACAGACTCAGTATTTGATTAGGTGAAATAATTACTGTAAACGCAACAGATTTAGTCGCTAGTCATAGAGATGCGAGGATGGAGTCATGAAGTGTATTTTGCTGCAAGAAGTGGAGGTGCAGCGTAGATCTGAGGGTAATGTTTTAATATAAAATGAGAGGGTTTAAAGCGTCTCATCTTCGCTCAGGTCTAGCTGATTAAATATTTATTAACCCAGCATCATTCTTTCTTCCCTAAGGCTCTGCATATTTAGTAGGGGTGGGCGGAATTTGCGTAGTCGCGCTACGCAAAGCTCTGCGAAACGGTAAAAAATCTCCGCGAGCACGCAAAAGTTCCGCAAACACGCGGAACTGCTTGTTCCGCCCGTTCGCGATGCTTTTTTCCTGTTCGCGAACGCTGTTTGCGTGCTCGGGGAGAAATATCTCGCGAACACGCATTTTGAAAGCACGAACAAGCAAAAAATTCCGCGAAGTCGCGGATCGCGGAATTTTTGGTAATTCCGCGTTCTCCGCGGACCGCAAAATTACCCAAATTCCGCGAGCGGAACGGAATTTACCGCCCAGGCCTAATATTTAGGCTGCCTGACTGAAGAGCAATGGCTGCTGGATTATTGAATACCTGATGATTATGATCAGAGAGAAACGCTGAGGCTGAAGGGCTACTATTTTCATTTTCATATCCCCCAGCAAACACTCTCCTTCCCTCTCTTTCTCCTATTAGGCAGGACGAAAAGGAAGAGAAGTAAAGCGGTGGCTCATTGTTAACAGCTTGCACAAATCAGAGCCCCCTTTAGTGTAGGAGGTGTGGCCTCCGGCCTGTGAAATGAAACTGATGAATGACAGAGCCAGATGCATAAGTATTAAGTGTTCAATGTGTGACTGGCTGAGGGATCAGTTGTACATGTCTACTTAAATCATGTGCATATAGGGTAAGCACCTAAAGCGCTGTCAGGGATCTGAGGACACACTGCAAACCCATCTCGGCGGTACACTGCCCAGATACAACACTTTAGGTCTGATTACAAGCCAGGCAGAATGAAATGAAAGCATGCTTACATGTGTTAGGTTTGCTCCATCAGATTATTAGTGGTTAATTTTTGCACCTTGATTAAAGCATGTGGAGGTACCTGGTCCAATTTTTCTGGCCCCAAAAAATACAGCTAGAAGAATTGCAAAAGACGTCAGCTATAGCAGCAGAAAAGTCTAATGCCACTTTTCTTTAACCCCTTAAGTGTGTGTGTCGGCCAATGGCGGATACACGCACACCCTCCCCAGTGTGTCATTTCCCATTGGCCGACACCTGGGAGTGCTTAAAAGGATTTTCTACTGCTAGCACTGGAGGGTTCCTTTTAAAAATGAAAAATTGGGGGAGATGCTGAATCGCTTCCCCATCCATCTCTGTCCCCCCTTGCCCCCATTCAGTAAGCTGCGCTGACATCAAAGTTTCCCCCATCTGAGCTGGAGAAAGCAGCAGGTAACCGCTCTCTAGACTCCAGTTGGGAAAACAGGCCCAAAAAGGCCTCCCCACGTTTCAGGGAGGCCTTATTGGAAAGGGGAGACTCTTCCATTTCAAATGAGGCCTCTCTGAAATTGTTTCCCTGGCGGGCGATCGTGGCGCACTGTGATCCACTGCCAAGAAACCCACTAGGCCAGTTGGGAGATCACTATGGGGGTCGGTCCCCGTGGGTAATAGGCCGCCCCCCCCCCGGCCACATTTATTTTAAAAAATAAAAGTTTTTTTTTCCCATTGTGGGTCTCGTTTGCCCCCCAGGGGATTATAATTAAATATAATATTTTTCAAAAGTATGTACAATTGTCAGGAGGTCAGCCCTTTTGATCACGGGCAGAACCCAAATTTCTTTTTTTATAAATAGGTGGTTTCCCTGGAGGGCTGCGATCAGCCCCAGGGAAGCCAAACATATATAAATAATACATGTAATATGTCTCTCTCTCTCTCTCTCTCTCTCTCTCTCTCTCTATATATATATATATATATATATATATATATATATATATATATATATGTATATATATAGATATATACATATATATATATATATATATATACATATATTTATAAGCTCCGTGTCTCCGTACCCAATACGCATGAAATGAGGCACTCGCGGGGGTGAGTTCATAGGATTTATTTAACGAACTTTTGCAAAAAGAGATGCGTTTCGGCTGTTGCCTTCGTCAGTGTCAGCGCGCTGGAAACGCACATGATTCAATTTGTTGTGGACATGATTGCAGACATAAATAAAGGACTCGTCAAGAGTGAACAGCGTTGCCATCTTGGCGTAGTGTACAATCTATCAGTTACTCCTTCTACTCATTGTTAATAATTGATTTGAATAATACAGTAACAATGGTAGAACACAATTAGAATTCATATCGCAAATTAGATCAATTGATTCATCACAAATGTATCACGGCAAAGATAAGTGTATATTTATCAGTATTGCACCCTGAATGGGCTTAAAAACCATGCACCACTAAATGTACAGCACACTGTTGGCCTATACATTGGATGTATGTATGTAATTGTTAGTACTTAATTCATTACGCCCTAAATGTGCTTATGTCTCCAAATACTTATATGAATTTGTTCTACTGTCAACGATATCGTTAACTTCAAAAGAATTCATAGCCTGCATCATGTCCCCCCAGATTGCAACATAGGAACAGAGAAAAATGAAAAAATGAATGAAAGAATGAAGAAATGAAAGAATAGAACTAAAAGCGATAAGAGAAAAGAGAAAGTAGAGGATCGATAAGGGAGAAGAAGAAGAGAACATGTTCTGTTACAACCAATCTATACATGTATCAGCCTTCCCAAGGTGAACTGATAGTTCCTCATTACTGTTCATCCCTTTGGGGGCCTTGGTTTGTAGGTCAATGATGTAAAGTGATTTGAGCCTTCTAAGTCTTCAAATCCTGTCACCTCCCCTGGTGTTCACAGTTACATGATCAAGACAGAAATACATTAGAAGGTCCCTGTTACTGCCATGTTTGGCACTGAAATGTCTGGCCACTGAGTAGGTTGCATCCCTATTCATGATTGCCCTCATGTGTTCCAAGATGCGTGTTTTCGTAGGGTGTATTGTGCTACCGATGTATTTTAGTCCACACGGACAGACTAGACAGTAGACAGTGTACGGTGTGCTACAGGTCATGAACTTGTTGATAATTTTGGGTTTCTTGAGCCCTGGCTCTATGTAGGACTTAGTCTTCTTGCTGTTGGAACATGCTTTGCATCTGCCACAAGGGAAAAAACATGTAGTTCTTTCCTAATAGTGTCAGGACTTTCATTGGCATGATGACTACTCACCAAGTTGTCATTCAGAGATCTTGCTTTCTTTAAAGTCAACATAGGTCTAGAGGGTATATCCTGGCCTATGATCGGATCTGTTTTCAGAGTGCACCCATTCTTCCGCAAGATATTTCCTAATTCGTTGGCGTTCTCTGAAAAAGTGGTGACCATTCTAAATTTTCCCCCATCTTTAGTGTCATTGGGTTTATCCTGCAACAGTACTATTCTTGATAAAGCATTTACCTTATGAAAAACTCTTGTTCCAGTGTCTGTTTGCCGTAGCCACGTGCACTGAATCTAATCATAATATCATGGACCGCTCTTTGAAAATCACACTCTTTGGTGTTGTTTATTTTGATTCTCATCAACTCTCCATCATGGATGCTGCTGATGAGCCTGCGTGGGTGACTGCTAGTGGCATGAGGAATCGAGTTCCCCGCTGTAGGCTTTCTATAGAGCCTGGTGCATAGCTTGTCCTCTGATACAAAGAACACTAGGTCCAGAAAGTTCACCGAAGTGGAACTCACTTCTCCGGTGAACTTTAAATTGACTTTGTTGGTGTTCAAGACCTCTATGTATGCCTGTGCTGATTCGGGGGACCCCTCCATATTAGGAAGAGGTCATTGATGAACCTATGCCAAGCTACTACCCTCGCTGTCCGGATGTTGTTGGTATCTGACCAAGCCACCCGCTTCTCCCACCAGCTCACGAATAAATTTGCGTAGCTGGGAGCGAAGCAGGTGCCCATGGCCATGCCAGAGATCTGTCTGTAATATTGATCTTGATAGAGAAAGATGTTGTTATTCAGGCAGAACTTTATAAGTTCTAACAACATGATGTTGTGTTCTACATATTTTAAAGGGCGACTCTTCAGGAAAGATTGTATGGCTTTGAGATACAATACTGATAAATATACACTTATCTTTGCGGCAATACATTAGTGATGAATCAATTGATCTCATTTGCGATATGAATTCTAATTGTGTTCTAACATTGTTACTGTATTATTCAAATCAATTGTTAACAATGAGCACAAGGCATAACTGATAGATTGTACACTACGCCAAGATGGCGACGCTGTTCAGTCTTGATGAGTCCTTTATTTATGCCTGCAATCATGTCCACAACAGATTTAATCATGTCCGTTTCAGTCGCGCGTGACACTGACGAAGGCAACAGCCGAAACGCATCTGTTTTTGCAAGAGTTTGTTAAATAAACCCTTTGAACTCACCCCCACGAGTGCCTCATTCCGTGCATATTGGGTACAGAGACACGGAAATTATATTTTATAACGCGGATACACCCCGTGAAAGAAGCACCTGCCCGCGAGTGCACGGGCAAAGGTGATGAGGAGCGTTGATATATATATATATACATATATATATATATATATATATATTATCTACTGGCGGTCGCCAGTAGATAGTTATAGTTAGGACCTATTTTCCATAGTAAATCCGTGACATTCTATTTGAAATAACTCTTGCGTCGGTTGACGAATCTTCGCGAAATTTTCAAACTTTATGGGCCGCTCCGGTCCGCTCCTACCCTGAAAGTCTCAGGGTGATTCGTCAAGCGGGGGCCGAGAAAAAAGGGGGGTCCCAAAACGTGTTTTCCCCATTCATTTTCCCATAGGAAACTTTAGACACGGCTACAGCCCGAACTGCTGAACGGAATTACACCAAATTTGGCAAAGAGGTAGTTCTTGGTTCAGAAAGAACCCTTTTTGTTAAATGGTGTAAATCCGTTCAGTAGTTCCTGAGAAAATCAAAAGTTAAGTCACATATATATCTATGGCCGAGTAGGGTCCGCGTGCCCTCCCGACCACGAGCTGCATGCTAATTGGCTGTCAAGTGGCTGTCAACACTCCAAATCAGGAAGTGTTGGCAGCCATTTTGTCCCTCGGTAGAACCGAGGGACAGAAACAAGTGTGCAAAGCGTAAAAAGGGGGCAGGGTAGAAACACCCTGACACCCTAGGTCTGCTCAGGGGGTCCCACAAGGACCCCCTGGGCAGAAAAAAGCATTTCTTTTTTTTTTTACATCGGCAGGATGCGCTCAGGGTGCACGGATGCTGCCGATTAGAAAAAAAAACCAGAAGAAACAAGTGTGCAAAACGCACAAAGGGGGCAGGGTAGAAACACCCTGACCCCCTAGGTCTGCTCAGGGGTCCCACAAGTACCCCTGGGCAGAAAAAGCATTTAAAAAAAAATCGGCGGGATGCGCTCAGGGTGCGCGGATACCGTCGAGAAAAAAAAAAACGAAGCGCGGTCTCCCGCGCTTCGTTGTTAATTGGCCCCCGGGTGGGCCAAGTCCCGGGGGCATGCAGGGGTTTCTTTTTAATATGTGGGGGGCCTCTAAGGCCCCCAAAGCCCGGGGACCGTCACCCCCCGGGGCTTAAAAAATAATGGTGCGGGAGGGCTCTTTGCCCTCCCGCTGCCCCGGGAGCGCCACCTCCCCGGGGCTTCTTTTTTAAATGTTTTAACCTGTGTGGGGGCTCCAGCCCCCACATGCCCGGGGACCGCCACCTCCCCGGGGCACTAAGAAATTTAAAATGGGGGTCCGTTTTGGACCCCCGAAGCCTCGGGGACCACCACCTCCCCGGGGCTTTCTAAATGTGGGGAGGGGGCCGCGCGGCCCCCTCTTGGAGCCTGTGGTGGCCCTGGGGACCGCCACCCCCAGGGCCAGCTCCTGCAGTGTCCCGGGGTGCCTACCCCCGGGACACTGCGTGTTACAATGACAGGACGGGAGCCTCGCGGCTCCTGTCCTGTCATTGCAAACTTGCTTTGGATATTGGAAGCGAGAGCAGGAAACCTGCTCTCGCTTCCAATATCCAAAGCAAATTGCTTTTCCACATGGGGAGCAGCATCTTAGCTGCTCCCCATGTGGAAAAGCAATGCCGGCTCCCGTAGGACACGGGGAGCCGGCGGGACTGTGGGGGGTTTGGGGACCCCCCCACAGTCCCCAACGAGAGGCCAGGCCCCGGGGGATGGGGTCCCCGGGGCCATAAGTGGCCAGGGAGGGGGGCCACGCAGCCCCCCCCTCCCCTAAATTTAAAAAAAAAAAAAAAATATTTAAAGGCCGGCCCCGGGGGATGGGGTCCCCG
This sequence comes from Calotriton arnoldi, assembly GCA_963921515.1. Lineage (NCBI taxonomy): Eukaryota > Metazoa > Chordata > Amphibia > Caudata > Salamandridae > Calotriton > Calotriton arnoldi. The sequence continues at coordinate 23,048 of CAWUFW010014569.1, forward strand.
GGGCCTTAAATGGCCTGAGGAGGGGGGCCACGCAGCCCCCCTCCACATTTTTAATAAAAAAAAAAGAGGGCTTGCCCCGGGGGATGGGGTCCCCGGGGCCAATACAGGCCCAGGGAAGGGGCCCACGCGGCCCCCTTCCCGTTTTTTTAAATTTTATAAAAAAAATAAAAAAATACTCAGGCCCCGGGGGATGGGGTCCCCGGGGCAAAAAGTGGCTGAGGGAAGGGGGGCCACGCAGCCCCCCTCCCAATCAAAAAAAAGAGAAGAAAAAAAAAGACCGGCATCGTGCCGGAGGCCCCGCCCCCCTCCCTGCAGCACTCTGCAAACGCGCCCCCTGGCGCGATTTGAGAAGGGGAAGTAATTCCCCTTGAATACTGGGGGTCCCTGGGGGCAAACTAGCCCACCAGGAACCTCCAGTATGCACCAGGGGGCTGTGTTGCAGAGAGGTGTACAGAGGCCATGCCCCTTTTTACACCTCTCTGCAACGCAGCTCTGTGGCGCTTTTTGGAAGTACATGGTGGGCTAGTTGGACTCCAGGGACCCTCAGGATTCAAGGGGACTTAATCCCCCAACTTAAAACGCGCCACGGGGCGCGTTTGCACAGTGGTGAAGGGAGGGGGCGGGGCTTCAGGTGACATGTGTGCAAACAGGCCCCGTGGCGTGTTTTAAGATGGGGAATTAAATCCCCTTCAATCCTGAGGGTCCCTGGGGGCCAACTAGCCCAACAGGTACGTCCAGAAAGCGCCACAGAGCTGCGTTGCAGAGAGGTGTAAAAGGGGTGTGGCCTCTGTACACGTCTCTGCAACGCAGCCCCTAGCGCATACTGGAGGTTCCTGGTGGGCTAGTTGGCCCCCAGGGACCCTCATGATTCAAGGGGACTTAATCCCCCAACATAAAACACACCACGGGGCGCGTTTGCACAGATGTCACCTCAGGCCCGCCCCCTCCCTTCGCCATTGTGCAAATATTCCTCTAAAATCAGCCGAAATACGAATTCCGATTTACTCACCTGTTATCAGGAGAGACCTCAGTGCTGCATCTTTCAGCCCAGTACTGGTCCTGAAAAGTAATTCTAACCGTACTTACCAGTAACTTTAATTTCCTTCCATAGGCTAACATTGATTGGTTTCACTTGGAAATTCTTCTAAGTGTGCAGATTTGGAACTTTATAATATTCCTCTAAAATCAGCCGAAATACGGATTCCGATTTACTCACCTGTTATCAGGAGAGACCTCAGTGCTGCATCTTTCAGCCCAGTACTGATCCTGAAAAGTAATTTTAACCGTACTTACCAGCAACTTGAATTTCCTTCCATAGGCTAACATTGACTGGTTTCACTTGGAAATTCTTCTAAGTGTGGAGTTTTGGAACTTTATAATATTCCTCTAAAATCAACCGAACTACGAATTCCGATTTACTCACCTGTTATCAGGAGAGAACCCAGTGCTGCATCTTTTAGCCCAGCACTGACCCTGAAAAGTAATTCTAACCGTACTTACCAGTAACTTATATTTCCTTCCATAGGAATCCATTGTCTGGTTTTCAGCAGAAAAGTTTCAGTGTCGATTTTCACAAATTACAAATATTCCTTAAAAATCGCCTGTATGACTTAAACGCATTCTTTCAACTGTTTACAGGAGATGCACCAGTGCTGGATCCAGGATCCAACACTGAGTAAGAAAAAGTAACGATAACAGTTTTTACCTGCTAAGTGAATTTCCTTCCATAGGATAACATTGGTGATTCTATGAGAAAAAGTTTCTAAGTGTCAACTTTTAAAATACAATAATATTCCTTAAAAATCACTACTGTAACCAAAACGCTTTTACTCAACTGTTTACAGGAGATGTCCCAGGACTGAATCTAGGATCCAGTCCTGTGGTTAGAAAAGTAATCCATAAAGTAACTAATTGCATTTAACTAGAAATTCACATTGAGGTCAATGTTGCATTGTGTTTGAAATTGTGTTGCCCATTGCAACAACTGTAACTACTGTACTTAAAACTCTATTGCCTATTTGCAAACTATTTAAACTAAAGTAATTCATTCTGAGAAAGTATATTTTGTAATGTAATGTATAATGTAATTACAATGTAATTTAATAAATAAAATATCTAAAAATAAATAGTTTTAAAAAATGTAGTAAATCAGTATCAAAAAAATAAATATAACAATTAATACATTTAAAAATTGTCATTTACAAAACCTTTGAAATTCACTGAAAAAACCATAGGTTTTAGGGGCGTTATAGTTAGAAATTAGCATTTAAAAAACCTTTGAAATTCACTGAAAAAACCATAGGTTTCAGGCACGTTATAGTTAGAAATTAGCATTTAAAAAACCTTTGAAATTCACAGAAGAAACCATAGGTTTCAGACACGTTATAGTTAGAAATTAGCATTTAAAAAACCTTTGAAATTCCCTGAAAAAACCATAGGTTTTAGGGACAGTTATAGTTAGTTGGACATTTCACTCGTACAAAACCCGTGAAATTCCCCCGTTATAGTTAGTTCAGCTAACTATAACTCGCGCCCATAATGCACTGCTGATGACGTCACATATTACATCACTCATGACATGGTCAGTGACATCACTGATGACATCACTGATGACATCACTGATGACATCTCAAATGACATCACTGATGACATCACTGAAGACATCATCCACGTGATAATCTGATGCACCTCCTCACACCCTAATATAACCTTTGATACACCCACTCTAAATTACAGACTGCCATTCGCAAAACCATAGACACTCCAACACCAATAACTACATACCCACTCACTGATTCTTAGGTCTACACACACACATCCACTCACTCACCCGTACAGTCACTCATACTTATGGTCACTCAGTACAGGACTATCATATGCACTCTTACTCCTATATAGACACTCAAACACCGCCACTCATCCATAGAGGTACTCACACACCTAGTCAGTCATGCAAATAATTAAACACACTGCCATTTACTCACCTATACAGTTATACACACACCAGCTCACTTAATCATACAAATACTAGCACATTGTTATGCTCTTATACAATCACTGATACAAGCACACACTCATCCATACAGCCACTATCACAATCACTCACTCTCGCTTATAGCTATTTATATACTCCAACACACATATATACTGCCTTTCACATATGTAGTTAGTCACACATGTACCACTGGGACATACATTCACTCACTAACACACTCTTACACACACTTACCCACCCATACAGTCTATCACAGATGCACTCTTGAAACCATCCACCCAGTGAATCACCCACTCACACATCTATGCACAGAGTCGCACACACCCCTCCCACACAAACACTCAGGCACCCATACAGATACTCAGACAACCATTCAATAACTCATATAGACACTCATGTAGCTATTCACAAACACATGCAGCCACTTACACAGCAACAGACAGACGGATACAGACATTCACCCAGTTTAGTCACTAACCCATGCATTCAGTAAGATACGTTAAATCACTCACTTATAGAGTCAGTCACGCACCTACTAAATCATCCATACAGACACTTATACACCCACTCATTCTTCAATACGTCTTTTCCTATATATATTAAAAATATTTAAACTTTACAGAAACACAGTCACTGCATGATGTCATCAGTGATGTCATTTGAGATGTCATCAGTGATGTCATCAGTGATGTCACTGACCATGTCATCAGTGATGTAATATGTGACGTCATCAGCAGTGCATTGCGGGGCGCGAGTTATAGTTAGCTGAACTAACTATAACGGGGGAATTTCACGGGTTTTGTACGAGTGAAATGTCCAACTAACTATAACTGTCCCTAAAACCTATGGTTTTTTCAGTGAATATATATATATATATATATATATATATATACATACTGCAAAACTTCACCAAATAACATCCACTTTTCGAGGAACAGACGCATGCGGACCCAATATTCAGTGCAAGAATTTTATTGAAGCCCCTGCACCACTGCCATGACGCGTTTAGGCCTACCAAAGGCCTTGATCACATGACGCGCATGAGGAGTGCTTACACCAATTTAAAGTGCCAGTGCAAGAACAAGTGGCAAAACAAACGTCATCATAGACATAAAAGAGTCATTGCATCAAATTCAATGAAGTTACACATCAAATCCGAAATATAGTTTCATCATGATGTTACTGGCAAGTAAAAGCAATCAAACATTCAATATTTATAAAATAATAAATATTTAAAAATAGGCAATGCTTAATAAAAATCTGATTTTTTAGGGAGAGCAATACTTTAAATAACACTGAACCTTGATAGGTAAGTATAGAGCATAATGCACATTTCAAACCCCAATCTTAATTCAGTCATTTCAGCTCTCTGCCTGTAGTGACTCAAACATCACTTTCAAATAATTATATTTCAACTGCTTTTACATAAAGTTCAAATGTTAGACAATTCTGCCCAAGTGGGCTTCGAATCTACCCCTATGTCTATTGAAAAAGTGCTAGTGTTAAAAAAGCGCTATTGTGCATAATGCCACCATCTTGATCCAGATAGTTCAAAATGTGTAAATGTGCAAAAGTTATTGAAAGACTAAAAATTATTGTCGAGGCAAAGCAGGTACAGTTACACTAATTAAATGGAAGAGAACAATCAAAGCAAGTAAAGAAATCTTCACTGGAGTTGAGGCCCTGCGGCGTCTTAGTATCAAGCTCCAGTATATATCTAGTTTCAAGCTTGAGTAGTAACGCTTCCCTGTTGCCATCCCGCCTGAGGGGCAGGACTGCATCCACAACAAAATATTTAAAATGCTCCAAGTTATTGTCGTGGGAGTCCTTGAATTGCCTCGCAACAGGGTATGTTGCGTCCGAATTAGTGATGGCCCTCATGTGCTGGAGTATCCTTTTGTGGACCTGCAACTTCATACTCCCTACGTATTGCAGGCCACAAGAACACTCCAGCACATATGCTGCAAAATCTGTTTTGCATGTGAGCCTTTTAGAGATCAGCACCAGGTCTTCCTTAAAGGGGGTACTAAAGGCCGTTTTGCTGACCCCATACCTACAGGCTCTGCAAGACGTACATCTAACAAACCCCTTTCTAGAGTTTAACCAGGTTTTGGTTGTTCTTATCTCTGGGCTACTGTTCACCAGGGCATCACTCATTGATCTAGATTTCCTAAACGTAATACTGGGGTGGTTCGGCAATTTGTCCCCAAGAATAGGGTCATTACATATCAAAGGCCAGTTTTTGTTCATTATCCTACGCAGTGACTGATGTCGCCTGTTATATGTTAGGATAAGTCTGGTAGGTTGATCAAATGCCTGAGTAGTTTGAATCGTAGAGCTGGCTTTACTAAACAATGCATCAGCTCTGCAAACGGTGTTTGTTTTTCTGATTGCATTGTCAATCACAGATGGAGAATATCCCCTGCCCAGGAACCTGTTTCTACTTTCTCTCTGTGCCATCACACAGTCACCATCCTTACTGCAGATACGCTTAATTCGCAACATTTCCCCGAAAGGAATGCTGTGAATAAGATGTTTAGGATGATGGCTGGAGGCGTGGAGTATAGTGTTGCCTGCTGTGGGCTTTCTATGCAATCTAGTTTCCAACTTATTATTAGCTACATAGACTTCAGCATCAAGGAAACACACAGACTGTTTACTAATATGGGCTGTAAATTGCAGATTGAGTTTGTTGTTATTAATCTGTTCAATAAAATGGAGAGCACTATCCTCCGTGCCTCTCCAGATTAAAAACAGATCATCAAGATACCTGTACCATCTTAAAACATGATTACGCAGAACCTCTCCATACTCAATTTTAAGAACTTGTTCCTCCCATAGCCTCATGTGGAGACAGGTGTAACTAGGTGAGAAACAAGCACCCATAGCCACGCCTCTACCTTGATGGAATATCTGATTCTGGAATATAAAGTAGTTATTTTCCAAACATACCATTATCATGTTTACCAACATTTTGTTGTGTGAATACAGGCATATGAGTCTAGTGCCCAAATAGTGTTCTACCGCCTTAATTCCATCATGATGATGGATACTGGTGTAGAGTGACATGACATCAAGAAAAATCAGTACGCACTCTGAATCCCATTTGAAATCATTGATGTTTCTTAAAAAGTCACTTGTGTCCTGTATAAAAGATGGTAGTTGTCGCACGTGCTCCTGGAGGAAGTAGTCAATGTAGCGTGACGTACTTTCTAATAAGCTGTTGTGAGCTGATATAATGGGCCTGCCAGGCGGTCTTGCCAAATCCTTATGAATCTTCGGAATGAAGTATATCACGGGGATTACAGGGTGATAATTTTTAAGAAACTTAAACTCTTCCTTGCTCAGTAGACCAGCGCTTTTCCAGGCAAGGAGTTTTGCATTAAAATCATTCCAAGAGTTTTTTACTACTAGTATATTACTTCTCCTGTAACAGTCCCTGTCATTCAATTGCTTGAGGGCTTCCTCCATGTACAGGTCGCGCGGCCATAACACCACATTGCCTCCTTTGTCAGATTGGCAAATGATGACCTGGTCATTAGCTTGCAGTTTCTTTATCAATTGGAAATACATATTGTTGTGCTGAGTGTATTTCCTGCGAGCTCTTGTGGTGTGTGAGTAGAGTTTCTTAAGTTCAGATGTCACTTGTTCATTAAAAATGTCAAGATTATCACGTAACATGATGGGGTAAAACGTAGATTTTGGTTTAAACTTGGTACGTACTGTCCCCCCAAGGTCTGGCAGGTATTGACCCTATTCCAGCACTGTTGTTTTCATTTTGTAGTTTCTGGAGGTCTTGCCATAGCTCAATGTCCCCCGCTGTGAGTATTGATGGACTTGAAACAACAACTGGTTCCTCTGCAGGTTGGTTTTTATTGTGTTTGTCCTGCATAAGGTGAAATTTCCGCAATTTGAGTTTGCGAATGAAACAGTATATGTCGACACGCGTTTGGGCATAGTCAAAATTACTTTCTGGGCTGTACAAAAGTCCAAGGGCCAGCAGCTGCCTCTCAGCTTCACTCAGTGTTATATTGGAGATATTGATGACCATTTGAGAGTTATTGGTAACCGCTTTAGTGCCTACTTGCGATTCCACCTGTTGTTTGTGGACTTTTTGGTCGATTGTTTTGCGTTTGTGGTTTCATTGACGCCTCTCCCGTCGCTTTCGGTTGAGTCTCTTTCACTTTTTGCATTCGGAACACGCGGTCGTAGGGTCTGCCGCCTGTCTTGTCGGAGACAGTCCACTTCCTGGGCTAGGTAGAGTTTTGGAAACCCCAGCCTTTGGCCCGATCTGATCTGATCGTTTTCCGATTCACTTTCTGCAGCAGAACTCATATCCGACGCCGATGTGGAAATTTGTGCATTAGTAATTGTGCTATTAAGTGCATTGAGACGAGGGCCCTCTTTTCTTGAGGCTTTGACTGAGTCGAAGTTTTTAGAGAACGTGAATACCTGGCCGTTCTCATAATCCAACTTGTCTCGCTGGAATTTGAACGCTTTACGTTTTTTGATTATTTCCTCCTCCCTCTGCAACCTTGTCAGCATGTCCTCTCGGTATTTTTAATTACATTGGTAATTTCCATTTTATTGATTTCCTCGTTTAGGTCATCACTTTTGGTTTGTAATTTTACACGGTCACTTTCGGCTTACTGCACCAGTATGTGAACTAACTTGCGGGATGACTCTAGATTGCATTCGGCCCAATCAGATAGCATCTTGGGATCGGGTTTTCATAGCTGGGCGCCAGCATTATTCTCAACCCCCTGGGGATCCTGCCAACCTCTAAATATCTTGAAAGGGATTTGTGCTCCCACCACTTTGATTGTTATGATCTCATAAGCTTTTCCAATTGTTTAAAAAGATCCCTAGCATTAGGGTTTCCTGCTTGAACAGCACTTGCTTGTATGCTGATTGGAGACTCCCCACTCGGGGAATCGTCGAACATTTCACTGGCTGCTGACTCTCGACTCCTCAGCGCATCGGCGGTCATGGTGTCTTACTCTGGGCACTTTCACTTCCAAACCAAACAAACGGGTAAATGCTTGTGCTCGTCTTGTGCACACTCCCTCACCAGACTCTCAGTGAGTCCCTACCTTCATGTGTTGTTGGCGTTGCTCGAGTCCTTCGACACGGGTTCCGTCGTCCGCACAGATGGTTGGATATTACACTGTCCAGGGGCTACCACGGCTATTCCTTAGCAAGAAAGAACTGTTTTTTTCCGGTCCACGCCGAAAAACTGCTTCCTGCCACACGGCCCAAGTTGAGGGAGGGGTTCCGCAAAATACTGAGGAAGCCAACTCGATATATTCAATGCTGCAAAACTTCGCCAAATAACATCCACTTTTCGAGGAACAGAAAAATGCGGACCCAATATTCAGTGCAAGAATTTTATTACACATAAATATATATATATATGGGGCACAGTCAGAACACCGCGGCTCTAAACCACGTGTGTTCCGAGTCCACAAGCTAAACCACGCTTGCTTAACCACGCATATGCCCTAACCACAAATATGCGTTGTTAAGGCAAGGCGTTGTCTAGCTGCTGGCTGCTGCAGACGGAAGCAGGAAGACCTCGCAGGAAGTGGTGAGGCAAGTGGGGCTGGGTGTAGTTCTGGGCTGTGGGTTCGGTTGGGAGCTGTTTTGTTGTAGTTTAGTAGGCTGGGGGGTCGGGGTAGTTTTATGGGTTGGGGGTCGGGGTTGTTTTGTGGGCTGGGGGTTATTTTGTGGGCTGGGGGTGGGTCGGGGTAGTTTTGTGGGCTGTGGGTGAGTTGGGCTTGTTTTGTGGGTTGAGGGTGGGTCAGGGATAGTGTTGTGGGCTGGGGGGTCAGGGTAGTTTTTTGGGCTGGGTTGGGACTTGTTTTGCGGGCTGGGGGTGGGTCGAGGGATGTTTTGTGGGCTGGAGGGTTGGTTGGGGGTTGTTTTGTGGGCTGGGAGGTGGGTCAGGTTTGTTTTGTGGGCTGGGGGTGGGTCTGGGTAGTTTTGTGGGCTGGGGGTGAGTCGGGATAGTTTTTTAGCTGGGGTGGGTCTGGGGTAGTTTTGTGGGCTGGGGTGGTTCAAGGTAGTTTTCAGGGCTGGGGGTGGGTCGGGTAATTTTCAGGGCTGGGGGTTGGAGGTAGTTTTCAGGACTGGGGGGTTGGAGGTAGTTTTCAAGGCTGGGGGTTTTGGCTAGTTTTCAGGGCTGGGTAGGTTTTAAGGATGGGGGTCGGGTAGTTTTCAGGGCAGGGGCGGTTGGAGGTAGTTTTCAGGGCTGGAGGGGTTCGAGGCTAGTTTTCAGGGCTGGGAGTAGTTTTCATGGCGGGAGTTGAGTAGTTTTTAGGGCTTGGGGGTCAGGGCAGTTTTTTTATTAGGGGTTAGGGTTTTAGGCCTCAGTGCAGGGAGAGGGGAATGGGTAGTCAGGTAGTTTTTAGAGCTTAAGGGAGGGCGGGGTAGTTTTTAGGGCTGGGGGGTCGGGGTAGTTTTTTAAAATAGGAGTTTGCCTAAGGGCAGTGGAAGGGGTTGGGGTAGTTGTAGGGACAGTGCAAGTGGTTAGGGGGTCGAGGTAGTGTGTAAGGGTTAGGGTCAGCATGGGTTTGGGAGGGGGTAGGGGTATTTGGACCTCAGGGTGGGGAGGGGGGCAGGGGGAAGTTTGTAGCTTAGGGCAGGGACCTTAGTCACACATACCCCTTTACCATTCATGCCCTTACCACAAAATTACATGGTAAAGGCATGCGTGGTAAAGGAATGCGTGGTTAAGACTCATTCGTTTTTTAGGTTGCGTGGTAGAGGCACGCGTGGTTTATCCACTCGTGGTTCTATCATACAACCATATATATATATTTATATATATATATATGTATATATATATATATATATATATATATATATATGGAGAGAGAGAGAGAGATGGAGGCTCTCTCACAATATATATAGACAGATATATATATATAGAAATCTTTGTATTACCTACTGGCGGTCCCCAGTAGGTAGTTATAGTTAGGATGTAGTTTCCATAGGAAGAGTGTTTTTTCATTTGCCATTAACTTTGGCGTCCTTTGACAAATCTTTGCATAAGTTTGAAAACTAGTTTGACGCTCAATTCAGCTGCTGTCTTGAAATTTCGTGGTGATCCGTTAAGCAGGAGCCGAGAAAACGGGGAGGGGCCAAGGCGCTTTTTCTCCATGTAAATTTCCATAGGAAACTTTAGACACAGCTACTGCCCGAACTGCTGAACGGAATTACACCACATTTGGCAGAAAGGTAGCTCTTGGTCCAGAAAGCACTCCTTTTGTTAAATGGTGTAAATCCGTAGCAGAGAAATTTAAAGAAATGTCCAGTTGATTCGTGACCCATTCCAATGTCGTGCTGATATCAGATTGACTGCCAGCACTTCAAACCAAGAAGTGTTGGCAGCCATATTGTGACTTGGTTGAACTGAGTCACAAGACAAAAGGCAAAAATAAAAAAGTGGGGCAGGGTAGAAACACCCTGACTCCCAAGGCCTCTAGGGGGGGTCTCACAGGGTCACCCCATGGCCCAAAAAGCATTTTTTTTTTTTTAAACAATTTCAGAAGGAGTCACGCTGGAGCCACAAATCCCACTGAAATAAAAAAAAAACAGAAATCTTGGATCTACTCAACGCCACCTCTCCTGACATCGTCTTCCTCATGGAAACCTGGACCAACCCCTGCTCTGAACCGTACATCGCCATTGCCATCCCCAACGGCTACAAGATCAACCGCAAGGACTGCCCTGACCGCCCAGGAGGAGGCATCACCATCGTCCACAAAAGCACGCTCCTACTGACCACGCGCACAAACAACCCATCGACGACCATGGAGCACCTCCACTTCCACATCTGGACCAACTCCAACACTACCCTCTGTGGCACCCTCATCTACAGGATCCCCAGCCTGACCCCCCCTTCACCGACTCCATTGTAGACCTCATCACACCCCAGGCTCTCGTATCCACCAACTACATCCTCAATTTCCACCTGGACAACCCCAGTGACCAGAACACCGCCTCCATCCTGGAGAACCTTGCCAACATTGGGCTCAAGCAGCTAGTCACTGCACCGACCCACACAGCCAGACACATGCTCGACCCTGTCTTCTCCACCAGCGGGACATCAGATACAGCTACACCACTGAACTCTCCTGGACTGACCATCACTGCGTACATCTCGCCTTCGACACGCCCACGATACACCACCTTCATCATCGCCCCCCCAGCCACAGCTGTATCAAGGACACCGAAGAATTTCTCATCAACTCCCTTGGCACAACTACTCCGCCAATGCCCACGAACCCCAACGCCGCAGCTTGTAACCTCCACCAATGGATCTCCAACTGCACCAACACCCTGGTACCCCTCAAGAGATGACCAGGCAAACAATGCTCATAGGCGGCCAGCTGGTTCACCCCCACCCTCCACCAGTCCAGACACATCTGCAGACATCTTGAGAAAAAATGGAGGAGCAACAAACCCCGGAAACTCACACAACCTTCAAATCCACCATCATCGCACACCACTTCCTCCTGAAAACCACCAAGAAAACAGCCCTCCAAGACAGAATCAAAGCCAGTGCACACAACAGCAAAGAACTCTTCGCCATTGTCTAGGAGCTCGCCAGCCCTAACAGGGAGGCCACGCAGCCCACCTCCCTTAAAAAATTAAAACAACAAATAAATAAATAAGACCTCTGCAACAAATTCAGCACCTTCTTCCACCACAAGATAAGGAAGATCTACAACAGCTTCGACACCATCGACCCGGCCGCCTCCCCCACCACATTCACACACAACCAATGCGCCTCTCAGCAGACCGTGTTCTGCTGGACCCCGCTCACTACAGAGGACATGCTCAAGACCATGAAGAGCATCCACTTAGGAGCCCCGACAGACCCATGCCTGTACCACATCTTTCACAGAGCAGCCGCCGCCATCACCCCCCAGCTTTGCCACACCATCAACTGCTCCATCGAAACCGCCACCTTCCCCGTTGACTGGAACTCCGAGATCAACTCCTTGCTGAAGAAGCCATCCTCAGACCTCAAGAACTTCAGACTGATCTCCCTGCTCCCATTTCCAGTCAAGGTCATAGAGAAGGCCATCAAGGCCCAGCTCTCCGAGTTCATCAAAGCAAACCACATCCTGGACACCTTCCAATCTGGCTTCCGAAGCAACCACCACACAGAGACTGCTCCCCTCGCCGCCACAGACGACATCCGCTCCCTCCTCGACTGGGGTGAGACCGCAGCTCTCATCCTACTAGACCTCTTGGCTGGCTTCAACACTGTCTCCTACTGCACCCTAATCACTGGACTCCACAACACCGGCATCTGGAACAAGGCTCTGGACTGGATCCACTCCTTCCTCACCGGCCGGACCCAGTGAGTCAGACTATCACCATTTCTCTCAGAACTCTTGGAGATCAGCTGTTGAGTCCCCCAAGGTTCCTCCCTGAGCCCCACCCTCTTCAACGTCTACATGGCACCCTCGCAGCCATCGTCAGAAGCAACGGACTTAACAACATCTCCTACACCGACGACACCCAGCTGATCCTCTCCCTCACCAATGAACTCACAACCGGCAGAACCAACTTCCACAGTGGGAAGAAGGCCGTTGCCACATGGATGAAAGACAGCTGCCTCAAGCTCAACTCAGACAAGACGGAAGTACTCATCCTGGGACCCACCCCTCCAGCCTGGGACAACTCTTGGTGGCCAGCCACTCTGGGATCTCTGCCCACCCCGACGGACCACGCCCGCAACCTTGGCATAATACTGGACTCTTTGCTCACAATGAACAGCTAAATTAACGCAGTTTCCTCAACCTGCTCCCACATGCTCCACCTGCTCTGAAAGACATTCAGATGGATTCCCACAGAATCCAGAAGAACAGTTACCCACACACTATCACCAGCAGACTCGACTACGGCATTGTACTCTACGCCGGCGTCACCCAGAAACAGCTCAATAAACTACAGAACATCCAAAATGCCACTGCCTGACTTTGTCCTCGGCATCACCTGCCACTGCCACATCATGCAACACCTCCGACAACTCCACTGGCTCCCAGTCAACAAGAGTGTCACTTTCAAGCTCCTCACTCACGCCTACAAAGCTCTACACGACAAAGGACCAGCGTACCTGAACCATCCCCTCACATTTCACGTACCCACCAGACAACTCCGATCTACACAAATCTCCCTCGCCTCCATCCCCAGGATCCTCAAGACCAGAACCAGAGGAAGATTGTTCTCCTACCTTGCCACCAAGACCTGGAACACCCTGCCCCTGCACCTCAGGCAATCAGCATCATTGACCCAATTCAGAAATAACCTCAAGATCTGGTTCTTCAAATGTTCCTCCTCCCCGTTTGACCAGCAGCCCCCCTGCCCCAGCATCTTGAGACCCTCATGGGTGAGTAGCCGCGCTGTACAAGCCCATGATTGATTGATTAATTGAGGGAGCTGCATGTCAGCAGCTCCCTCTGTGTAAAAAGCAATGCTGGCTCCCTCTGGGGGTGAGGAGCTGGCATGGACCGCGGGTGGCCTTCAGGCTCACCTTGCAGTCCCAACGTGTACACCCACACTACACCCCAGTGCTCCTGGAGATGGGCCTGGGAGTGAGCCTCGTGGCCCCCCTTACAATTGTTTCTTTAAAAAAAGAATATAGAAAGGGGCAGGCACTGGGGGATAAGGTCCCTGGGCTGAAAATTGTCTGGAAGGGGGGTGCTTGGTCCCCCTCCCTTAAAATGTAAAAAAAAGAAAAAAAAGAAAAGGCCGTGCCCCAGGGACATCGGCCCAGAAGCGGGGCCACAAGGCTCCCCTGCCGTTTTTTTTACAACAAAAAAATATATAAAAAGGGACAGACCCCAGGGCAAGGGGGGCCGTGCAGCCCCCCTCTCTTAAAAAATGAAAACAAAAAATAAATAAATAAAACCTCCGGCAATTAGCCGGTGACCATGCCCCCTTCACCACCACTCTGCAAACGCACCTTCTGGTGCAGTGGTGGTTGGAGGATGAAGTCCCCTATGATATTGAAGGTCCACAGGATCCAGGAACCCCTTCTGTTACCTTCAGTGACTCTCAGACAGCTGGATTGCTGAGAGGACTTAGAGGCCACCCCCTTCTTTCCACACCACTCTGCAAATGCGACTCCTGGTGCGCTGCTGGTTGGGGAATGAATTCCACTGTACTTCTGAGGTCCTCAGGACTAAAGTGGACTTCTTCAACCAACCAGTAGTGCACCAGGAAGCGCGGTTGCAGGGTTGTGGCTTCTGACAACCTCTCAGCAATCCAGCTGTGTGAGTCTTATTGGAGGTAACAGGAGGGCTAGTATGCCCTCAAGGAACCTCAATAGCCAAGGGGACTTCATCCCCATACTAGCAGTGCGCCAGGAGGTGCGTTTGCTGAGTGGTGGAGAAAGGGGGCATGGCCTCCGATAACCTCTCAGTAATGCTGATGTGTGGGACTTACTGGAGGTAACAGGAGGGGTTGTTGGCCCCCAAGGATGTCCTTGGGGGCCAACTACCCCACCTGTTATCTGAAATGAGTCCCACACAGGGGAATTGCTAAGAGATCTTCAGAGGACACGCCCCCTTTCTCCACCACTCTGCAAACCCGGCTCAAGGTGCACTATTGGTTGGGAGGTGAAGTCCGCTTTACTCCTGAGGAGTACTGGGGGGCCGAGAAGCCCTCTTGGTACCTCCTGTAAGTCATATACAGTGGGATTCCTGAGAGCTTGTCGGAGGCCCAGGCCCCTTTCTCCACCACTCTGTAAACATGACTACTAGTTAAAAACCTTAGAAAATCATTGAAAAACCAAATGTTACAGAGACATTATAGCTAGGCTAACATTTCACTTGTACAAAACCAGAGAAATTCAGCCGTTATGGTTGGTGAGCTAACTATAACTCACGCCCCACAATGCACTGCTTATGACCTCACATATTACATCACTGATGACATGGTTAGTGACATCACTGATGACATCGCTGATGACATCTCAAATGACATCACTGATGACATAATCCGGTGACTGTAAGTGTTTTAAAAAGTTTTAGTGTTAAATTATATACCAAGGTGTATTGGTGTATCAGTGGCTGACTGAATGTATAAGGGAGTCATTAGGTGTCTCAGTGAATGTATGGGTGAGTGACTAGGTTGTTTAAATGTCTGTATCAGTCTGTCAGTTGGAGTCTAAGTGGCTATATGTGTTGGTGAGTGAGTACGTGATTGGCTGTATGGGTGTTTGATTGTTTGTCTGAGTACCTGTATGGGGATCTGAGTGTCTATATGGGTGGGTGAGGGGGTCTGTGACTACCTGTATAGATGAGTGAGTGGGTGAGTTAGTGGTTGAGTGGGTTACTGAGTGTGTGTCTGAGGGGGTTGTATGAGTGAATGAGTGTGTGTATGGCTGTGTCGGTAAGTGAGTGCACATGTCAGTGGTATATGGGTGAGTAACTGGGTATGTGAAGGCAGTATAGGTGAGTGAAGGGGTATGTGAGTGACTGTATGGGTGAGTGATTGAATGTGAGAGTGGATATTTGGGTGAATGTGTGCTTGTGTCAGTGACTGTATAGGTGAGTGAGTATAAGTTAGTATATTTATGAATAAGTAAGTGGTTTTGTGTCTAACTGTATGGTTGAGTAAGGGGCTAAGTGATTGACTGTATGGGTGAGTAAGTAGGTGTGTGAGTAGCTCTTTGAGTGACTGACTCAGCGTCCATATGAGTGGATATGTCAGTGGCTATATTAGTGAGTGAGTGGGTGTGTGTGTGAGTGGCTGTATGGGTGTGTGAGTTTATGTGTGTGTTGATCTATGAACCAGTGAGTGGCTGTGTAAGTACTGGTATGTGTGTGTGAATGGGTTTGAGAATGGTATTGTGGTAGTTGGAGTGGGTGTATGAATGATTATATGGGGGTGTGAATGTGTGCATCAGAGATTATGTGGATGATGTCATCAGTGATGTCAGCAGTGATGTCACTGACCATGTCTTGAGTGATGTAATATGTGAGGTCATAAGCAGTGCATTGGGGGACGTGAGTTATAGTTAGCTAACTAACTATAACGGCTGAATTTCTCTGGTTTTCTACAAGTGAAATGTTAGCCTAACAGTAACATCTCTGTAACCTTTAGTTTTTTCAGTGAAAATATATATATTTTCACTGAAGTAGGCTCTAAAATAGGACTGCCTACGGAGCAATGGTGCGCTGTAATCTGAAAGTTGAAATATGGAAATATAAAAATTGCAACAGCAATAAAATGGCACCGCCCACTGGAGGGATATAACAGACATTGTATGGTGGACCACAAGTTCCAGCATGCAATTCAAAGACCCATTGGGGTGTCCACTAGGGGGCAAAAACTATAAATTGATGCAATTACTTTGTGGTTGCGATCAGTGTAAAGGATTGCCAATGCCTCACCTTTCAAAACTTTTGACCGAAACGTGTAAGGACTGCCATTGCTGCTTAATAAATAAAAGGTACAGATTGCCAGAAGGGAAGAATTTGTATATACAGGTCACTTTCAGTCATAAGGTTCACACTTTTCAGAGGTTTATTATAAATACTGTCCCAATTATAACGAACAAAATTGTTTAAAGGTATAAGTTAAGTTTGGAAAAATAGGAGGTATTTAAACCCGGATGTATTTCAATCGACAGTTATGAAATGTAATCTCTATTTTTGCTGCTGCAAACTAGTTTTTACTTACTGTTTTAAGTGTTTCAATGATTTTATGGTTTTACATTTTTTTGAGGCAAGGTTTTTAACTTATACAAACATTGGGTATTTATACCAATATTGTTTTAAGTATATATATTTATTTAAAAAACCTATGGCCAAATGTTAGTTAACCATGAAGTCTGTTATCTATTTCTATGTTGAAACCTTATTTTCTGAATGCACTGGTCACTTTAAAAAAATTTAAAAATCGGTTAACAAAAATGGTTTAAAAGGTACCTCCCATCCGTGATGCGCATCATGTGATCAAGACCCAAGTCATGTCGAAACGCGTCATGGCTGCCGAGGTTTTTTATTGAGCTGAAATAAAATAGATCTGCAATGATCCTGTGGTCCGTGCTCCTTTCACTGGGTGAAACTGGCGTTTGAAATGGAGTACAATCAATGAATACAGCCGGTTCTGTCTCCTCCGGCTGAACACGGACCCCCTCCAAGAAGTTTGGTCATAGCTGCCACCAAAGGAGTCACAGCTTGGGTTCAAGCGGCGAAAACAATCCGGGAGGATTATTGGCGGCAAGACCCCCCAGCAAGCCTAATCACCAACGCGTTACCCCGCAACCACTGGCAGGTAGGCGTACACGGGTCAGAGGACGCGGAGGCGCCTGACCTGCGGGTGGGATTAGGGGGAGGCTGGTGTACATCGCAAAGCTGGGTCAGGAGGTATTGCAGGGATTCGTAAATTGAAGAAGGCACAAGCTGAAAGCAACTTCATTTTGTACGTATCCAAAGAATTTCAATCTGTTGCTCTTAAAGAACCACAATGTCAGCCGACGCGCTTAAAGAAAGGGAAGAGGCGGCGGCTGATATGGTTGATGACAATAAAGCCCCCACACAGGACTCAACCTCCCACAATGCACCACAAGGTATACGAAATCCAAACCTAAGGGATAAAATCAGGACATTGGAGAAAGCGATGAGAACCGAGCAAAGCAAGTGGTGGGAGGCAAAATCCCTCCAACGCTACTTAGACGTGGGTAGAGTGCCGCGTGGGCTTAGGATATTAATAGCCCCCAGCTACGAAACACCGGATAGAGACATGATGAAGGAGTGGGCGGAAACGAATTTGGAGTCCTCGCGCAGATTACTGGTAATACTGGTAAAGTATGCGGAGAAGGATCGAATAAAACTGCAAAAACAGATTGAGGAGTTGAATGATGAATTAAGTACAATGAGACAAGTGGAGGAACTGGCGAAACTAAAAGAAGAAATGAAGAAAAGATTGAAGAAGGAGGAAGACAAAATCCGCGAAAGAAAAGCGTTCAAGTTCCATCGGGATCGCGCGGATTATGAAAGTGGACGCATTTTCACCTTCGCTAAAAAATATGATGCACTTAAAGTATCCAAATATGGCGGAGATCAGACAGCTAAACAAAATCGTAAGGATGAAAGATCAAGACTGGAAGTTACATCCAACTCCGAACTCAGTTCTGCCTTGGAGAGCGAGTCAGAAGTGGAAAGCCGCAAACAAACAACGAGGCTGATACCAGCACAAATCTCACTTGTAGATGAGGTGGATTTTTTATGCCTCGAACGGATGCAATCTTTGCGTCCAAGAAAGCAGGTGGGCAAACAACAAAGACCAGATCTGCAAAGCGCAGGGAAAGACGGCGGGCAAGACAGAGAAGAGTCAAACAACAAAAAACAACAGAAACGGCAACCGAGGAGAAACTGGAAACATTGAGTCAAATTGCACAATCCAGTAATCAGACAGTTATAAATCTAACCGATGTCGTTCTAAACAAAGCCGAACAACAGCTGCTAACATTAGGGCTATCCTATTGCCCTGAAAGTACGTTTGATTATGCGGCTACTAGAATGGATGTGTACAGAAGCGTGCGCAAATTGAAATTAAAAAATTACTTCCAGTCACAAAATAAAACGAAAATGGATACAGTAGCCATTGAAGAAGAAATACAACACACGGATAATCTTTCTCAATTCAATCTGAGTACCTCGGACTTAACGCTACTAGTTG
Source organism: Calotriton arnoldi (assembly GCA_963921515.1). Taxonomy (NCBI): domain Eukaryota; kingdom Metazoa; phylum Chordata; class Amphibia; order Caudata; family Salamandridae; genus Calotriton; species Calotriton arnoldi. Next base: position 41,751 of record CAWUFW010014569.1, read on the forward strand.
TCATGCAGGACCTTGTAGATGAAAATAGAACTGTAAGTCCAAATATTGAGGATACACAAGATACGATAAGTGAAACCAGGACACAAATTAAAGGTACACCATTCAAACCATATTCTACTTTCAATCCTATTATGTTAAAGGATACAATTGATATTTTCCATGAACAGGTCGTATCAAGTATAAAACACCTTAACCACAAGATTACCAATACCACCAAATGCAAGACAAACAAACGAGAGATACAATATCAGTTGCTCATGGCCAAACTCAAAAACAACAAGGAAATAGTAATTCGCAATGCTGATAAAGGGGGAAATCTAGTCCTTTGGAGCAAAAATTAGTATGTTAAGGAAGCCATGAGTCAATTAAGAGACACTAACTGTTACTGCCGCAGTGATCAACTGATACTGAGGAATGTGTATAATGAGAACAAAATTAAGCTGATAGCCTGGAAAAATGCGGGTCTGTTATCATCAGATGAATATAAATTTCTAAAAAATGACAACCCCGTTACACCAATAATGTACTTTATACCTAAAATACACAAAAATCCTCAACAACCACCAGGTAGACCTATCATCTCGGCCCGCAAAAGCCTACTGAAAAATACATCTAAATATGTAGACTTTTATCTGCAGGAACATGTCCAACAATTGGCTTCGTACATCAGGGATACAGGTGATTTTGTATCAAAAATGTTGAATTTTGCTTGGAAGGATGACTTTCTATTAATCTCCCTGGATGTGACGTCACTATATACATCTATAAAACATGCAGAAGGACTAAAAGCTTTGCAATATTTCTTAGCACGGAGAGGAACAGACTGTATGAAACATAATGCTATGCTATCTGATATGGTGGAGTTTTGTTTGCGTAATAATATTTTTATGTTTCAAAACGCCCTCTATCAACAACTGAGAGGCGTGGCAATGGGGGCCAGCTTCTCCCCCAGTTATGCCTGCCTACATATGGGGTGGTGGGAGGAGCTGGTCCTGCTAAAAGATCACATACAGTATGTCAAAAACAATATAAAGGTGTGGTGGAGGTTTATTGATGACCTCTTTCTGGTTTGGCAAGGAACAATGGTTGAGGCAGAGGAGTTCATTGAAAGGCTTTACATTAATCAACTGAACCTCCAATTCACAGCATCTATTAGTAGGGAAAGTATCAACTTCCTAGATGTACAGGTTTTTATTAAAAATGGGAAGCTCGAAACGAGACTCCATCGCAAACCTACAGCCAGAAATACGGTGCTCCATGCTGGGAGCGCTCATCCTCAGCACTTAATCCAGAGCATCCCCTATGGGGAGATGCTTCGTTTAAAACGAATTTGCAGCTGTGACGAAGATCTTAAGGCAGCCCAAGCCAGCTGCAAATCTAGATTCATGGAAAGGGGTTATACAAAAAAATGTATTGATACAGCAATTGCTAAAAGCAATTTAGTCCCCAGGGAAGCCCTTCTCCTAAAACAAACTAAGATAGATGAATCGAGAGAACAGGATCTAAAAACTTTCAGATTTGTTCTATGATACAACAAACAAGAGAGAAGTATCAGAAATATCATAAGGAGAAATTGTCCTCTAGTGTTGGGTGACCCGATTATAGGACATCTGCTTCCCAACAGACCGATGATAACATACAGTAGGGCACCGTCTATGAAGGACGCCCTGGTTCAAAATGATCCCAGTGGACCAACCAGGGGTACATGGCTTAGTAAAAGAAAGGGATTTCATAAGTGCAAGGTATGCAAGGCTTGTAAACATGAAGTCAGCACAACCTCATATAAAACACCATTCAGTGCACAAGAAAGGCCCATTGACAAGGCACTGACCTGCAAATCAGAGCATGTGATCTATGTGCTGGAGTGCCCTTGTGGCCTGCGATATGTAGGCAGTACAATTCTGCAAGGACATAAGAGGGTACTCCAGCACATCAGGGCGATCAAAAATAGAGACCAATCCTATCCAGTGGCTCGCCATTTTAGTGAGGTACATGATGGGGTTCCTACTGATTTAAAATATTTCTTGATAGACTCCATCCCCCCTAATAAAAGAGGCGGCAATAGAGAAAAAGCTCTTAGGCAACTGGAAACTCGATACATTTTAAATCTTGACACTAAGTATCCGGAAGGTCTCAACGCAACGGAGGAATTACACACATGCCTGTAGGGTGAAATAATTTAAAGAATAGAAACTATGAAATTCATATTAATTGCATATTGTCATCAATTAGAACATCTGTGAACATGGGCTTTTTATCATATCCGCCACCAAATTCCCACTTTTCTTAATATTCACGGGTTAGAGAGGTTTTTTAGATATTTATACAAAAAGCAGGTAGCACTTTATGGTTCACACTTTGCACTAGCACAGGTCACTTTCAGTCATAAGGTTTACACTTTTCAGAGGTTTATTATAAATACTGTCCCAATTATAACGAACAGAAATTGTTTAAAGTTATAACTTAAGTTTGGAAAAATAGGAGGTATTTAAACCCGGATGTATTTCAATCGACAGTTATGAAATGTAATCTCTATTTTTGCTGCTGCAAACTAGTTTTTACTTACTGTTTTAAGTGTTTCAATGATTTTATGGTTTTACATTTTTTTGAGGCAAGGTTTTTAACTTATACAAACATTGGGTATTTATACCGATATTGTTTTAAGTATATATATTTATTTAAAAAACCTATGGCCAAATGTTAGTTAACCATGAAGTCTGGTATCTATTTCTATGTTGAAACCTTATTTTCTGAATGCACTGGTCACTTTAAAAAATTTAAAAAATCGGTTAACAAAAATGGTTTAAAAGGTACCTCCCATCCGTGATGCGCGTCATGTGATCAAGACCCAAGTCGGGTCGAAACACGTCATGGCTGCCGAGGTTTTTTATTGAGCTGAAATAAAATAGATCTGCAACGATCCTGTGGTCCGTGCTCCTTTCACTGGGTGAAACCGGCGTTTGAAATGGAGTACAATATATATATATATATATATATATAAATATATATATATATATATATATATTATTCCTCGTGTTGCTCCTTCTGCCCCACAAGGGCCCGTGGTAAATGGAGCGTGCTCTGGCGAAGCCCACCGGAAATTCAGTTTTTTACACAGTCCAAGCAATGACGCACTCTCAGGGCATTCCAGATGCAACGTTCTTAATACCAGTTACGCGTTTTGGGGAACGCAGTCCCCTTGAGCAAGGGGACTGTGTTCCCGAAACGCGTAACTGGTATTAAAAACGTTGCGTCTGGAAATGCCCTGAGAGAGCATCATTACTTGGACTGTGTAAAAAAAAAATATATATATATATATAATATCTATCTATCTATATGTCTATATATATATATATATATATATATCTGTATATATATATATATATATATATATATATATATAGATATATATTATCTACTGGCAGTCGCCAGTAGATAGTTATAGTTAGGACCTAGTTTCCATAGGAAACTCGTATTTTGTTTTCTCAATATCTTTGGCACCGGTTCACAAATCTTCGCGAAATTTTCAGAAATCGTAGCCCGCTCCGATCAGCTCCTGTCTTGAAAGTTTCAGGGTAATTCGGCAAGCGGGGGCCGAGAAAAAAGGGGGTCCCAAAACGTGTTTTCTCCATGTTAATTCCCATAGGAAACTTTAGACACGACTACAGCCCGAGCTGCTGAACGGAATTACACCAAACTTGGCAAAAAGGTAGCCCTTGGATCAGAAAGAGACCTTTTTGTTAAATGGTGTAAATCCGTTCAGTAATTCCAGAGAAATTAAAAAATAAGTGTCAAAAAATCAATTTCCCATAGGAAACTTTATGCAAGGCTACAGCCGAAACTACTGAACAGATTTACCCCAAATTTGGCAAAAAGGTACTGCTTGGCTCAGAAAGCAACCTTTTTAAAAATGGTGTAAATCCTTTCAGTAGTTGCTGAGAAAATCAAAAATAAAAGTTTTGATATTTAGAGGCACGGAGGATCCGCGGAACCTCCCGACCACGAGCTTTATTCTAATTGGCTGTCAACACTCCAAACCAGGAAGTGTTGGCAGCCATCTTGTGACTCGGAAGAACCGAGTCACAAGAAATCAGAATAAAAAAACACGAAAAAAAAGAAAAGGGGGCAGGGTAGAAACACCCTGACCCCCTAGGCCTGCTTAGGGGGTTCCACAAGGACCCCCAGGGCCCAAAAAAGCATTTTTTTTAAAATAAAAAAACGGCGAAATTCGCATAGGATCCGCGAATCCCGCCGTGGAAAAAAAAAACGAAGCGCGGTCTCCCGCGCTTCGTTAATATTTAGCCCCCGGGTGGGCATGTTCAATATAATTGCGGGGGCCCACGGGGCTTTTCTGAAATATTTGCGGGGGGCACACAGCTCCTTAGCTGAACTAACTATAACGGGGGAATTTCTATGGTTTTGTACGAGTGAAATGTCCAACGAACTATAACGCCCCTGAAACCTATGGTTTTTTCAGTGAATTTCTAAGGTTTTTTAAATGCTAATTTCTAACTATAACGCGCCTGAAACCTCTGGTTTTTTCAGTGAATTTCTAAGGTTTTTTAAATGCTAATTTCTAACTATAGCGTGCCTGAAACCTATGGTTTTTTCAGTGAATATATATATAGATAGATATGTCACACGCTGTTAAACAGGAACCTTTTGTTTCCTGGAGGGTTCAACCTAAGATGGTTTTGAATTGCCCGATTATATGGTTGACCATGATTCAATGAGCATAAAGCAATAGGACGTGCATCAGATGATGAAGGCAAGCGTAGCAGTTTTTCAAAAACCTTTATTTATGTTCTTTATTTTCATTCGTAATTCCTTTTTACAACAAAACAGCTCATATAAACCATTGCAGTCCGTATATGGTGTTATTCTAGATCCACAATATCAAAGGAGGAAAATCGCTCACGGTGTCATCATCCAAAGCATCAAACGAGGAATAGTGCATCACAGTATCAGCACGCCAAGGGAGTACCTTGATAAGTCTTGAGCGCTTCAGTGAACGATCATCATCCCCACATAGATCCAATGAGCATCACTTTTTGAAGTAATTGAGAAATTTACGTGTTGCAAATTTTGTTCTTGGTTGCTCTAAATTTACTTTTATGTGTCCTGGTGATGACCTGATAAACTATAAAACTCAAAACTCTGTCAACACTTCCTTGGCTTATCAGATAAGGCCTTTGTTGCATCATGTTTCTGTCATAATGCTGACAAACCTAATGTATTGTTATCCCTTTTCCATTGTTCTTTATCTACACTGTATATATTTGTTGCATGTGTCTTGTCTGTGTAACATTGTGAGCACAAATTGTTTATGTTTTGATTGTTGTATATTTTAGGAATATACATTTTTTTCTTAATAACAAAACCTTTTTACTTTGAAGAAATTGTTTTTGTGGGTACTTTCTTTTCTTTTCTTAAATTGTCTAAGTTGATGTAAAATAATTGGTTCTCGAACCATTGTGGTTGTGATATAGTCTCTAAAATTAGTGGATTTCACAAGAAGCTGAACACTTGGCGCTTTGACTAACTTACTCCATGAATCACCCCTGACTGCTCTTGCATCTGTGACAGGATACCCTCTTGGGTGATTCATAACATTACAGAGAACTCTGCACCCAATTCTACAGGCATAGGTAAAATGTTTGACCTCCTTGCCTTGTTCATCCTCCTTCATAACTTAGAAGATGTTCAGTTTGCTGTATAATAAGTGCATTACAGTCACAGCACTGCACATAACGGTGGATGGGACATATGTTACATTCTCACGGACTATCCTGTGTGTCAAAAACTACTGTTCTTCTTAATTTATGATGTTCTCTTTAGGGAACATCAGCAGTATTCCCCAGCTTGTTTGCCTTTGTTTCAAAGGTAGATATGCTCACTCAGGTCGAGGAATGACACCTCGGAGGCAAACTCGGACACCCACAACTTGTATACACAAACTGGAAGGAGTTGGATTTAGCACAATAAGGGGTATATTCACAAGAACGTGTGATAACTACCGCAAGAGTAGGTTAACGCAACTTTCAATAACGCAGCCTATCACGGGAAAATAACCCCGTGTCAACGTGGAATTCACAACAAGTCGGTACCATGCAATAGTCACCAGTTAACGCGTCAAATGTCAGCGTGAAAATCAACGCCACGCCGAAAAAATGCGAAACGCGAGAAATCATGCGATGAGGCCAATCGCGGTACAAAAAGTAGCGAAAAACAGCCTCAGGCCTGCAAATCCCACGCGTCTGGCGGGAAATTGCACCATAAAAACCACAGACACAACACACCAGAAACAAGCCAAAGCACGTAGCAACATGGATGCACCCTGACCCAGCGCAGAGGGCAACGCGAAACCCACAACCCCCACAGACCACCAGCAAGGAACTACTGGCTCGGGGAAGGCAAAGGAGAAAAGGGAGAGGAAGATGGGGTGCAGACCGCAGGAAAACAAGACCAAAGCCACGGAGGCTACAGAACACTACCAGCAACTGACCCACAAGCAGACCACCTGGAATGCAGTCGGAGTGCCCAGGAGGCCAATCCAGGAGGCCAAGAGGCGCCGGCAGGACGTGACAACCTAAACCAGGTACAAACCCGCGGCCAACAGGAAGGCAGCAACGGCGACAGGAGGTGGCAGTCCAGCGCCACAGGAGGAGCTGGAGGAAACCCAGGCCACAGTCATCAGTGTGGAGAGGGTGCAAGGAGTAGGGAGTACGGACACAGCTCGAGAGGACCTGACACAACAACAACAGGGTGAGGATCCAACAGGGACTGGGGGGACAGGGGGTGATGGGCACTATGCCACACATGCACAATGAGGTGTAACACACTGCATACCCACAATTACCCAGGGACATGTCCCCCATCCCCCTTGCACACTGCAGCACACACACATAGCAATCACAGCACATACCATGACAATGTGGCACAAAGTGCAACACCCACACTGCAGAACAGGGGACACAACTGGGTCCACCCAGGTGCAGAAACAGAACAATCACATTGGACGGAGCAGGGAAATGTGAGATGCACATCTACCCCTACAACCCCACATCAGCCATGTAGGCCAAATGTACACTGTCCCAACTCAAATAGTCACCACCGCCCAAACAGTCACAATGTACATTGTCACACAGTCTGCATGTCGACAAGAACAAGGCGCCTACACAATGCCAACATGCACCTCCCCTTCACAATGCAGAGGGACAAACAACACCTCCAGCAGGTCAGAACAGACAACCCATCAGTGATGCCCGAGACGAACACCACACCCCCGACACCGACGTCCTACAACAGCCCATGGACATCCCACACAACCCACCACCATGGCAGACAAGCTACTCAGAGGAGAACCCAGCCCCTGCAACATACCACACAGCATGAAGCACACGCAATCACGGCTACCTCCCAACACTTCACCCACCCACACATGGCACCCCAATGCCAAGTGGCAGAACGCCAAAAGGAGGTGGCCCAACAGGTGAGGGTGTTGCCAAACCCATGGAATGCGAACTAGAACACAGACGTGGGTGTCCAATACCCTTCAGGGACCACCTACACCCCACAAAGGAGACCCACACCTCCACAGAGACACATGCACATATCATGTTGAACTGGCTACGGGCACGTGTGCCCGGCCCCTTTATTGGCAGGGCCACATGTACAGTGACGCCTGTGCTGGATTTGTGTGGGATGAGTATAAGCCAGCCCGCATGGAGTGCTTGGTGCTGCCAACAACCTGAACAGTGGACACCAGTGTAATGGAAACAGAAAACACCAGCATAACAGAGTCAAATGCAGAGCAACATGGAGGGATCCGGAGTAAGGACAGAGGTCACCCAATATTCAGTCAGGAGGTTCCGTGAGTTGCAGTGCACTGAGGTAGGGGCACTAGAGAAGAGCGCGCTCATGTGAAGAAATTGCTAGGATTGTGTCCCTTCGGGTTAGTCCTGATGCAGATGCAGTGGGGTGTGTTACACCTGCATCAACTTCCTCATCAACGTCCCAGATCTCCCACATTGCCTGAGGTGACAGTTGCGTCCGCAGTCCACAGCGCAAAACCCAGTATTAGATCCGGGTGTGTAGCTTGACTACCGCCACCAGTCTGCATTCCTGCCTTGGGGCTGTTGCCACCTGCCCTCCCAATGTCTGTGCCTTCTTCCGTCCACACACTTGACACATCCTCCTCATCATGGTCCCAGGTCTTCCCCACTGCCTGAGGTGACATTGCTGTGCAACCTCACAACAGCACAAAACTCAATCAGTAACGGACAATGGCTTGCGGTGCACTGAGTCACTGGCACCTAGAGTGCTGAGCAGGGTATCAGGCCGATGATGGCATCCACGACAGGTCTGAGCAACTCCGTAGGTCTGTCAGGACCACCGTTTCGACTCTGGCAGATGGCGGTTGGAGGTGGTCATTGTGGTGGTGGCGTGTGCCTCCTGCGGTGATTCGACGTCTGGGTCGGTCAAGACTCAATGCTTTGTGTGGGCCCTGGTGGCCCGCAGTTGAGGCCGGAAGATGCGGACAGCGCAGGGCCACAGACACATGGCGTTGGTGACCCCAAGACCATTGCTACAGAGGCCATTCAGTGTCCCAGAAGGAGGGGTCTCAGGCCTGAGCAGCACAGAGTTAGTAGCCCCGGATGCACTGCGGTCGTCACAGTCACCCAGCCACGGGACGGTGACTTGTGGTGCAGCCAGATGGACCATGCGACCTGAGCGGGTCCCCATCAATGTCCGAGGTGTATGTTCCAAAGGGTTTCGGGGGACAGTGGAAGGTGTCCTCCAGGGCATGATACGGAAGGTCTGATGTTATCTGGAAGCAGCAAATGGAGGAGTGGAAAGCGCAACCCTCATTTCCACCAACAATTCGGTATCAGCTACATGAGGATGAATACTAGCCCCTAGTCCATAGACTCAAACGCCACCAATGTGCGACCAGTGAGTGTCCATGAATGTCGGGGAACACACTCAGTGGCATAGGTGCTGAGAGGGGATGCAGTCTGCGATGATGCCGGTACACAAAAGTGAACTCCAACATTGCCAAATCAAGACTCTGTGACCTACTGGACCGCAGTGTAGGCCGGAGGCAGCGGTCAGCATGGGCCCACAGACACGTGTCGTGTGCCTGTGATGCATTGGTTTGCTTCACTGAAAGCAGGGAGTTCAGTGATATCACCCCTGCAGTAGGCATCCGGTCTCTGCCATGGTGTAATCAAGACTCAGTTCCAAATGTGTGACCTACCTGTCCGTGGTGTAGGCCTGAGACAGCGGTCAGCACGGCCCATTCGCCGAGTGTCACCAGCATAGGTTGGATGGCCCCACCGGCCTGCGTAGTTCAGGTTCAGTGGCACCACGTGTAGCCGGCTGGCGTTGAACAGGGTTAGTGGCACCACGTGTAGCCGGCTGACGTTGAACAGGGTTAGTGGCACCATGTGTCGCAAGATGCCCATATGGAACTATGCCTCACTGATCGGGGGGGTCTGGTGCTGTGGCCGCTGGCTCGGATTTGGGGTCACTGCCATTCATGACTCAGGACACAGTTTCACATATGGGACCTACTGATCTGAAGAGTAGGCCGGGGGCGGCAGTGGAGTACGTCAACGAAAAAGGAATAAAGCGGGCCGGTGTTGTGGAGGCCGTGATGGTCTGAGGTGGCTGCCAAGGTCTCGGGCCTCGGGCTTGGGGCTTGCGCCGGAACGTGGTGGGCCCTCCTTGACACACGCCGGTGTCGGAAGGTGATCAGTGTGGCCTGGCTGCGCAGGGGCTGGCCTGACGGGTTTGTGGTCCAGCGTGCCGGGGTCTGGCAGGTGCACGGCATCGCAGGCAACTCCGCTCACGAGGATGGCGTCGGCCTCGTGGCGAGGTTGGAGGCACCGCCCTGGCAGAGACGTGGGTCTTTCCGGAAGAGGACCACGGCCAGGCCTACGTGCTTTTTATTCACACCCTACGCTGGCGTGGCGTACGCCGGGCCATCCCACTCCGCTGACGCTTGGGGGGGGAGTAACAGGCAACATTTCCGCGAGGTCCCCCACTGGCTGGGGTGACATGGTGGCGTCCACTGTCCACTACACTCCATACACCAGCGGTGTATGTCGCCATGGATATGGGTGTATTCTGCATACTGCGGTGTGTCCAGCACATCTCCGGCACTATTGGCAACGAAAAAGGAATAAAGCGGGCCGGTGTTGTGGAGGCCGTGATGGTCTGAGGTGGCTGCCAAGGTCTCGGGCCTCGGGCTTGGGGCTTGTGCCAGAACGTGGTGGGCCATCCTTCACACACGCCGGTGTGGAAGGTGATCAGTGTGGCCTGGCTGCGCAGGGGCTGGCCTGACGGGTTCGTGGTCCAGCGTGCCGGGGTCTGGCAGGTGCACGGCATCGCAGGCAACTCCGCTCACGAGGATGGCGTCGGCCTCATGGCGAGGTGGGAGGCACCGCCCTGGCAGAGACGTGGGTCTTTCCGGAAGAGGACCACGCCCAGGCCTACGTGCTTTTTATTCACACCCCTTATCTGGCGTGGCGTACGCCGGGCCATCCCACTCCGTTGACGCTTGGGGGGGCATAACAGGCAACATTTCCGCGAGGTCCCCCACTGGCTGGGGTGACATGGTGGCGTCCACTGTCCACTACACTCCATACACCAGCGGTGTATGTCGCCATGGATATGGGTGTGTTCTGCATACTGCGGTGTGTCCAGCACATCTCCGGCACTCTTGGCATTGTGTACTTTCCCAATCATGGTTCTACTGCATCCTTCACACATGCCTGGTTGCCACCTCTAGCCACATTCAGCTCTTATGTGGCTGAGGCGCCATGCCGTTGCTGGCTCATGTTCAGGGCTTGCCCATGTGGACATTGTAAGTTGTTCTGTCGTGTCTGGTGGGTGGGCATATTGTTTTGTCTGTTGTATCTGATTTTGTGACGTGTGCATTGCCAGCATTGTGAGTTGCATGGTTGTGGAGTTGAGGTGTGTGGGGTGTTCATTTGTATATTGCCAAGGGGCTGTGCATTTCCATTGTTGCCATCCTGGGAACGCTGGTTGATGATGTACTGTCGGAGGATGAAGGTATCATGCACACTGGCTGTGTATTTGAAGGTGACATTGTTGGGTGTTCCACGGTGTTCTGTTGTTGCCTGCACATTGGTGTGAGACGTGTGCTTCCTGTTGCGGTGATTTTGTGCTGTGTCACCAGGGGGCACAGGTAGTACATGTGTGCTGTGTATTGCCCCCAACACGTGCGTGCATCCTGCTATGGCGTATGGTCCTTGCTTGGTCTCCAGCGGATCCTGCGCATTGTGTTGTACGTATGGGGACTGGGGTACCAGGGTGATGGTGATGCCCAGGACAGGTGTGGGGGACTTGATGTGGCTGGCTGTGAGACTCCTCCGACTCTGGCGGGTGTTGTATGGGGGGTCCCAGGGGCCAACAGGTGCAGTCACGGCATCAGCTTTGTGTGGGGTGGGATGTTGGTTGTCCGCTGTGTTGTTGCCGTAGGCCTGTTAGGCGATGATGGTCAGGTTGCGTAGGTTGGTTGTCCCTTTCAGCCTGTAGTGGACGGTGACATTGTCAGATGTTGGGTCTGTGCGGCTGGTACGTTTCCTGGGGTTCCGCTGTCTTTGTCAGCGCTGCGTCTGTGGTGGTCTGGGGGGGGGTTCCGGGTGTGGGTTGGGGTCCTGGGGTGGTGGAGGTGGGTGTTGTGGCCCTCTTGGGTGTCCGGGCCGCATGATGGGTGACTCCTTGGCATCTGTTGCCCTTCGGATGTGGCCCTGAGCTGTGCTCCCTTTTGTGGTGCTGGCTGCCGTCCGACTTTACACCAGGTCAGAGCAGGTGTAGATTTCCTGGTGCTAACGCGCCTTATCGCCTGTTTTGTGTTTTTATCGCGGATGTGGCTGGTTGTTGTGAATGTTGAGGTGTGCTGTTGTCTCGGCTTTTGTCACGGGAATGCCTACTCTGCATCTCATAAGTGATATTTGCGGGGGTCCTCTGTGGCGATGTTTTTTGCGGCTGCTATCGCGGATAAACTGGTGCTGTGGGCTGTTTACACTGGCTTGTGAATGGGGGGGGTACATTTATCATGACTTTGGCTGCGGTAAAGTGCCGTTAATTCGGCGATAGCTCCTTGTGAATATGCCCCTAAGTGTGCTAAAGACGCTTATAAGACATGTCATCCTGAGCCTCATGTGGCTGTCATGGGAGCTATTAGTAAAAGTTCACTAGGCATGCATCAGTAATGTTCAGAAAGAAGGAAGCGGTTACTTGAGTGGTAAAATGTAGTCAAACTGATTCCGTCCTGTGGCGTATGAATGTGATGGGCCTTTGCATGGCAGCGACATGTTATTGTGAGTGCACTGATCTGTTGGATTGAGCCCATAGCTGGTGGTAAGAAAGTCTTGTTTGTGGTGCGTGAATGGCGTGTGAATGGACCATACAGCTGTTCGTCCCTTCAAGTGGCTTTAAGGCTCACCTTGAGAAGTCTTGGTTTCAATATTCTGGATGCTTTGATAAGTACTTGTGCTTTCAAACCAGTATTTTTGGAGGTGCTAAGACCAACTAGTTTAAGTGGTAGATTAACTTTCAAAAATGTGTACCAGATTTATATCTGTGGCAGTAAGATGGCCCTTATTAAGAACTCCTTGCTTTTTTTTCACATTATCTGTAGCTGCGGGTTTTAGGCCGTAGCTAAGCCAGCAACTAATAAAACCTGCACATTTTTGAAAACTAGACAACCAAAGGATTCTAGGGGTGCATGACTTTAGTGGCTCTCACCAGATAATATTACCAAGAAGCCCTTGCAAATGTCGGACTTTGGTAAAAAAAAAAAACACACATTTTCATCACATTTCTGTGATGGAAAGACGTGGAACCTGTGTGGACCCAAAGGTTTCCTACCACCAGAGTTCCGACATGTCTCCTGATAAGAGCAGCACTCCACTTGTGTGGATGGCCCAAGGGAAAACAACACAAAATGCCCTAAATCTCTATGTTGAGAGATAAGCAATAGGGTTAGGTGTGGTATTTGGGGCCGTGTTGTGGTGCCACCTTTGCAAATCTACGAACCACAGACATTTTTGAAAACTAGAGAACCAAAGGAGTCCAGGGTGGTGTGCCTTGCATGGATCCCACAAGGTTTTCTTACCCACAGTGCTCTACAAACCTCAAACCTTGACTGAAACCACACATTTTCCTTTCATTTCTGTGATGAAAAATTCTGGAATCTGCAGGATTACATACTGGGTTTCTCTAGGTGCTGGCTGAACTAGGGTCCAAAATCTAGAGCTACCCATGTTGGAGGAAAAGCGTCAGTTTTCGGTGGAAAATGCAATGCATCCATGTTGCACTTTTGGCCGTTTCCAGTTGCGGCCACTAGACCTACCCACACAAATGAGGTACCATTTTTATTGAGAAGGCTTGGAATGCCAGGTAGATGGATGTTTGTGGTTCCCCCCAGTTTCCAGCAGTTTCCATTACGAAAATGTGAGGGAAATGTGTTTTTCAGTCAAAGGGAGAGGAGTTGGCCTAACGGCTAGGGCAGTCGACCTCAAAGCTGGGGATCCGGGTTCGAGTCTCGACAAGGATGCCCAACATCCTGTGATTCTGGGCAAATCACTTAATCTCCCCGTGCCTACCAAAAATGAATGTGTCCTCATGTAATGCAACTGGTGCTCGTGTAAAGCGCTCTGATACCAGATACCTTCGGGTCAAGTTCGCGCTATATAAAACTTCGTCCAAAAAAAAAGTTTGAGGTTTGCAAGGGATTCTGGGTAAAAAACTTGTGAGAGCCATGCAAGTCAGCCCACCTTAGATACCGCTAGGTGTCTAGTTTTCAAAAATGTACAAGTTTGCTAGGTTTCCCAAGGTGCCGGCTGAGCTAGGGTCTAAAATCTAGAGATACCCATATTGGTAAAATATGGTCAATTGTGGAAAAATGTGATGCGTTTATGTTGTATTTTGGCCCATTTCCTGTTGCAGGCACTAAGCCTACCTACACAAGTGAGGTACCAGTTTTATCAGAAGACTTGTTGGAGCATAGAAACTGGAGTGATTTTACTGCACAGAATTTCTAAAATCGACCATGCAATAAAATCACCCCAGTACCGTGCAACTCATAATTAGGGCACTAGGAGGCCCTATCATGATGTTGTGCGTATTAAACAAGGACATCTGTATTGGCTGGGGGCTGTAGTTTGTGCATAGAAGAGTGTGAATAACAGTGCATGGCAACAGAACAAAGTTAGTCATTAAGCTGCTTATTCACAAACCTGCATAATGATTGCCCTTGGTTTGCAGCTTTGCACTGTCATTCGCATTCAGTAGGAGTGTGTGTCTGCTAACCAGTGAAATTTACCAGTGAGCTCAGCAGTAGCCTAAGCCCTAAGTTTGGTACTAAATAGTAGTGATGCACAAAACCTCTACTATTTACAGTGGCTAAAATATATAGGTAACACCTGTGGTCTTTGCAGAATTTAGTAAGGTTTAATTTTCAAGTTGTATATTGATATGTGGGCAGATGTTATACGAGGCCCTGGTTGAAGCCATTCAAAAAGAGGACACTTCATACATCATCCATCCAGCTGCACAAAGTAATTCGTTCATTGTATAAATTAAATGATTACTTGCTGAGAGATTGAAGGTGCTAGAGAGAGAAAGAAATTCCTATTTTGCAGTTCAAGCTATCAGAATGAAATCACAAAGAATATATTTTGACATTTACTCATTTTGCAGGTTATGTGGGAGAGGTAGACGAGGGGGAATACCAAGAGGTGCATAGAGTCGTGAGTGCTGAGAGGCCATGTCAGTAGCTAACTAGCCATGGGAGAGGGTTGATAAGTAGGAGGTGGATGAAACTTTGAGCCAAATTGTGGAAGAGGCAAAAATCATAATTTTTTTCTGCTTGTTGAGCAGAACTGAAGTTATTCCATCAGCAGAAAAAAAGAAGAGGCCAAAGCCCAACCCAGGTGCTTTTAGTAGCATTGTAAATGGTTTGGCATGAGCAATTTACTTAATGATAAATCAAGATAAATGCATTGTCCAGGCCCCTGACAGTGCTCTTGAAAGCAACTTGTCCGGCAGGGAAGCTTATGTACCGGTCCCTGCCTAAAGGTTCCTCCTGGCACCCTAGCAGGCAGGAGTCACACATTTGATTCCTTGCTAGAGAATTTACTTTGATGCACTATCATGGCCAGGAAGTGTAATTCATTTAGCGCAATAATCATTAAAGAAATGATAGTGTCCAGCCACTGACAGTGTTGGATTGGACAAGTATTCCTTGTTCAGTGTATACTCACTGCACAGAAAGAGGAATTCTTGTGCTAAAGGGCTCCTGCCTGCTGCCTGTTGTGAGGTCTGGCATCTTTCTTTCTTTCTTTTTCTTTCTTTCTTTCTTTCTTTCTTTCTTTCTTTCCTTCTTTCTCAAACACAAGAGGCTTCAAACCGCTGATGCCAGAATGGTTTACTTTTTAAGTAGTTACCTTCAGTACCAGGGAGTACAATGCATTGTGTTTTTAGACACAAAAACCTTTTTGCCTGTAGCGAATGATTTTCTAACAATTGATGATGGCCCTGCATATTCCCAAACAATAAAGTTTTGCAAAATCCATGGCAAAACAAAACAAGAATAATTAGAAGGCTGGCGGACAACAACAACAGACCTATTTGGCTTTGCCAATGCTTGTTTAATCTAGAGCAGAGGATGCAAAACATGTGCAAATGAGAGGTAATTCCTGAATTTTTGCGCTTCTGTAACATGGATTGAAAAAAACTATTTTACCCATCCCTACTGAGAAAGCATTATAGAGAGGGCTGTGAGTATATGGAAAAAGGATTAAATCTAATAACAATAGAGGGCTGCAAAGACATGGCGAAGAGCAAGAGTACGTGAGGAGAGAGTCGATATAAAATGGGAAGAGGGCAGGACTGACATAGAGGCTCATAGAATTGTGGGCTGATAGTACATGCATGTATGTATGTTGGAGCTAATTTGGCACTCTCTTTCAAAGTAGGTATTGCACTGCATCATGTTCATGGCACACTTTTACTCAGGCTCTTGATGCATAGGTTGACTTGTATTTGCAGATTGTAATATGATATTCAGCTGGTGTGAAGTTGGTCTTAGTTCTTAATATTTCCAAAATATAGTGAATGTTTTGAAATATGTTCTCTTTATTAAAAATAGGCAGAACGTTTATATTGAGACAAGTCTTTGTTTTAGTTTAGCAAACAAATGTGCTTTACAATTTAATTGACTCAAATTGGTCATTCTATTTGCTTTGATTCGATTTGAGTTTGGTAAAGCTTGGCGATTGCCCATGGGCACCTTGGTGCTGCCAGATGCTTGATAGGATGGAGAGTTATCTAAATTCTAGACTACATGGGAAGAGTGAACAGCCAGGTTTTAAGGAGTTTCTGAAGATCTGTAGGTTAGGTTGATTCCTCAAATGTCATGGCATTTGATTCCAGAGACGGGAGGTGGCATAGGAGAAGCTTCTGTCACCCCAAGAGGTTTTGTGAATTAAAGGGACTGACACTTTTTTGTCTGTAGTTGATCGAAGGGATTAATTGGGAATGTACATAAGATGTTGTTCTTAAGAAAAGCAGGGCTGGTGTGGTTGAGAGTTTTTTGTGCTATGCAGAGCGCTTTGAAGGCTACTGTTAGAAATGGGGTCTCTAGTTTGCAGAGTTATGCACCTTGTCCAAGTAGGGACCCTTTTTTCTAGTCAGGGTAAAGGGGATTACACTTCTAAAATAACCCCTGCTCATCCCCTTGGTAGATTGGCACGAGGAGTCAGGCTTATCTCAGAGGCAATGTGTAAAGCATTTGCACATAACACACAGTAATAGAGTGAAAACACCACAAAAGGACACCATACCAGTTTTAGAAAAATAGCCAATATTTATCTGTGTAAAACAAGGCCAAAATGATAAAAATCAAACAAACAGTAATCAAAATACGAATATTACAAAAAATATTCTTACAATACAGTTCCTTGAAGTCAATAGCTTCGTCCGGGGCTATCACGGCATCATGAATAGACAAATCCAACATTTCAGGCTGACTGTGGCATCGCAGGCCAGCTACGGTGTTGATATGACCTGCAATCAGTACATTGGAAATGCCAGGCATCATTTATTTATTTATTTAGTGTTTTAGATAGCGCGAACAAGACTTAGAAATGGGTATCAGAGCGCTTCACATGTATATAGCATTGTAGCTTTAAACAGTACCAGAGCGTATCATATATATATAGCATTGTAGTTTTAAACAGTGCAATTGAAACCTATAAATGATTGTAGTTGTCTCAATAAAAAAGTGAGACGAGGAGATTTGTACAATCACTAATACAATTAGAAGTAGCCTAGGTTATAGCTTATAATACATTTGAGCTTGTTCTGGGTATTCTCAGTGGTGACAGTAGGGGTAGCAGTCTTCAAGCAGAAGACTCAGTGCGAGTAAGGACCAGCGGGATGCGCCTAGTAAAAGAGTGAGGAGCTCCAGCTAGAGTCTGGTGATGGATGAGCTTACCGAGAGAGATACTCAGCAGGCTTGGGTGGGTACAGTGATTGTCTGAATGGGGCTTCTAGAACATGGAGTGAGCAGGCTGCTGCGGATTAAGGGAGGAATTTGCTCATTAGGAAGAACTTAGCTTCTTTTTTGAATGTAGAAGTAGATGAGATTTTTCTGATGCCTGGTGGGAGCGAGTTCCATATTCTTGGTGCAGTTCCAGAGAAGGCTCTGTCGTATGTTTTTGTCTTACGGAAGAGTGTAGGTTTTAGAAGAAGAGTACGAGCGCTCCGTGAGAGTCTGCTTTCTCCAAAAATCGAAATTTTCTGTGCTAGGTACAGTGGGGTTTCGTGATAGATTGCCTAATGAGTTATGCAGCCCGTCTTTAGTTGGATTCTTGCTTCATGAGGCAGCCAGTTGAGAGCTTTCAGATGTGGGGTGATGTGGTCAATTTATTTTGATCCTGTTAAGAGTCTTGCGGCTATATTAAGACAGAATTTAGGAGGGCTGTTGAGACTTTGGGTAGTCCTGATAGAGTAGTACATCCATATTCAAGTCTCGAGATGACTAATGACTTAACTGCAGTTTTGAGGTCTAGTGGTTCGATGTAAGGTTTCATTTTTCTAAGGTTGCTGAGGTGAGAACGGGCATTTTTAGCCATCAAGTTGATGTGTGATTGCATATTAAGGTTCTTGTCTAGAGTGATCCCTAGCGACTTGGTGGAGTCCACCAGGATCAGAGTGCAGTTTAGTGCAGTGATTAGCTTAATCCAATCCTTCCTAACCGTGGAGATTTTTTTGGGGGAGATTCGTTTTTTTGCGAGTTTAGCTTAAGGTAATTGTTTGCTAGCCATTGGACGGTCTTTTTTAATGCTTGGTTCATAGTCTTAATCTCTTCTAGTGAAGTGATCTTAATATATAGATGAGTGTTGTCCCCATACATGTGGAAGGAGAATTTAGCCTGCTGTAGTATTTCGGTTAAGGGTTCGATATAGAGATTAAATAGTGATGCGGATAGTGTTGAGCCTTGTGGTACTCCAACTAGGTTAGGGGATAGTGTGGATATATTTTGATTCACCAGGAATCTTTGCATTCTGTTGTCTAAGAAGTATTTAAACCATTTTAGGACCGTTCCAGATAAACCCATCCTGTTCTCAAGTCTCTCGAGTCTTTTGCCATGGTTAACAGTGTCGAAAGCAGATGAGAGGTCAAGTAGCTCAAGCAGACATATTTCATTACGGTCTAATGCTAGTAGGGCATCATCTACAATATGTAGAATTGCTGTTTCGGTGCTGTGCCTGGGTCCGAAACCTGATTAGCAGGTGTCAAGAAGCTTGAATTCCATGATGTGTTGGTTAAGCTTGCGATGAGCTCCAAAGAGGAGGCGTCGTCGGTTCCAAAGGTCGGTGAAGGAGTTGTCGGGTCCTTGAAGTCATATGTGTTGTAGATCGAACTCCGTGAGGCTGAAGACAGGGGCGCCGGCAGGCGTTGAGGGTGTAGTGTGAAGTGGAGCTGCAGCATGCGGTGCCCTCAGGTCGTGGTGCAGGCAGTGGCTCGGTGATGGGATTCAGGGGCATCGGTGAGACCAGGGCTGCGGTGCGAAGTTGGGCGGTGCTCATTGCGGTGCTGGCAGTCACTGTGCAAGCAGCAGCGACATCGTTGTTGAAGTGCTGTCATCGGTAGCCAATCTGGAGTCAATGGCTCAGGTGTCGGTAGGCCAAGGCTGCGGTGTGGGATGGGGCAGTGCGTTGAGTAACTTACAAGTGGTTCCCCCAGGCCACAGTGCCAGCAGCGGCGTCGATGCTGGTGTGGAGTGGAGTCATTGGGGATACCAGGGTGGCAATGTGAATCGGGGAGGTGCGAAGTGCATTGCAGTTACGTCACAGTGCAAGCAGTGGTTTGGTGGCAGCATCGGGTGGTGTATTTGGTGAGACCAGGGATGCTGTGCGAAGAAGGGCAATGCTTTCTGCGATGCCAACAGGTCACAAAGCTGGCAGCAGCATCGTTATTGGAAGGGCTTACTTTTTCTTCTGTTGCAGCACAAAACACGCAGTTCCCAGTGCTGTTGGTAGCTGAACCTGAAGTCTTTGATGTTCCTGAGACTTCTTGAACAGGGAGCAAGCTCTACCAAAAGCCTGTGGAGAAACCCAGGAAATAAGTTGGAGAAAGTTCAGTCCAGTCCATTCACTGCCCAAGACAGAAGCAGCAACTGCAGGCCAACCCAAAAAAGAAACACAGCAAAGGGGCAGTACTCCTCCTGGCAGCTCTACCAGCTCTTCTTCTTGGCAGGTCCTTAGTCCAAAAGAGTTCTAAAGTTCTGGGGTCAGGGCCCTAATATTTATACTGCTTTTCCCTTTGAAGTTTTAGGCAGCAAGTCCCTCTTGCTCAGTAGAAACCAGTTCTGTCCTCTCTTGTCCAGCTTCACTACCGGAGGTGGAGACAGCATTGTGCAGAACAGACACAGCCTATTAAGACACTAGTGAAAACTCCTCCGACCACTCTTGTCGTGTAGTTCCTATATTACTCATACAGGACCTGCACGTTCGGATAGCATAAACTGGGGGTTTGGTGGCAGACGGATTCTGAGCACCCCCACCGAGAATATTAGCCTGTTTGCATAAGCTAGCTCACAGTGCCACTAGTGTCTCCTCTTTTCGGGGAGAGAATAGTTTCTGGCAACCTCAGAACATGACAACCCTGATCCCTCAAGATCGTGAATAAAATGTACTACTTTTCGCTCAGTCACTCGTGCTCACTTATCTTGTCTCAGAGATACACATAATAAACAGCATGGGCGTTTCAATAAGGGTTTATTGAACAGTTGTTATTCTTGTGTAGAATATATGAGCTGCAACAACCATTAGACAGTAGCAGAGATATATGATATATGATTAGCAGTACTATGAATATAAATGGATAGTACAGTTCTACCATCTTGCACTACGCATGAATAAATACATGAATATAAATTGCATTGATAAAAGAAATCACGTACTCCTACGATGCCTATCTGGATGTACCTAAGTGTACCTAGCATGTGAGTAGGTGTGATGCCAAGAATCCCTCTAGGATTTAGTCGAACCCCATTACCTGAAGTATGAGAATGTAGGAGCCCTTCCTGGTCTCGAGCTGGACACCCCGCGAGGGATGTTCAGATAACTGGTAGCTGGAGCATCTGCATGCAGGAGCCTCAGCGTCTCTGGTCAGTGTGTCGGCCTGGAAGTCTCGGTTCCCTCTGACTAACACTAGCAAGAGGTGCTATATTTATACAGAAAGTATCTAGGGCTCCTTTGTCCCTTGTTGCTTGTATTAGCCTTTGTTGGATTTGAGGATGACGTATGGGATGAACTCATAGATGTGGGGAGGAAGGTGGTGTAGCCCCATCCTGGTTTCTAAGAACCCTTATGAATATTCATTCATACTGTGTGAGTCTATTGATGGAGTTATAGGACTCTATTGTTCAGGAGAAACCCTCCTTCTGCACCCAGGACTAGAACTAGGTAAAGGTTCAATCCTAAAAAGGCTCGTTACAGTGTAGTGTAGGGGAGGTAATGTAGGTGAAGGGGTATGATGTTACCCGGACCTATGTTAGGGTACCTACATGAAACATAAAACTCTAAAAGCAGAAAAGTCTACTTAGCATGGCTATGAATCACCCAGGAAAGGCAGGACACACCTCAACCCCCATTGCGACTGTCTAGAGTGAATGCACATCCCCAGTTCCTGTCACTCCAAACCCTGACGGTAAATACACAAACAGGCAGAGGTACACAGGATGGTTAAACAAGAAACTGCCCACTTTCTGAATGTGGCATTTCCAAATACACATTTTAAAACCCACCTTTACTAAAAGATGTGTTATTTATTTCTGAGCTCAGGGAGCCTAAACTCCATTTCTCTGTCTTTTCCCAATAGAAAGGTATGCTTGTAAAATTTTACAAGGCAGCTACAATGAGAACCTATGGGAAAGAGAGCCTTTCAATAGTGAAAAATGAAATGCACATTATTACACTATCAGGACATGTAACACAAACTACTACATGTCCTACCTTTCATATACGCGGCACCCTGCCCATGGGGCTACCTTGGGCCTACATTAGGGGTGACGTACATGTAGGACAAGGGAAGGTTGGGGCCTGGCAAGTGGGTGCACTTGCCAGGTCGACATGGCAGTAAAAACTGCATGCAGACTCTGCAGTGGCAGGTCTGAGACACCTTGGAAAGGCTACTTGTGTGGGTGGCACAACCAGTGCTGCAGGCCCACTAGTAGCATTTGATTTACAGGCCCTGGGCATGCACAGTGCACTGTACTAGGGGTTTATTAGTAAAACAAACATGCCAATAGTGGAAAACCATAACACAATTTACATAGAGAGCATATGCATATGCATTCTTTTTGCGTTAGCACTGATTGGCAGTGATAAATTGCCCAGAGTCCTAAAACCAACAAAAGAGGGGTCAAAAACAGGAGGCCAAAAAAGCTAAAAGACTAGGGATAAACCCGCTAAAAATGCCAGGTCTAACAGGTACTCTATTTTTAATGGGGACACAGTTTAGTTCCTCCATAGCCTTGGAGACTGGTTCAAATTTCCTGATGTTCCTAAGGAGCTGGCCTTGTGTATTTTGCAGTCTCTGGAGGTTTTTAAGATGCCTTGCTGTGCACCAGCGTATAGGGAATTGCAATAGCCCAGCTTTGACAGGGCAAGTGAGGAGGAGGCGGAGCCACGCAGCAAAATGTCTGCTGCATGATCGCGCTCCGCCGGCCAAGCCAAGATCCGGCATTAATCCACCCTTCAGCCGCACCTGTGGTGTCACTCTTGCCGATATTTGACCACCAGTCGCAACGTGGAGCAGATCGGTACCGCTCCTGGGGCGAAACGAGCTCTGCTTGTCCCTGAAACTGCATGCCGCGCTCGTCCCGGCTCTGCATAAAACGGCCGGTATGGTGTATGTTTCGTGCGCTGGCACAAGTATGCGCCAACATCAGTGGAAATCCGGCGGAGGCTATGGCAAGCTGTGGGGTCGTGGTTGCCCTGTCTGCGGTGCGGCTCGTGCTTGAGGGCGGTGAGCTGATCAGGACGTGGGGACTCCGACCACTGAAGAAGCTGCTGCCGCCATCTTGTGGAACCCGGCCGGGACGCTGTGCCGATCCGACTTCGCCACTGGATGCATCCCCGGAATGGGGGTTGCGAATGAGCTGCCCGCCAATCCGGACCCATGCTGCGGTTTCCTGGCTCCTGCAGCTTCTCTTTGGGGCTGCAGCGGGGGCGTGTGGATCGTTCCTCCCCGTCGGAGCTTCCACAAGAGTGCCGTGATGCCGGTGCCCTGTTTTTCTCTCTCCGAGCTTGCTCTCCCTTTTGCGTGTTGTTCGCTCCCTCCTGACACCATAGCTGCTTTTCCCCCTCCGGAGCTGGTGCCTGTGCTGACTTCTTCCCCAATTTCTAATAACTTACGAGGGATCAATGACTTCCAGCCTTCCGTCCTTCTACACCTGGTGACCTACCCTCCTCACTGTGCCCTGCCCCAGGGGTAGGTGTTCCTTTTTTTTACTTTTGATTTTCTGGACGGAGGTGTTTGCCTGCAGCCCCGCCATTTTGTTCTGTGGTCCCGGGGGTCCTTGTCCTGGTCTCTCCATCTTGCAGTTGCCTTTGACTTCCAGACTGTTCCTACCGCTTGGTCAGCGTCTGTTCCGCCATATGGACCATTTAATTCCTCCAGCAACTGATGTAACTGTAATTTCATGCAACGTTTTTAAATCACTGTTTAACCTCATGTAAAATGCCCCTTTTCTCTTTCACCACCTACCCCCTCTGCTCCATTGTTCTTGTTTTTCCTGCTATCTAATTGCACTAGTAACTGATATAACTGAATCTGATGTAATTCCAGACCAGACCTGCTTTTTAATCCCCTTTACTTTTCCCCCCTCCCTCCATGATCCATAGAACTTGTTCTCTATTGTTTTTTAAATGTACTAAGTAACTGATGTAATTTTGAAATCACGTTTCTTTTCTCAATCCTATGTTTATGCTCCAGTATCTTATGTAACCATGTTACCCACTGTACACCTTCCTCATGTTAAGCGCTCTGATACCCCCTGGGTCAAGCCAGCGCTATATAAACCTTTTCTAATATACTAACCTCGGTGCCCGAGCAACGTTGGCCAATGTTGGCAGCTTGACTCCTTCAAATGGCCCCCTTAACTATGCCCTTGTCCAAAGCACTCCTACTCCCCTTGTTGGGGATGGATCCAGCTTTTTTGCCCTGGAGTCTCAGAGATCCTTCTGAGAGAGTCCACAGTGACAATGGGAGTCACATATATTGGAGGACTGGGCTTGATCCTCTTACCACTGGGAGCCGGCTCCTAACCTGCCGGACGTCGGACACTGTGTTCCCGCTGGGTTTCCTACCCCCTCCCCCACCTCTTCCCTCCTTCATTCTTCTGAGTGTGCCAGTGACCAAAGCACTCCTCTCCCCTTGTTGGGGAGGGTTCCAGCATTTATGCCCTGGAGTCTCAGCGACCCCGCTGAGAGAGTCCACCGTGACAATGGGAATCACACATAACTGAGGACTGAGTAGGATCCCTGTCCCACGGGGAACCGTCTCCCACCCAGCCGAACGCCAGACACAGTCACTTCCCCGTCTCCACGCTATGTCCCCTACCCCCTCCACCTCCGCTTCCCTCCTTCATTATTTGGCTACCTCCCTTTTTCCTTTCCTCTCTCCCCTGAATTCCTCTCCACTCACCTGCTTTGTCTATCCTTATGCCTATACTCCACTTAATCTCCCCCTCACCCTTTTACATTACCCCCTTACCCCTCTACACGCCAAGAACAAACGGATGTAACTGTAACTGTTGTACCTTCTGTAACAATGTGTAATTTGTAACCTATGTAACTCTCCTCATGTAAAGCGCTCTGATACCTCTGGGTCTAGCCAGCGCTATATAAAACTCAAGTAAATAAGTAAATAAATAAAAAGTGAAGATACAACTGCTTTCTGCAAATCAAAAGGTAGGAAGGGAAGAATTTTCTCTAAGGTCTTTAAAATGAAGTAACAAGAGGACATAAGTTGACTAGTCTAATCTCTGAAAGTGAGGTTGGAATCAAAAAGGATTCCCATTTTCCTTGTTTTCAGTACTGGGATGGGAAGAGAACCAAGGGACCGCGGCCACCATGCATCATTCCAAAAGGAGGTATCCCATCCAAAGAGGAGCACCTCCATTTTTTCTGAGTTTAGTTTAAGAAAATGGGAGCTCATCCATTTAACTATTGCAATCATGCAGGGGCCGATTCACAGAACTAATCTGAGACAAAATCCTAAATTTACTACTTTTGGTATTCACAGAAGGCACTTACGATTTTTGGTATTCACAGAATGTACTTATGACTCCTAACTTTACGTCCGCACTCGGGACGGAATTTCCGCACCCGGACCGTACTCTCTGCACCCGGAGCGTACTCTCCACACTCGGACCGTACTCTCCGATCCCGGACCATACTCTCCGGCTAGGGCCATACTCTCCGGCTCGAGCAGTAATCTCCGGCTGGGGCCGGATAAAGTGTAATCAATGGGCCGTATTGCAATTTTTACAAAAAGGAACATTAGGAATGTGTGAAAAATGGTAGAGAAGGTCATGAAAAACAGTTTGGGCAGGGAAACGGGTACAGCCAGACACTACATCATAACCCAGAAAAGTTTTCTCCTTTTCATCATGGTACATGCAGTGCACAATTTGCGCTCCCCTCAGTGTTGACTGAGTAGTCAACACTGATATGTTATTTATTTCTATTAAAAATAATGTTGATCCTTTACACTATTTAAAAACTTTCATTATGTTGCTGATGTCATCAGCCAGGTAGTGATCCTTTCACACAAACACTATCCATGCTGTCATCTAATCTCTGTAGCCCAACTTTGGCACTAATAGGATAACGTAGGCATTATCCTTGCGTTTTTCATTTCACAGAGGCAAAACCCATGCACTCATGCAATCACTGAGACACTACCCCTGCACTTATGCAATCACCAATATTCTACCCATGTACTCATGCAATCACTCAGGCACTACTGTAGAACTCATTCATTCACCTCTAATACTACTCCTGCACTCATTCATTCAGTGATACACTACCCATGCACTCATCCAATGACCCAGGCATTTCTGTTGCAGTCATCCTTTTACTCATGCACTACCGTACTCATCTAAGCAACCAGACATTAGCCATGCACTAATAAAGTCACCCAGGGACTACCTATGCACTCATCCAATCACTCAGACAGTAACCCTGCACTTATGCAATCACCCAGGTACTGCCCATGTACTTATGCAATCACTCAGGCATTATTCTTCCACTCAACCATTCACTGAGGCGCTAACCATGCACTCATCCAATGACCCATGCATTAACCTTGCACCCATTCTTCCAGTCAGGCATTACCCATACACTCATCCAATCACTGAGGTACTACCCATGCACTCATGGAATCAGACAGGCACTACTCTTGCACTCTAGCATTCACTTAGGCAGTACCCATGTACTCCTCCATTCACTCAGGCACTACCCATGCACTCATCCAATGACCCAAGCATTACTCTTGCACTCATACTTGCACTCATCAAATGACCCAGACATTACCCTTCCACCAAACCTTCCACTCAGACACTACTCATGCAGTCATCCATTCACTCAGGCAGTACCCACAGTAGCGGTCCGTGGTAGGAGTGCCGGCCGGGCGGTGATGTGGGGTGGGGGAGGGGCAGGGTAGGGGGTAGTAAACCACGGATTACGGCCGAATACAGGTAAGTAAACATTCAAATAAATAAAACAAATTTCGTTGTGAGCGCTGCATCGCCAAATGCGATGCAATGCACAAAATTTGCCCCTCCCCCACACCACGTCACCGCCCGGCCGGCACTCCTACCACGGACCGCTACTGAGTACCCATACACTCATGCTGTGCAGTCAACACTGAGGGGAGCACAAATTGTGCACTGCATGTATCATGATGCAAAGGAGAAAACTTTTCTGGGTTATGATGTAGTGTCTGGCCGTACCCTTTTCCCTGCCCAAACTGTTTTTCATGACCTCCTCTACCATTTATCACACATTCCTAATGTTCCTTTATGTAAAAATTGCAATCGGCCCATTGATTACACTTTATCCGGCCCCAGCCAGAGATTACGGCTCAAGCCGGAGAGTACGGCCCTAGCCGGAGAGTACGATCCTGGTGCGGAGAGTACGCTCAAAGTGCGGAGAGTACGGTCCGAGTGCGGAAATTCCGGCCCGAGTGCGGACGTAAAGTTAGGAGTCGTAAGTGCATTCTGTGAATACCAAAAATCGTAAGTGCCTTCTGTGAATACCAAAAGTAGTAAGTTTAGAATTTTGTCCCAGATTAGTTCTGTGAATCGGCCCCCCTGTTTTTAAAACGTGAGGCCACCATGCTATTTGGATTATCAAAGTCAATGTTCCAAAATATCTCCAACCTGTGTGGGGGCCTTGGCTACAGATACTGTAAAAAGAATAACTTTAACATTGCTGTTTATACTGTGACCCCAATTCCATAAGCTAAATTATATACTACTTCTGTGGCTGCATGTTAGAAATGGGGATCTCTAGTTGGCAGTGCCTTGCACTCTGTCCAAGTAGGGACATTTGTTCTAGTTAATGTAAGGGAGCTACACATCCAAGATAACTCCTGCTCACCCCCTTGGTAGCTTGGCACGAGCAGTCAGGCTTATTGCAGAGGCAATGTGTAAAGTATTTGTACGTAACACACACAGTAACACAGTGAAAACACTACAAATGGACTCCACTCCAGTTTAGAAAAATAAACAATCCTTATCTAAAAAGAACAAGACCAAAACGACAAAGACCCAAAATAAATAACTCAAAATATCACTTTTAAAAGGTTTAAGCTATTCTGTCCGTAGAACTCCATGGATGCATTGATTTTAGTACAAAGTACCTTTGATGCGTCAAAATCCAAGACAAAATACAGCCGCAAAGGAGGAAAGACTCAGAAAACATAGCGATGCGTCAGTTTTTCAGTCCCAGTGGAATGCAGGTGTCAGTTCTACTGCACGCAGGAGAAGTGTTGCATTGATTCCTTACTGTGAGGAGAAGCGATGCGTTGATTTACGGAGGTGACTCCTTACGGTGGGGTGATGCATTGGAAACTTGGCGCACAGGTGCGATGCGTGGAAATCTGGATGTGCTGGGGTCGATGCAGTGAAACAGGCTCTGCATCAAATCTTTCAGCCGTGGACCGGATGCGCCAATTCTTACAGCCACACAGCAGGGCCTGCGTCGGAGTCGAATCGGGGGTCTCAGACGACAGAGAGATGGTGCTCTGGACTCAGGCTGCAGCAGTTTTTCGAGCCCCAAACAGGTGCTGCATCGATTTTTCAGCCGCAGCAATGCTTTGGTTTTTAGACTGCAGGGCAAGCTTGCAACGGGAAAAACGGCTCTGGAAAGGCGATGCATGGATTTTCATATCTTGAAGCAGCAGAACCAACTCCAAAGCTCCAGAACTGGAATTGGTCCTACTTGGCCTGTCAGACCTCCCAGCAGCGGAGTTCAGGGGGGCTGCAGATGAAGTCTTTGATGGCCACAAGACCTCTAACATGAAGAGAGAGGATGTGGCCTTACGGCCAGAGCTGCCAACTCTGGAGCTGGGTAACCAGGTTCGAGCCTTAGCGTCGGCTCAGCATCCTGTGATCCTGGGCAAATCATTTAATCTCCCCGTACCTACCATACATATTTATGTGTCTTTGTGTAATGTAACTGGTGCTCATGTAAAGTGCTCCAATATCTTGGTGTAGAGCTCGTGCTATATAAATCTGCAAAAACAAATTTAAAAAAACAAAAAAAAAGCAAGTAAACACAAGCCCTTGGAGAACCTGGAAAAGCAGGATACAAGAAAGCAAAGTCCAGTTCTTTCACTGCCCACAGACAGAAGCAGCAACTGCAGGCCAACCCAGCAAAGCAACACACAGCAAAGGGGCAGTACTCCCCCTGACAGCTCTTTAGCTCTTCTTTTTGGCAGAGTCCCCAGTTCAGAAGTGCCCTAAAATGTGGGGTTACAGGTCCAATACTTATACCCCTTTTGGCCTTTGAAGTAAGCATACTTCAAAGGAAAGTCTTTGTTATCCACAAAGTCCTGCCTTGCCCTGTCTTGGCTCCAGGCACACTATAGGGGGGTGGATACAGCATTGTGAGAGGGCAGTCTACACCAGACGTTGATTCCACAGGCAGGCAGAGACACAGAATGGTAGAGCAAGAAAATGCCCACTTTCTAAAAGTAGCATTTTCAAACCCACAATTATAAAACCAACTTCACTAAAATATGTTTTTTAAATCCTGAGTTCAGGGAACACAAACTCCAAATCTCTATCTTATATCAAGTAAAAGTTATACTCGTAAGATACTACGAGGCAGCCCCATTGATAAGCTATGGGAGAGATAGCCCTTGAAATAGTGAAAAATGAAATTGGCAGTATTTCACAATCAGGACATGCAAAACACACCAGCACATCTCCTAGCTTTCACATACACTGCACCCTGCCCGTGGGGCTACCTTGGGCCTACCTTAGGGGTGCCTTACATGTAGAAAAGGGATGGTTTGGGGCCTGGCAAGTGGGTACACTTGCCAGGTTGACATGGCAGTTTAAAACTGCACTCACAGACAGTGCAATGGCAGGTCTGAGGCATGTTTGCAGGGCTACTCATGTGGGTGGCACAATCAGTGCTGCAGGCCCACTAGTAGCATTTGATTTACGAACCCTCGGCACACACAGTGCACCTCACTAGGGACTTACCAGCAAATCAAATATGCTGATCATGGATAAGCCAATCACCATTACAATTTATACAGGGAGCACTTGCACTTTAACACTGATCAGCAGTGGTAAAGAGCCCAGAGTACACAAAACAACAAAAACTAAGCCCAGCAGACAGTCCAAATACCGGAGGCAGAGGCAAAAATACAGCGGAAACCACACCAAGGATCCCAGGTCTAACACTGCTAAATGTCACCTCCCACATAGAATTACCTTACATGTTCTTTGGTCGTCGACTATACCATGTCATATTCTCAAACAGGTTCGCTGTGGATATTGCTACTGTCACATTGGCTAGTTTCACTTCCTAAGCCTTTCCTCCCTTTGTAACCACAAAACAAACTGCCCTTTCTAATAAAATCTAAACATGCCCATTCATAAACAGTAAGTTGTTGTTTTTTATGTTGTACTAGAGTAATAATACTCAAGTACTACAAAATGATATCCATAAACCTACGTGTGAAGACATTGTTCTGTGCCTTTTTTATCATTGCTGGGCAGAGATCCACAGTGGTGGAGATCTCTGCACACATAGGCTTATGAATTTGGCCAAAATGTGGAAGGCGCAAGGGAGAGGGAAAGAAAAATGAGCAATATTTACTACTAAATGAGAGGGGTTTAGGAAAATTTGAAGAGGGGTTTACACATACTCAAAAAAGGCTTAGACCTAACAGGTATGACTGCACTCCAGTCCAGCATTGAAGTAAGTCAAACACCACTCATGCCACTCACAGGTACTGCAACACACTCACATAGAAAGAAAATAGATGCAGCGAAATAAAATCATACCTAATGTTGCATAAAAATAAAAAATAATTTAAATTAATTAAACACATAGGGCCTGATTATGAGTTTGGCGGTACGCCTGCCCGACCGCTGCGGCCTCTAGAAGACCACAGTGCCGGCGGTCTTCTGACCGCCATGGTACGAGTTGACCGCGGAGTCCGCAATGTGACTGCAGAGGTCTTGCAGCTGTGGTGAATGGCTCTCCATGTATATCGATGCCTACTACATATGTTTCGAATGCACACATATGCATGATACATGTGGAAAAATACCACCTACCCATTGCCAGAGTCAGTATGGGCAGTCCAGGAAATGTGTATATGGCACAAAAATGACCTACCTGTATATCACCGCACACAGGGTCGCATTCCTTGGGGCGAAGATGCTGCTGTGAACGGGGGACCTGGAGAAAGGGATCCACGTCAAACTCTGATGGAAAGACCAGGAAAGAGGTGAGTATGCATCCCAAATCCTTTGTTTCCACCGACCTGAAGACGGTGCTCCTACAGTCATGGTCGGTTTGTCGGAAAGCCAACCCATAATATGGGCAGTGGTGAAACTCCTCAGCACCGCCCTATGGAAGCTACTTTTCCTCGACCACAGCTGCGGCGGAGGTGGTAATTATCGGCTCTGATAAATTTCAAACACCTTGATGCTGGATTTTTATTGAACGCAATAAATATCAGTTGGCATGTAATCAACCTATATGCATTATGGGAGCCCAGCGTGAGGTGCAGAGTGAGTGTGAAAAGATGCACCTTTTTGCATGCCAACCCCCAATTTTTGTGGACTGATGCTGCTGGGTTTTGAACTCTGCACTCTAGCCGACTGCTGTGTATCCCCCAGTGTATGTGTTCTGGCCATCAAAACATGATAAAATTGACTAGTACCCAATTGCCATATTTATATTTCCAGAAAGGCCATAGTATATGGTGAAAGAGAGTACACCATTGGCATAAAGTAATATATCACCTGTGAACTACTGCACCTCTGGTACCATTACCATTCACTAGGCTGTCAATGAAAACATGTCTACTTATGTAGCCTTCCTCCTGCAGATTTTAAACCTGCAGATAGATCAGTCAAAATAAACCTTCTACAGAAGGGAACCACTACTTTTAAATATTAAGTAAGTCACCCCTAAGTAAGCCTTTTAGCCCACAAGGTAGAGTGCCTGGTATTTAAAAGTGGAACATGTGGGGGGCGTGGCCTAGGCGGCCAAGATGGTAGTCACGCTTTAGACTCACTCCCGCTGCCCGATACTTATCAGAGGCCATCCTACCTGACAATGTCGACCATTTTAGTTGCTGGGGCACTGGGATTCATCGCAGTGCCCAGCAGTGATGGAGGAGCCATTTCCAGGCCGGTAAAGTGCCTCCTGTTGGGTGGGCTGCAGCACGGGGACTCATTGGAGAATTAGGCTCCTCCGGCAGTGCGAGGCAGTCCTCTGACCTACTCTGGTGACTGGCGAACAAAGTAGCGGGGAGCCGGCCTGGGGTGAGCCCTGCCCTCCCGGGCTCTGGCAGGGCCCTTTGGCGGCCTGTTGCATGATCGGCAAATCAGAAGTATCCTGATTGCCCTGTGGTGGTGGGTCCTCCCCCTCCTCCATCCACTACGAGAGGCTCCAGATTCCTCCCCGTGGTGCCCAGCTTCCAGTGCTTCTTGAGGTAGCTGGACCCGAAGTAGAGGTTGAAGCGAGCACTGTGGAGGCCCTGGAGCTGAGGTCAGGGCTGTGCCACATTTCAACTGGATGGAGGGGACCCCCTCTTTCTTTCTTCTCTTCTTGGCTTCAGAGGTACGGGGGCTGTGGCGGTGCGGTCAGCGCAACTGACAGAAGAGGTCTGTGTGCAGAGGAGGCAGCAGCAGACCAACCGGCATGGCCCTCGGGGTTGAGGCCATTCATCTGCAGCGGCCAGAACTGGAGTGATCTCGGGAGTCGGAGAAAGGGAGGCTGCGGTGGTGCCCAGCGGGGTGCCCCAACAGCATGCCTGGTGGTTGGAAGAGGTTCAAGCAGACTATCTGGTTTGGGCCCGGTGCAGTGGTGGTGAGCTTCCTGGAACCAGAATATAGCTTCTGGGGCCTTCAGCTGAGGCGTACCCCATCAGGTGCTCTGTGGTGGGGGCCACAGAGGGTATGAACCGACCTCTGGCCCACACAGTGAGTGACAGTCCTCCAGGGATGAGCCCAAGTGTGGCTGGATAGCTGGGGATCGAGACTTTGCCTCCCAGGGGCTGTGGGGCGGCATGGTGCCCCTGCGTGCAGTGGGTGCAGGCCGCCCTCTTTGACACCCCTGCCTGCGTTCCACAACTCGACTTCCTTTGGCCCCCTGTGCCTGCTTACCAGAGACTTGCTGCCCACTGGGCCTCAGGTGGACTTTGCTTCCCCCCACCCGAATCGCCCCAGGGCCTTGGCTTGAGTTTGCGCTTCACTCCCCTCCCAGCTGGACAACTGGATCTACGCCCCTGAAGAATGGGACGGGGGGAAAGTGCCACAGCAAACCCCGATTCAAACGAAGATGGACCAATATACGGTCCCAGCGACTGACCCCCGTGAGACAGTGGAGGGCCCAGATGATCGGGCAGCTGCCTTGGCGCAGCGGGGAGCAGCGGACTTGGATGTGGTCCTTAAGGCCATACAAGACTAACCCTGGGCGCGGGCGGCAGAGTTTCTTTAGATAAATGCAGTTCGCGGTGATTGTCAGTGCCAGGTAATTGTCCGCACTGTGCAATCATCGCGAACGACATCATGCACAGTGCAAGCGGGCGCTGCTTCTTTTCTGCCGCTCAAGTAGATTTTTACTCGAGCTGCAGCTTTCTCAACGCGAACGGGCGGTTTCTCAATGCGAGCGGTTGCGAGCATACGCGACCACTCGCAATGAGAAATCTTGCCACTTGCGTTGAGAAATCTCGCCGGGAGGTTGATTTTCCATGCTCGTGCTCGCCAACTTGCTGTTGACGAACGCGAGTGAGGAAAAAAATTCCGCTCCGCAAGGCGGAGTTTTTCGGAACTCCGCATAACGCGGAGTGTGGAAAACTCTGCAAACTCCGCGAGCGGAGCGGAGTTCACCACGCAGACTTATACAAGACTCCTCCAGAGACGCTGTGGAGTCTAAGATGGATGGCCCTCGTGGGGATCTCTCCCTGCTGCTCCAGGATCTCCGTAATGTGGTAGACAGAACTACAGTGGTGGAGATACGAGCATCCAGCACTGAAGACGAAATTACCTCCCTTAAGAGCCAGATGTCCAAGCTGTTTGCCTCAATGTCATCGCTAACAGAGAGAGCGGAGGGTGCTGAAAATAGATTGTGGCATAATAATCTCCACCTTCTTGGCCTGCCTGAGTCCTTGGAGCAGCGGGGCATAGCTGGGGTACTGGAGGACTGGTTTAAAACATTGATGCCCAAAACAAACTCTCTGCTTTCTTCATCATTGAAAGAGCTCACCGCTCCCTGGCGCCGAGGCCCCCACTGGGGACCCCTCTGTGGCCTGTGATTCTGCGAGTGCTTAATTTTAAAGATTGGGACATGATTCTGCAGGAGGCCTGTGCCCACTCAGACCTGTGGTTTGATAACCCTAAGGTTCTCCTGTTCCCGGATTATGAGGGCAGTGCAGCAGCATCGGTGCTCATTTGCTGAAGTGAAGCAGAAACTCTGTGCACTTGATCTGCATTGCATGCTTCTATTCCCTGCCCGACTTAAAGTCTTTTTCCAGTCCAGTAGTCTCTTTTTTGATACACCGGAGCAGACCTGGGAATGGGCAACAGAGCGGTGGTTGCTGTGGAGACCGCCTCTTGAACTACACCAGTCGGGAGGTACAGTGGAGTTTGCCCGGTCGCTGCCACGCCACCGGCGGAGGGGTGGCCGCTCCCACTCTCAGAAATTCCAGGTCGAATGTGGGGCTGATATGGAGGGTTCTGACTCTGTGCCTGAGGGAACTGCTTCACCCTCAGCTTCGCTGACAGCAGCTGATAACCTTTCAGATACTCCCATGAGCTTCCATTCTGTTGATGCAGATGTAGGTTTCTCCTCTTAGCTTTCTGCAACGCCATGACTCGGTTGTTACCCATTTTCTCCAGTGGCTGTTTCTGTTGTGGGAAGCTGGCTGAGTGAGTCCACCTTTGGTGCTGGCTTGCACGGTCTCTGCCTTGGGGGTGGGGGCATAGTGTTGAGGCCCTTTCTCGGCACTCTGTTTTACTTCTGTTTCCAACTGCAATGACACTTGCATATGTTGAAATGTGTTGAAATGTCTTGAATTACGTTGTCAGGTACTATTTCCTTACATATGGGCCCTTATAGGTCACAGAAGTTCCCCCCTAGTTTTGCTGATATGGGTGATTTCTTTAGGGTGACAGATGCTTCCTGGGGTGAAGTGTGGGATCGGGGAGTTGGGGGGTGGGTATGTTAGCTAGGCCTCTGGGTCTAGTTTATTCTTCTACTGTTTTGTCTTAACGATGTTTTTTAATTTCAGGTCGGTTATGGCAAGCACATATATAACTATCGCCATATACGTATGGCACAGCCCTGTAGGTTCTCAAGCTATCATGTCTAACCCTGCTTTTTGGCAGGGATCGCCTCATGTCTACCGTCTATGTCAAGAACCCCCCTAAACTGACGGTGCTCTCCTGGAATGTGAACCGCTTGCCAGACCAGATTAATCAAGCGATATAGGCCAGTGGTCGTTTTCTTGCAGGAGACCCACTTTCTAGACATGAGCTGCCCCTTCTTGGGCCGGTTTGGCTATGACAGGGTTTACCACTCCGGCTTTATGTGTGGCTCCAGAGGAGTTGCCATACTGCTGCACAAATCTCTCCCCCCTAGCTGTCACAATGCAACATACAGATGCTCAGGGCTATTATGTGGGTTTTGATTAGATGCCAGGCATTACAACTTCGTATCCTGTTATGTCCCTCCTCCCCTACTACAGCCCTCCCAGCAATCACTGCAATCTTTCCTCCTGACTCTCCCTCAGGGCTTTACGGTGGTTGGGGGAGATTTTAACACAGTTCCCGATCCTGAATTGGATGCCTCAACTGCCCCGTACCCTGGTAGGCATTCTCAGTCAATCTGTCTGTCTTCATGGGCTGACTTACTGGGCCTCTGCGATGTGCGGCGCTCCTGGCATCCTACCCAGTGGGCCTATACTCATCACTCGGCGGCACACGCAGCAGAATCCCACATAGACATGCTCTGGTTTCCCACAGCAGATCTCTTCTCGATCTAATCTGTGCTCATTCTCCCAAGGGAAATTTCTGAACATGCCCCGTTTCTGTTGTCTTGGGGAACCCAGCCCGCTGTCCTGCGCCCTGCCTGGAGGTTCAGTGCCTGGCACCTACAAAGCGCAGAGTGTGCTGCTTTTGTTGAAGAAGAACTGCAGGAGTTCTTTAAGCAAAACGTAGGTTCTGTTTCTTTGGCAGTGAAGCTCTGCCCCTCAAGTAAGTCTTCCTAAAGAGGCCGCCCTAAAGGCTATATTCGTCGGGCTGAGGCACACCATATGGCATGGCTGAATGACCTCGAAGGTCAAATACTGTGTCTAAAGGCCACCTTGCATTGTCGGAACACTGAGGGCACTCTTCGACTCCTGAATATAGCCTGCACAGAACTGCACCAGGTTTGCCCTGAAGAAGCCAAACAATGTTGGATGACCTCTATGCAGAGGGTGTATGCACATGGTGACAAAAATCGGGTAAATGACTGTATTGGCTGGCAACTCGTGGTATCTCTGACCAGGTGGTCCAGGCAATTCGAGATTCCTCAGGCTGTCTCTGGGAAGAACTCTCAGCTATTGCACAGGCATTTGTGTATTTTTACCACAGGCTGTAAGCACTGCATCCCCCACCACCCGCAGAGGTCACTAACCCTCTTCTGGGTAGCATACCGGTGCCTTCTATACCCAGTGCTCAGGCCCAGGAATTGGACCAGGATCTCACCCTGGAGAAGGTGATTTCCACAGTGTTGGGACTATAAGCCAGAAAGATGGCTGGCCCGATGGGTATCCTATTGAATACTATAAACACTTTTGTGTCATCCTAAGACCCCATCTTCTGAATTTCTATGCAGCTGCGCTGCAGCAGGGGTCTTTTTTACCTGACCTAAACAGGACCACAATTGTGGTCTTGCCTAAGGAGGGTCTACCTAGAGACCAATGTTCAAGTTATCACCTCATTTCCCTAATTAACATCGACATCAAGACTTCAGCAAAAGCGCTACGTCATGGTTGGGTGGGGTGTTAGCGTATCTGATTCATTCAGATCAATGTGGATTCATGCCGGGCCGCAGCGTGCATCATTGTATTAGGAGGGTCCATGCGGCATTGTCCATTGCATAGGGCCTGGATGGCACCATGCCTTCTTGTTAGTTGATTTCACTAAGGCGTTTGATACAGTGTCATGGGCTTTTATGGACAGGGTCCTCTAGTTGGCCGGGATGGGATAGGGGTTCTGCCACATGATCCAACTTCTCTACTGTGTCCCGACCACTCAGGTCAGTGTCAATGGGGTTCTGTCTTCTGTGTTTCCCTTTGAACGTGGCATGCACCAGTGGTGTCTGCTGTCCCCCCTGCTCTTTGCCTTGTTGATAGAGCCCCTGGCACTACTCATATGCTGCAACACCCAGGTTAGTTTTTGGTGGTGGGGGACTGGCTTTGAAGACTTCATAGTGTTGTATGTGGACGACATGGTTCTATTTTTGAAAAGCCACAGTATTCCAGGCCCTGCTGTCTGTCTCTTATTCGGCTATACAGTGATGCGCCCGGGCTTCTGATTACTGAAAGCAAGTCATGTCTAGTTGAGGTGAAGGGAGATTCCCTGGGACGGATTTGGTGTCCCAATATTCCCACACATATTCTTTCAAGGATATAGGGATTCACATGTCTCTCCGCCCTTAGCTTCCGGGGGCTGGACCGCATACTTGACCGTGATCTGGGCCGCCGGACCACCCTGCCATTGAACCCCTTGGGGCGTACCGCCCTCTTTAAGATGGTGTGTCTGCCACAGTACTTGTACACTCTGGGCAACTACACCCACCCTATCCTCCACAAATGGTTTAGCTCCCTGACTGCCAAGGTCACTAATTTTGCATGGGCGGGCAATAGGCATAAGGTTGCCTTTCAATCACTGCACAGACCCTCCTTTGATGGTGATTTGGACCTATCAAATATCTACCTGTACTACCTCCCAGCTCATTTAGTACCAATTAATGGCTGGTTCATAGGCAGGTGGGATAATCCAGCATACCGTCTGGTGATTTACTTGCTGGGTCTGGATGGTCTGCTCAATCTTCTGTATGGAGCGCATCTGCCCACCAAATTACCTTACCTGCATGTGGGTATACCTTACCTGCTGGAGAGCAGCCCTTCCGCTAACTGGCTGGGATCAGGCTCACGGAGATGACCCCTCTATGGCAGGGAACTTGGCTTAATCAACTGTCAACCCTAGAGCACTTTGTCCCCTGGGACCGTATTGGGATTTCCAACTTGGGGGATGTCTACAGAGGAGGTAGTCTTATGACATTTCAGAAATTGAAGACTAGATATACCCTGTCCAACCCGCAGTTCTTTCATTACCTCCAATTACACCACGCTCTACAGGCCCAAGATATCCCTACCTGAGTTCAGTCCCCTGGAAGCAAAGGTCTTCTTTGGGCGGTTGGGTAAGGGGGCAACCACTGTGATCTATCATTCATTGGTCATCCATGCCCCTGACAGGGTGGCATGGTGAGCAAAAGAATGATGGATTTAACCCAGATCTATTGACTGGGGGTGAATGTTTGATTTGCTCTGCATTCCGTCCATCCTCTGTGTGGCTTTTGCTTTCTCGCCTTAAGTGTGCCGGGTAGGCCCAGACGTGGGTCCCAGGTTCACTGTGCCACTGGATTCAAGCTAGCCTGGCTGATGGGGGGGTGATGCCATGAAACCAGTTGCAGGATGCTTGTTTCTGGTCCAGAAAGGACCTGGCTTGGCAGTTCGCTCTGGACTGTTCCCATAAGGCACAGTGTCAAGACTGATTTACATATGGCTGGGTTTAAACTGGGGTGGCATGGTGAGCAAAATAACCATGGATTTAACCCAGATCTATTGACTGGGGTTGAATGTTTGATTTGCTCTGCATTCCGTCCATCATCTGTGTGTCTTTTGCTGACGGCCTTGAGCAGAGTTGGCTGAGGTGGGAGGCCTGGGTGGGGGAACTGGATGAAGAGGAGTGGAGGGAGGCTTATATGGTGCCCCAAAAGTTGGCGATTTCGTCACGGCTCCATATCATTCAATTTAATTACTTGTACGTGAAGTATCTCACCCAGCAGTGCCTGCAGCACTTACTCCCTGACAATCAGGTAGTATGCATGCATTGCGCACTTTCCACAGCAGATTTATTCCATGCAGCCTGGGAGTGTCCAGTACTGAGGCCCTTTTGGGAGAGGGTGAGTCGGGTGCTCTCGTCTGTCCTGGGCTGTGCTCTGGACCGTACACCCCACATGGTGCTGTTGGGATTGACGGAGGAGACTAGAGGCCCTAGTACTGAGCAAACCTTCTTTGGGTTGGCCTGTTTGGTTGCCAAACGGAACGTAGCTCGTGTCTGGAAACAGCAAAAACCACTGACTGTCAGATGTTGGCGCATGGAGATGGACCGCCCACCAGGAGAAACTGATTTTTGAGGCTAGGGGCTGCCCCCAAAAGCATAGCAGATTATGGGGGAAATGGTGTAGCTACTACGGTCCGCTGATTTGATCCTTTTATGTGTTGCAATGTGAATGACTGGGCTTGCTGTATCATTATGTATATGTCCCTAAGTTTCTTGAAATGTGATGATATGTGTCTTGCCGACAAATCTTTACTAAAGTTGGTTAATAAAAATAAAATAATAATTAGAACATGTAAGAATTTCACGTTTGCGTGCTGCTACAGTGACCCCCATCCAAAAGTCGTTTTTACTGTGAGGGCTGTAGCTGGTTCTTTGAAAAAAAATGTAAAGTACAAATAATGTATTAATTCCTTATCTTGAGTTTGGAATAATCAACAGAGTTGATACAACTACTGTTTTTAATATTTATAAAACAGTGCATTCAATGGAGAAGTTGGATTCTTGATAAATATATAGAAAAGTAACTTTTAAATAAAAGTTATACTTTCCCAGCCTAAAGACTGTCCACGCTAATTAGCATTGTCCTGCTTACAGCTGCTGTGTCAGTGCTCATTTGATGAGGTTTGAAATACTGCTCACAGGGCGTGGGCATGACAAGATGGCTTGTGAGCCAGTTTAACCTAAGCAGGGCAGATTACGAGTTTTCAGGTACTTCAATAATTTAAGATGGAGATGGGGTTAGACTTGTAATTTCCCAATTGGGACTCCAACTGGTGGCCAGCAAAACCTGGACCCTCACCCAGCACCCATTCCAGAAAACTTGGAATAATCATCAAAACCAAAGTGGACATTACTGTACAAGACAACACCATCATTGCATTCTGCTTTCACACCCTGAAAATGTTGAGGAAGATCTTCAAATGGGTCCAAAGCAAACCTAGAAAAACTGTCACTCACACTCTAGTCACAAGCAATTTCGAATATGGGAACATCCTCTATGGCGGGATCACCAAGCAACTCACTAGAAGACTTCAAACCATCCAGAACTCAGCAGCCACACTCACCTCCCACACAGAACGTACATGCAGAACACAACTCTGGGAGCTCTACTGGCTCCCAATACAAAAATGTGTTCATTCGAAATGCCTAACATACACTTTAAAGGCACAACGCAATTTAGGTCTCACTTATCTAAACAGTCGCATCTCCTCCACCAAACACCCAGTCACCTCCACTTTGCAGGACTCCTACTTGCACTCATCCCATGCATACACAGAACCAGATCAGGAGGATGGGCGTTCTCTTACATTTGCTCCTAAAGAATGGAACATCCTCCTACTTCACATCAGGGCCTCCTCCCCTCTTGATGAATTCTGCAAGAAGCTGATGACCTGGCTTTTCAATTTCAACCTACCATAGGCAGGGCTAGGTACACACTTAACATAACATAACATGGTTTAGTGATAAGAGAAGCCTGGACAAGAGGGGTCTTTTGATCCTAAAGCATACTCAAGCCTCCTGGCTTTAGTTCCTGTGGAAGGTGGAGATGGGTCCAGAACTAATTTGGAGTGGTTCAATGGAAATGGATTGCTTGTTACCTTAAACATACTCCTAGAGTTTTCACAAACTCCCTTCACGTCCATGTTGAATGTTACGGAAAATGGTACACTGTGGGATAGTTTGCAGTGAGGCATCTGGATGTACTTCATACATGGACGTTTTCTCCTTGCAAACAGTTTGCCAATAGGTAAGTGTGCATCCAGGAGTCACTCCCACCCACAGGTTAGTGGATTGAACAAAGGCAGCACATCAGCCCAGCTCCTCAAAACAAATTATGGACCTGTGGCAGAACAGAAGAGAGCCATAACCGCTGTATGTAACCTGTGCAGATGCATGAAGCAGATGCATCTTCTCCCACTTGTACCCTGAACTAAGACGTGGACTTCAAGGGTCAGTTAGCTGACTTCCTTTGTGGCTACAGGGACAAACTAATCTACAAGAGCCCTTTTCCTGTAGTGACTAGTGGACCTGTTACAACTGAAACAGGACTGGACCTTGCAGGAGATTTCTACATGAGTGTGTCCTGGCCTCTAATTGTCGTCTTTGAGGTCCTGGTGGTGTTAGAGGTGGGTAAAATTCCCCCAGAAATTCTGAACATTTGTGACTTACAAAACATGTTGCAATTTCAAGACCCCCAGAGTTTCCATGGGGCAGTATTGCCCCTTGTGTAGATTTTTTGCTCTAAAAAGAGACTAAGTACAAAGGACTGCAGCAGTTGAAAGAGTTGGAATTTCCTGTTCTGAGGTTTTCCCACCAAATCAATGGCCTCAGCTGGACTTTGTCCAGTGGCTACCTGGATTCAAAGAAACTTTGGATACAGCCTTCAACCTTGCTTCAACCTTGCTTCAGGGCAGGATTTCAACTTCCACAAAATAGACTTAGGGCCTGATTACGAGCTTAGCTGTCCGATGGACCGCCAAACCCCTGGTGGCGGTCCGACTGCTGTGATCCAATTTGGGCGGTCTGACCTCCACGGGGCCACTGCTACCACCAGGGATCCGCGATCTCTGGCGGTCTTGCAGCGGTCTGAGGCCCACAATATGCTCGTGATGCCGATGCTGCACTGCCAACCATATTACAAGTTTCCTCACCTCCACAGATAGGCCCGCCATGAAAAGTGTGGTGGTGAAGAAACTAAGGGGGTCCTACAGGGCCCCCTGCTGCCTTAAGGCCAGTGGTTGCATTCAGGGGGGCACATGTTGTGCACCCCTGTCTTCTCTATTTCCCCGGTTCCTGCACAGTATGGACATCACAGCCCATGCCGTGTAGGAACATGCTTTGGCAGTCCCAAGGGAATGCTTTGCTAAGGCTCACATATGAGCCTTAGCATGGCACCGCCGTGGGACTGCTAAAGCAGGAACGCTCAACCTGGATTCCAGTCAGAATCTGGCGGGCAGTCTCAGTACGTGTTTTGGTTCTATGGCAGGGGGGTGCTGGCATGGCGGCCTGCTGCTACACCGCTAAACTCGCAATCAAGCCCATAGTCAGAAGGTAAAACGTTTGAGCATGATACCCTTCTTTGTCTATCTGACCGATGCTCACAGTCGGCCTGAAATTGTGCCTAGGTCCCAGTCAACCATGGACAGTGATTACTGAATAGGACTTTATTTTTTTCTTGGCTTTTTTTACATTAACATTTTTCACATTCACATCTCTGGTCCCCCGTTTTTTTTATTTCAGTTGTTTCGTTGCCATTTTTCTTATTACATGATTTTGGGACTTATTACTTGGGTAGGACTCCCATTTTCCCCAGCTAATTACCCATTTTCTTACAGTTATGTACTGTAGAGACACTGGAATGTACAATATGAGGAACAAGTTAATGTTTTCTGGGTGCAAGATGATGTGAGAGAGGACCCAAATATTTGCATGTCAGGCAGGAGCAAACCATCTTATTCTGTGTTTTGCTTTGTATTCTGGAACTTGCAGCATGTTTCAAGTTGAAAAACAGAACTACAAATTTAAGAATAACATGATAAATATAATCACTGAATAAGCTACTGCCTCCAGACATTTTCATCCTTTCTTTAGAATGCATATGTGTGATTTTGTTTAGGTGGACTGAGCCTAGATTTCAAATCAGAGCGCTTCACAACTTAGCAAGAGGTATGATGTACTAGATAAATAAGGCAACCTGACCATCCAGGAAAGCTCGTTAGGCCTCCCAATGGATTATCTCTTTTGCACCGACATCCGTGAATACATATATAACATAGGAGTGCACAAAAAGACAAAAAGAGCACACATAGAGGCGTAAAAACACATCGGCATAGCTGTCAGAGATTCAGTACCACCTAACAAGTTCAGCTTTTCCTACGTTTTAGCCCACCAGTATTTGACATTTTTAGATTTGTGTACCTACGCTTATAACGATAAAAGCATAATGCCCAGAATTCATATTTATAGGTCTATAAAGCCAGCATTGGATGACGACCGTGTCTTGTATCGCATCGGGTGAGAGTGTTTACATTCCAAATCTGGCACAAACCATTCCATGCATAATGTGTTCTCCTGAAATGTGAAAAGGATCGGAGTCTGAACCCTGACTAGGCAATGCCCCGCCTAATTCAAATGATATCTGTCATGGCTGGATGTATTTTTAAAGGTTCACCGATAAAAAATGTGGATGGCATTTAATGAATTGAAATGCCATTGTAATGAATACTCCATTACTCTCTTACTGAAGAGTGGTGCTGGCAGATCAAGTAATATAATCACAAGGGAACACTTCTTGCATCACAGCCAATAGTATTTTCTGTTGACTTACGGATACTGCCTTCACAAACAAAGGGGCAGATTTACAAGCCCCTTGCGCCACTTTTGCGTCACTTTTCCCATGTTACAAATGACGCAAAAGTGGCGTAAGGGGCTTGTAAATAAGCCCCAAAGTCTTTGAAATGTAAGCCCCTCGCATAAAAAGACAATGCAATTCCTCAAGATTTGATCTGTAATTTAAATAAATATGTTCTCACATGCTTTTTTACAGACGTGCCAGTCCTCTGTCCGGATGCTGTAGGCTCTGCATATCATCTACTTTCATTTTGTAATTCAAGTAGCTCTGGCTTTGGTGAATAGTTTCACTTTTGATTTCTTGCATCAAAAAATCATACTGCTGAGATCAGTTGTCAATTTTGGTGCGCATTTTGGATTAGATAAAATGTTACGTTGTGTATTTTCACGTTGACACTCAGGCCTCGTGTGCTTTTTAAAAATATTTTTGCCAGATTATGCAGGTGTTCTTTGGTGTACTCTGCATTCAAGTCTGAGTAGATGTCATCTTCCAATAGGATTGTTGCTGCTGAAAGGCGCCTCAGTAGAACTAGTTTTTAATTATACTTTGACACTGGATTCCCATGGCAGTTGTGCTAATTGTATTTTTGCACTAATAGATGCTGACAGTTGCTATAAAAAATGTAATGTATTCAAGTTAAATCCTGCATTATGTTCAGGCTCCCTTGACAGCTGCGGTATGCACTTTCTAGCCCTATTTTTGGATTAGTTAAAAATCACAGCATCTGTATAGGCGTGTTTTAAAATATTCTTTTATCACAGACACTGTAAATAATATTACCTGATGTAACAAGCCATTTTATCTGCAATTTCGTCTGTGGAAATTTGAATGCACTATTAAGAGATTTTTGTTTTGGGACTTTGTACTACT
Organism: Calotriton arnoldi; assembly: GCA_963921515.1. Classification (NCBI taxonomy): domain Eukaryota; kingdom Metazoa; phylum Chordata; class Amphibia; order Caudata; family Salamandridae; genus Calotriton; species Calotriton arnoldi. The sequence goes on from CAWUFW010014569.1 coordinate 85,679, forward strand.
GTTGTGAATGCCACTGACAATGATATCTGACATGATCTTTTATTTTATCAGTAAGGATGGGGGAATTTCAAATCGGGTGGATTTTGGCATAAGGTTTGCTCCACATGAGATCGTAAAGTAACCCTATATCAGCACAAAATAGCCTATGAAATCGTAATAAATAGTACATTTGACAGAAGAAAATTGTATTTCTCAGGAAATCAGTTCGATACAAAAATGAACCGTGATTTTAAAAAAATGTCTGACAAGGGTACTTTATACTTTAGATAAAAAATATTTCTGTAAAAAGAACTGACTTGCAGAACAATTAAATAAAAAAATTCTGCATCTAGCAGATAGAAATTTCTAATTTGCGCTGTAGCAAAATAGAAACAATTTCTTATTTGAAACGCAGGTTGCGACATGCGCACAAAAAATAAACAAGTCAGATTTCCTGTGACTGATCTTGAAATTACATTATAGAGAAGAAAGTCCTTTTTAAATAGGGAGTGTTGGACCTGGCCCTCTGTTCAGGGTCACCCCCAAACGTTTTGCTTTTACCCTCCACTTTTTTGCTGAACTAATTTTTGTTGGATGACCGGGGCCCCCACATTTAGAGTGTTCATTGCCCCGGGGAGATGGCGGTCCCCGGGGCTGTGGGGGGCCGAGCCGGCCCGTACTTTTATTGTTTACAGCCCCAGGGAGGTGGCTGTCCCCGGGGCTTTGCATTAGCCTAAGAGGAGGCGCCCATGAGCCTGCATCCTTCATGTCCTGGGATTTGGCCCACCTGGGGGCTTTAGAAAAATACTTTTTTTTTATTTTGCCACCGATTTGCTGATTCACCCGCGAGTATGCAGCAAAACTTTAAAAAAATCCTCTTTAACCCCTGTGGTGTCCGTGATGGACCCCCCCACTATATCTAGGGGATCAGTGTATTCCCAACCTGACCCCTTTTCTTTCTTTTTTACTTTGTTTGTGGGGCTCGGCTTCAAGCCGGGTGATGCAGTGAGTGCAAATATTAAATAATTTGCTTCTGCTGCAGCACAGCGGCATGAAGGAACTAAGTCTGCAATGCACAAACCAAAGACAAGGTGTGTTTTTCAGTGCCCTCTCAGTAGCCTACTACTGCTTCATTTCATTCTGTCTCTCTGTCCCAGCCTACCTAAAAAAAAGTAAATTCTATTGCGCCATGTGATGTCTGTGCCACATTTCTCTGCCCAAGTAAAGTCATATTTCATGTCTTCCATAACGGATTGAGGGTTCCATTATTTTTCCTCCCATCAATCAATGTGACTAAGAAGCAAAAGAGTAGTATATGATCAGTTACAATTTCTACCTAGTCCAATCCCTATAACTTACCTCCCTGTGAACTAATTTTCCCCACTGCCAAGTAAAGGTATTTCTTGAGAATAATCTGAGTTGGAGACCTTGGTGTAATGTTGGACTAAGTGTCATGTCCTTTAGGCTAGTCCTGTCATGTATACCCCTATTGCATATATTTTTCCCATCCACATGACAATAACGATTCTAAACAGGTGACCTTTTACCTAGTAGCTTGCTCCTGTGTCTTCAACACCAGGCTCTAAGTATTCTATCACAATCCCTGTACCTGACATACCTAAACATGTCCCCAGGCACGGCATAATTATTCTGTATAAGGGTCACCCCTTTTTTTCATCCTTGGCCAACAGACAGCTTTGCATGATCACACTTGTTTAAAAAAGCATCAGTGATTGTTTTCAATACATTTATGATTGTTTACAAAACATCCATGATTGTTTTAAAAACATAGCAATTCTAGAAAAAACCCAGGAGTAACCCTTTTAGTATAAAAGACCCTCACTCCCCCCTACAAATTAGAGGAGAATTCCTTCCAAGCTGAGACGGGATCCTGCAGGCTGAATTTTCGACAAGCAGCGGTCTGACATCCCTTGCGGGGTGTCATCCTCCAAGCAGAGATGGGGTCCTTCATTCTCAACCATCAGGTGAGGGGGCTGGTTCTTCCCTAGGGGTTTCTTGGATACAGATACACATAGCTATGCACACATACACCTACACATCCAGGCTAGACTAGGTACATTTAGGCAAATTACTTAGGGCGGGCATTTTAGGAATATGCAAGTGCTACTGTTTTTATCTGAACTGCTTATGTTCATCTTATTAGCACTATGGTAGAAATTTGTCTACTATTTACTATATTGGTACTAGCAATCTCTTTCGTATGCTTCTGTCTCCTGATTGTCGCAGCACATATGTTTTACAAAAGGCTGTCGCTGGACCAATACATGCTTATTGAAACGCCCTAATCACCATCCTGTGTATTTTCTGAGAGAAAGCAAGGACGAGTGTCTGAGCAAAATGTACTGTACTTTTTTCCACTGTCCCTGAGGAATCAGGATTGTCATGTTCAGTGGTTGCCAGAAACTACCTACACCACTGTAGAATACAGGGGGGTGGTAGTGGCACTGTAGAGCTAGCTGGTCTAATGGGTGACATATCCTGTGGGGGTGTCCGGAAGCGGTTGGGACACCAAGCCCTCAGTTTACGTCATCCAAAACGCGCAGGTTCTGGGGGACTCCTAGGAACTACACGACATGGCGCCACCAATGTTGGTTTGGTTCATATATTAACTGTAAAAATCAGAGTAGTTTAGATGTGCTTTCTCAGAAAGCCCTACTCACACCTTTCAGAGACGTCTGAAGTGGGAAGGGGAATCCACCTCAGCTGACTCTGTGTGTTGGCTGAAGGTTTAGCAAGCTTGTAAGGATAAAAGGTTCCCCACATTGTACAAAACCTTACCTCTTAACCTACTATTCTCTTCAAAAAATGCCTGAACCCATGAGTAGCTTGGGGGAAGACGAACTGGCAAACGATCTTAACATTACAGAAAACTGCAGACATGCAGTAACTAGGAAATTATTAGAACACGGTGTACCAGCAACAGATGGCTGTGTTTCCTTCATGATTGAGGCACACGAGGTGTTTGGATCGGAGGTATTCTATTCTTGCGTTCAGTTCCCACCTGCAGATCCCTTGACTTTATTGTTCCACACATACATTGTAGTTGAACCACCAGAAGAATACATTCCATACGAAGACATTGAAGTCCCGTTAACGTACCAGCAACATAGAAACTGGTTTAAAGGCACCCTCCCACACACAGCATCTGTCATGAGACTCGGTCCACTCAGCAGAGAAGAAGCGACCTGGCCGGTCATAGCGACATACACTCCACATCCCGAGATAGATATACTACCAGTGGATGAAGTCCGTGCAATATACAAAGACATAGTCAAGCTATACAGACACATTGTCCAGTTTGTCATGCGAACATTGACAGTCCAACCTGCGAGAAATGCTCCAGCTGGTCCACATCAGACCACACCTATAATTAACCCACAGACACTGAAATCAGTAATGGGGACAATTCCTTCCAAACGGGAGCAAATTCCGTTCTGGATTGCACAAAAAATTGCACAGCTCGAAGCAGTATTTCCCCATACGGGTCCGCAGGAAAAACAGAATGCTAACCGTTTGCTTGCCAATGGGGATGGTTCCCTCTATTGAGGATTGTACCACTTGGGGAACAATCTTTGCTGCCGTTTATGTCAGAGTACACGGTACCCCATCTTTAGCGGTTGCTCCTGAAGTATTGAAACAGATACAGAACGAATACGGGGCAGGACCTGCCCTGGACTTGGGGATGAAACTGATGGGCAATTTTGCCCAAGTCTCTGCAATCATGCTGAACAATATAAAGGGGGAGGCAGCAGTAGTGGTCATACACAGCCGCCTAAGAGAAACAGCTCCTATTAATAAGGAACGAGAATTACCAAAAATTATCGAAGAAACCTATGCTGCATTAGGTAGCAATAATTTGGGATCCAAAGCAGGGAAGCCACAAATGGCGAGTAGTCCCGACAAGGACAACTCGAAGCAAGCACCTGATTCTTCTAAAAAGAAATGGGAAAACAAACATTCTAAAAATAATAATTCTGAAAAGAGGTACAACCTTGGAAATCGTGATAACATTAGGAAACCTGATAGGTATCAGGACACTGATACATGTTCCTTTCATTCCTTTTAGGGTTCATCAAAACACTCGGAAAGGGACAGGTGATCAGAACAAAAGCAGGAAGATCGACCACAAACAAAAAGGGAAATACATCATACTTCAGACTACATTATCAAACAGAAAGAGCAACTTAAAGCAAAACCTCAATTTAAAAAGAAGAAAGTAGCTGGCTTAAAAATTAGACATGCCCAGGTTACTGAGGACTCAGCTTCTGAATGGGGAATGGGCTCTGATGATGCTAGACAGTGCAGCAAAAGTAACAATAGCTTGTCAGAACCTGAAGGATTTTCTGGTGACAGCAGTATTGAATGAACACATCACGGTGGGAACACCTGATACCAGAGTTAGTGTCCTGCATAGACTGTATGAAATTGCAATTCAAATAGAGGGGGACATCTCAAGAAAGGTTAAAGGTCTCTTTTGGGAAAACTTGACAAATGGATATGACATACTGCTAGCAGAAAAAGATTGCCTACCTGAATTTGTGAAGGATTGCCCAAAAGGGAAAGCGTAATTTTTCCCTGCTTTCTCCGACCTCGTTCCAGACTTTTAAAACATTCATATGAGCAGGAGTGGGTGCTAGCACTAGCTCCGGCATTATACCGCAACAATGTGGGGTGGGGCGTGGAGTCTGCCCACCATGAAATCCCATTAAATTCTACTCCAAATCCACAGAGACAGTACCCTATAAAAAATGATGCAAAAAGACAAGTCCAAGAAATCTTAGACCAACTGGAATACCAAGGTGTAATTGAGACTTTCACCTCCCCGATGAATAATCCTTTGTTTCCAGTAATGAATCCTGACAATACATATTGTCTAGTTTTAGACTATCAACAGTTAAACACATGCACGCGAAAATTTGCAGTTCAAAATACACATAGTGCCGTATTAATGAATAACATTGTGCAGAAAAAATACAAAACGACATTAGATATCTCAAATGGATTCCTCTGCCAAAATGTAGCTCCAGAAAGCAGATATTTGACAGCATTTTCTGCGCTATGCACTCAGTGAAATGTCTGTCGTTTGCCTCAAGGGTATAGGAACAGCCCAGGGCTATTCTCGGCAAGAGTGTCAGAAATATTACAAACATGCGATGAGTAGGCAGTGTCCTATATAAGCCTGGGCATAGTTCGCGGAGTTTTGCTACTCTGAACTCCGCGAAGTTACAAAAAAACTCAGCGAAGTTCCGCGAGTGGCGGAGTGCAGTGCGAACTGCAGTTTGTGCTGGTATTCCTGCCGCTCGGGTAGAAATTCTACCCGAGCGGCAGCTCGCGCTCGCGAACTTACTGTTCGCGATCGCAAACTTACCGTTCACGATCGCGAGCGGGGAAAAAACTCCACTGCACATTGCGAAGCAGAGTTTTCTGCACTCCGCGAGCTCCGCGGAGTGCAGAAAACTCCGCAAACTCGGCGAACGGTCGAAGTTCACCGCCCAGGCCTAGTCCTATGTAGATGTTATTTATCTGATGGATGATGAATTACTTGAACACTTGAGAAGGGTGAACAACATAATTGTGGGATTGGCCAAATTGAGCTACAAATTTAACTTCAAAAAATCAAAAATTGCCCATCTCAAAGTCCTATTTTTCGGATATGAGCTATCAAGTGAAGGCAAGAGCCTGGCAGCCAACTTTTTAGAAAAGTGTGCGCTGCTCCAACCTGCAAGAATCTAAAGGGTTTGCAATCCATTTTAGGATTTCAAAATTTTGGCAGAACATACATTCTAGATTACGCAGTAAAAAGTGAAACCTTTCTATGTCTTAATTAGACCTGATTTTATACCACATCAGTGGACGCAACAACACACAGATACTCTACGTTCTGTTCAGGCTGACATGATAGCATCTAAACATTTACACACATGTGTGAATACCACCAACTTGGTGATCCGGGTCATCCCAGGTTTATCAGGGTAAACTTACATCACTTTCAATGAAGGTGAGACAGTTCCAATTGCATACAAATCACATTTGTACACAAATGCTGAAATTCGATTTGCAGCAACTGAAAAAATACTGACAACAGTACAGACTGCTGTAGTGAGAGAAAGGCAAAAACAACAGTTGATGGACAGAATGCAGAACAATGTCATACATTCACCCCAGTACAGAGATCTGGGCCTAAATCCATCGTTTTTGCTCACCATGCCATTCCAGTTTGAACCCAGCCATATGCAAATCAGTCTTGACCCTGTGCCTCATGGGAACAGTCCAGCCCGAACTGCCAAGCCAGGTCCTCACTGGACTGGAAACAAGCATCCTAGGACCGGTTTCGGGGTATCACCCCTCTTCAGCCAGGATAGCTTGATTCCAGTGGCATGGAGAGCACGGGACCCACGTCTGGGCATACCCGTCCCACTCGGGGTGACAAATGCAAAAACAACAGTTGATGGACAGAATGCAGAACAATGTCATACATTCACCCCAGTACAGAGATCTGGGCCTAAATCCATCGTTTTTTGCTCACCATGCCATTCCAGTTTGAACGCAGCCATATGCAAATCAGTCTTGACCCTGTGCCTCATGGGAACAGTCCAGCCCGAACTGCCAAGCCAGGTCCTCACTGGACTGGAAACAAGCATCCTAGGACCGGTTTCGGGGTATCACCCCTCTTCAGCCAGGATAGCTTGATTCCAGTGGCATGGAGAGCACGGGACCCACGTCTGGGCATACCCGTCCCACTCGGGGTGACAAATGCAAAAACAACAGTTGATGGACAGAATGCAGAACAATGTCATACATTCACCCCAGTACAGAGATCTGGGCCTAAATCCATCGTTTTTTGCTCACCATGCCATTCCAGTTTGAACCCAGCCATATGCAAATCAGTCTTGACCCTGTGCCTCATGGGAACAGTCCAGCCCGAACTGCCAAGCCAGGTCCTCACTGGACTGGAAACAAGCATCCTAGGACCGGTTCGGCGTTTCACCCCTCTTCAGCCAGAATAGCTTGATTCCAGTGGCATGGAGAGCACGGGACCCACGTCTAGGCATACCCGTCCCACTCGGGGTGACAAATGCAAAAACAACAGTTGATGGACAGAATGCAGAACAATGTCATACATTCACCCCAGTACAGAGATCTGGGCCTAAATCCATCGTTTTTTTGCTCACCATGCCATTCCAGTTTGAACCCAGCCAAATGCAAATCAGTCTTGACCCTGTGCCTCATGGGAACAGTCCAGCCCGAACTGCCAAGCCAGGTCCTCACTGGACTGGAAACAAGCATCCTAGGACCGGTTTCGGGGTTTCACCCCTTTTCAGCCAGGATAGCTTGATTCCAGTGGCATGGAGAGCACGGGACCCACGACTGGGCATACCCGTCCCACTTGGGGTGACAAATGCAAAAACAACAGTTGATGGACAGAATGCAGAACAATGTCATACATTCACCCCAGTACAGAGATCTGGGCCTAAATCCATCGTTTTTGCTCACCATGCCATTCCAGTTTGAACCCAGCCATATGCAAATCAGTCTTGACCCTGTGCCTCATGGGAACAGTCCAGCCCGAACTGCCAAGCCAGGTCCTCACTGGACTGGAAACAAGCATCCTAGGACCGGTTTCGGGGTTTCACCCCTCTTCAGCCAGGATAGCTTGATTCCAGTGGCATGGAGAGCACGGGACCCACGTCTGGACATACCCGTCCCACTCGGGGTGACAAATGCAAAAACAACAATTGATGGACAGAATGCAGAACAATGTCATACATTCACCCCAGTACAGAGATCTGTGCCTAAATCCATCGTTTTTTTGCTCACCATGCCATTCCAGTTTGAACCCAGCCATATGCAAATCAGTCTTGACCCTGTGCCTCATGGGAACAGTCCAGCCCAAACTGCCAAGCCAGGTCCTCACTGGACTGGAAACAAGCATCCTAGGACCGGTTTCGGGGTTTCACCCCTCTTCAGCCAGGATAGCTTGATTCCAGTGGCATGGAGAGCACGGGACCCACGTCTGGGCATACCCGTTCCACTCGGGGTGACAAATGCAAAAACAACAGTTGATGGACAGAATGCAGAACAATGTCATACATTCACCCTGTACAGAGATCTGGGCCTAATCCATCGTTTTTTTGCTCACCATGCCATTCCAGTTTGAACCCAGCCATATGCAAATCAGTCTTGACCCTGTGCCTCATGGCACCACCAATGTTGGTTTGGTTCAGAAAGAGCACAAGGGAAACGCATAATTGTTGTAACCCAGGTACCAACTTTAGATGCTGTTACCAAAGCGAGCATTCCAAATGCAAAAGCAATGCATCCGCGATGGATACAATGGGCTAATTCTCTCACTGCAACAGATGTAGATTACAGATACGATTCTACATTAAAAACACAAGCGTTCCTGCAGTACAAACAAGAATACCCTCTCCTGAATAAAATCTTGCCTCTAGAGAAATATGAATACATCATTTACACTGATGGATCTTCTCAGCCTGCCGTAGGAAGTAAACAGCAATATAGCGCAGCATGTGCTATAGTGAAGGGACATATGCGGGATGGTAAGTTCTGTCCCAGAAATACGACTACACAATCTCTAGGAGATTGTACAGCGCAGTTGGCAGAGCTGAAAGCCCTGATTTTAGCACTACAGTATATGGATCGGGAATTCCCCACGCTGATAGTGTGCGATTCGTTTTACTGTGTGCAGTCTTATAATGAATATCATCATTACTGGGGCCAGTAATGATGTTAGAGATTCCAAGGGTTGCACAATTAATCTTAAAGTGTTATGTGAACAAGTGGCAAAGCTGAAAGCATGCCTGCCAAGTGCTCAAGTTATTCACACCTTGAGTCACCAGTTTGTTGGCATACACGTTGAAGGGAATTCACTGGCTGATGAAGCCGCTAAGGCGACGGTGCAAACTGCTGCCATTGCTGCAATCACTTGTTCTAGCACGAGTATAGACAGAGACATACTGATAGCTGTCAACGCCTCAAAGAATGGCTCTGCCGTCCCGAAAGGCTTTCCACTCAAATATTCCTATAAATTAGATGCGCAAAACACACCGTATGCTCAAATTCCAGGAGTGGGGGATAGAGTTATACTAAACACTGATCACAGATTAGGTTTAATACTAGCTGCACACGAGGGTCTGTGATCTGCACACGCAGGAGTCACTGCTACAGTTTCATTACTGAAGCGGCGATTCTGGTGGCCAAGTTTGTCTAAACAAACAAAGGCTTATGTCTTAAAGAGCGACATCAGTCATCAGATAAAAGGTTCCACCGTAACTACTCATTTCAGACAGACCTCTCGCATATGTCTATTTGGATCACTGCGGCCCCTTAAATTCAGGCGGGGCTTGCAAGTACCTCTTGATGGCAGTAGATTCATGCTCTAGATTTCTGTGGGTTTGGCCTCAGCGCTCAGCTGACGCTCAAACTGTTTTAAAGGATTTGCGAGTCTTTATTGGGACATACGCAATTGGCACCTTACATTCCGATCGTGGCCCTGCGTTTAGTTCTCAGGCTTACAAGGAAGCCATGGAAAGTATGGGCGTGGCCTTGCGGTACTCCTCCCCCTACCATCCCGAGGGAAATTTGGTGGTAGAGAGGAAAAACCGGGACCTAAAGCAATCCTTAACAGCAAGGGTATTAGGTGTGGGCAGTAGTTGGGTCAATCACCTATATGTGGTCCAGAGGGCACTGAATAATATGCCAAGAAAATCCTTGTGAGGAAGTACCCCCTATGAGCTCCTATTTGGAACAAGAATGTGGGTACCTGATCTCGATTGTGCCAGCACAGTGGCGATGTAAAACCATTTGAATTGAATTATCGTTTGGCTGTTTTACAGGAACTCAATGAATTCTGGGCATTACAAAGTAACGTCCAAGTCAAACGCACCGCCACTGGGGAAGTGAAACTGGTTCTGTCAAGACCTGTCTGGGTCCCAAAGGTTGGGGACCTGGTCATAGAAATGATTGTGGACAAGAGGGAGTTGGGGACAACCTACAGAACACCTGTACCTGTCCTGGTGGTTCAAGGAACAAGAACAGTACTTCTTCCACCTCTTGACAGCCGAAAAGAAAAAAAGATTAATCTCAATTGATGTGATCAAACCACACTATGGGCCTGATTCACAGAACTAACTTACGTCAAAAACGTAAAGTTAGTACTTTTTGGTATTCACAGAATACACTTACTCATTTCGGTATTCACAGAAGTTAGTAGTCCTAACTTTAGGACTCCTAAATGCCTTCTGTGAATACCGAAAGTCTTAAAGTTAGGATTTTTCTCAGTTTAGGAGTAGTAAAGTTAGGACTCCTAACTTTAGGACTCCTAAATGCCTTCTGTGAATACCGAAATTCTTAAAGTTAGGATTTTTCCTAACTAACTAAGTGAAACTTTACTACTCCTAAACTGAGAAAAATCCTAACTTTAAGACTTTCGGTATTCACAGAAGGCATTTAGGAGTCCTAAAGTTAGGACTACTAACTTCTGTGAATACCGAAATGAGTAAGTTCATTCTGTGAATACCAATATGAGTAAGTGTATTCTGTGAATACCAAAAAGTACTAACTTTACGTTTTTGACGTAAGTTAGTTCTGTGAATCAGGCCCTATATTACCGATTCTCAACAGCAGGCCATGTGGAGTCCTGAGTACTAGCAGATCTCCTCTCGCTACTATACAGGAAATTCAAATGGAAAGACTAACAGCGTTTCAAGACTGCTCTGTGCAAAATGCAGGAGTGGCCAATAACGGAGTACAAATCACACCTGTTGAAACCGAACAACATCAAAATGAAACTGAAACGCAAATTGCAATTCAGCCCGATAATGAACTTGACATCAATGTGCCTTCACAAGAAGCAACTGCCAGTTCTACAAAACCTGCTGAGCTACCAAAGATAGATCAAAATGCGTCTGGCTACATCATCAACTTTGATGTCTTTTCTTCAGATCCAAGTGAACCTGAGCAAACGCCACCCATTTCCAAAAAAGAAAACCTTCGACAACTCTATCTCTGGCTGAAAAAGACTTACTTTGTGTCCCTTTGGCTGCATCTTAGGCTTGCATTAGGGATCCTGTTCCTGTTAATTTGGATTGGCATAGTAACTGTCTTTTTCCTACTACTAAATGGACATTACCTTCCACAACGCTCTGCAGAACAACCTGTGAACTTGGTCTTGAAACCACATGAGTCATCACACTGTGAACAAAAAGACTTGTCTTTAGTGAACATTTCAGCAGTTACAGTACCGGATGGTATAGTTTGGGATAGAGTTTCATATGATGTATTTGGTCCTACTGAACATTTGAAAATTCCACATGTATTCAAAATTTCAATTAATGATTTTATTACCCTGAGTACACTCTCTGATGATTTGGACATTGAGACTGTAAATACTATGCTCTCAGATTTAGAACAATCTGCTGCATTTTCTTACATGGAATTGTACGAAGATACACCTGACTTCGACAGTATGTATTATTACCAGCACTATGGTCATTACTTTTTGCATAGAGCTAGTGTTCCACTCACTGTAAACACTTGCCATCAATGGGAACATTGCCCTACACCACCGAAAGATAGTTCTGCCACATTCGCACAGAAATTAGCATACTTTTCAGGGTTTAATACATCAGACCCAATAAAGGAAATAGCCTGATTCGGGTCACTCGGGTCACCAATGACCACCTCTTTGCCTTCTACGAAATGAAGAGTCGGTCAGACAGTAGAGAATACACGCCAATAACAGTTTATTCAAAGTTCGCTCAGTGCGAAGCCCTGTCTGTCCGGTCGCTAAGAGTGCTGCAGAGAGAGTCTGACTTCAGCAAGCATTATGATACATTATGTACATTTCAGAATCAATGAAAACCTGCCCACCATAGAATTTTTCAGAGGGAAGCAGCTGGACAGTAAATTACAATGGAGTAAGTTTCGATTCTGAGGCTGGGCACACATTATCTATCTCTCAAGGTTACTCTGCCTGTGCCCACCACTAGACAAGTGGGAGAAGGCTTACATCTCAGAAGAAAGGTATGCGCTAATAACAGCAATGCATTCATTAGTGTGGCAAAACCCAACTCCGACGAAACATAACCTAGAGAAGGGCGTTTCTCGGAAATAAAGAAGAATTAGTTTCAATCGTGATACAAAATGGCACCGATACACAAAATGGCACAGCGAATGCTAACTTACGTAAAAGCAAATACAAAAGCATAATTTTTATTCTAACAGACCCTCCTTTTAGCATGAGCTAAGCAATATATATGATAACAAAAGACATATCACTCAATAAAACATGGTAAATTAATTTAGGAGCATTCCATATCCTCAGCTTCAGGGAGAGAAACAGTAAGGAGGGAAGAAATATCAAAAATACCCTCATCAATCTACATCAGATCGCTCACTTCTTTTTGGATCATAATTGTCGCATTGGTATCATGGATTGATATTTTTTTGGGAGCTAAAAGAGTAATGCAGTAAGAGCAACATAAGGGAAGACACTGCACCAGAACACAACAAGCAATCAAAATTACAATAAAATAGATCACCCTTTCAAGGATACAACCCCACCCACCAAACAGGGACGAACTCCAATTTCCACTCTCCATTCCTTTGACATATTCCAAGATATCTAAAATGTGTTGGGTAATATTCTTTTCCATATTAATGATCCCAACGACACACTGGTCTCCTACTACTGCGCACACACCACCGCTCTTAGCTAGGATGAAATCAACTGCATATCTGGTTTGCTCAGAATATATTTACATACTTTCCAATTGGGTGGTGATGTCACGCAAAGCTGCTACTGTGGAATTAGACAGTATCTGTAGCTTGCATCCACAATATTCCCTAGCCCTTTCACCCCTAGCCATAGCGGTACCACCAAATGTAATAATGGAGGAAAGAATATACCCAAAGGTGATACCATTGCTATAGTTATTGACTTCCAGGTCTGTCACCCCTTCGCAAAATTCCTTTGTCAGTGTTCTTTTCACCCATCTGACTTTAGGCTTCACATGTTTGCAGGGCACACCTAAAGGCAACACCATCCCAAGGGCCACATCATCTGTACCATTATGCATATTAGAATAAGTCCCATTAGACAGGAAGAAAAACCCTGGGTGTGCATAAATGGGCCTATCATATTCTACAGCAGCATACCTAGAATTCCACCCAACAGTACGAGGGTCCTTTGTATCTACCATAGAGTACGTGCCCTTACGCAGAATTATCCCTGACCAATTGACATATAGAATGAGGTCAGTAAAATTAACAATTGGGCAACATGCAGGGTAATAACCAGCCTCTCGGGGAACTGTCAATTCTTTGTACTGCCAGCCCACCAGTGTGGCATTCTGCCTCTCCATGTAGAAAGTATCACAGTAAGTGTTGTTATTACATCCTGATTAGCCTGTGCCTCGGGGCTTTCGATGATACGGACATGGGCCTGGATAACCAAACCCAAATACTCCTTGTACTTCTACAAAATCAGGGGGCCGAGTATAAGTGTAATTAACAAGTGATAGTGGATATGCAGTCCATAAGCTAGTAACAGACTCAGTAGGATAGCAAGCAGTACATTCTCCAAAAAACCTTTTATGTGTGTCCAGAAACACATTGCTCGGGGCTGCCCTTTTTGTACGGACTTGAGAAACAAACTGATGTTTAGTACATGACGATGCATTCTGATTACATTCCAAAACCCAGGACACCCCACCCAGAACCAACAGCAGCAATAACACAAGAACAGCACATAACGTTTTTTGTTTGGTCAACCAAAATTCACGTGTATAAACAAGGGGAATTACTGGCTGCTCCTCATCGGCAACCATTCTGCCAAATGGGTGCATAGCGAATGATAACACAAAGCGGCAAATCTCCAGCAAGAGAAGTATACAAGTTCTCAGTGTCTGTCAGAGCCTCACTGGTACAGGCTCCTATTGTCCATCAAACGTTGATGCTCTTGAGCACCGGCGGTGGAGCTTGCTCTGTCCTAAGCTCTTGATGTATCCCATGCTGATTAGGATAATGTACCTCCGAGGGAGTACGTTCAATCTATCCTGTCCAATGTCAAAACAGTGCACCAATCTCACATCACCCTAAGCTAACTGCGTTGGTACTACAGCAAAGTACACCCTAACTTGCACAGTCCATCCCTGTCTAATCTGACTTCTCCTTTGGTGCACTGTTCCTATCCGAGGACGCAAATTGTACCTGGTGACTCCAGGCACAGAGGAATCGGTGAAAAGGGGCTCCTGAATAGCTTTTATCTCTGGCGGGACAGCTTAATTCAGGATATCATCATTCTCCTTGTCACTTTGCGTCCATGTAAGGACAGTGTCGCTGAATGGAACAAAACGAGGAATCTGTTCACACTCCTGGTCAGCCACCCCCTCCTTTACCCATTGATCATAGGGTAATGGTAGGGGCACCTTCTTACAATGCGCGCCATGCACCCAATTCTTTCGACCAGCGACCTTGACAGCGGTGCGTGTAGCCAAAAGGACCTGCTTAGGCCCATTCCAATGGTGCACCAAACTCTTCTTCTGCTGAAAATTCTTTATGAGGACATAGCCCCCTGGCTGAATGTCATGTCCGGGCCCCTCTGGCGTAGCTGGCAGGGACTCACGGACCTGTTGGTGAATAGAACGCAAATTTTCAGTTAACTGACAAAGGTAATCGATCAACATTGGGTGCTCAATATCAGTAAACCGCTGAGGACGTGGACGCCCCAGACATTTGCCAGGCATCCAAACACGAACTCGTACAGTGACAATCCTGTTCTAGAATGTGCTGTTGTTCTAGTCGACAAAAGAGCTAATGGTAGAGCATCTGGCCACTGTAACCCTGTGGTCTCCTGAATCTTTGCCAATTTCAGTTTGAGAGTACCATTGTACTTCTCAACAAAACCTGCTGACTGCGGGTGGTTTGCAGCATGAAACTTCTGTTTTATGTGCAGACCATCACAAATTAACTGAATAACCTTGGCATTGAAATGACTTCCATTATCACTCCAAATCAAACGGGGCAAGTCGAAACGAGGAAAGAACTCCTTGAGGAGTACCTTTGCAGTCGTAATGGCTGTGTTATCTTTAGTGGGATAAGCTTCTACCCATCTACTAAATGCACAGATAACCACCAGGACATACTTCAAACTGTTGCATCGTTCCAATTCAATATAGTCCATTTGTAGGACTTCGAAAGGGAAAGTGGGTGGTGCGAAATTACCAGGGGGTGTAGGAGTACCCTTCCCAGGATTATGCATCATGCACAGCATAGAGTACTTCACTAAATGTGCAGCTGTCCTAGAAATGTTGTCATTCTGCCATACAGGGTCTAACAACTTGAAAATACCATTAGCACTAATATGCGCTGGGCCCTGGACCATGGTGACTGCAGGAAGAACATATGCATCTGGTAACATCCATCTCTGCTTCCCTGACTTATCAATCCAACATCCCTCATCATTCAATTGTGCTGTACTTTCTTGCCACACTGCTACCTCTTCTTTTGTGGCCTCACTTTGAATCTCCTTCACATTCTCAAGTTTGTCTTCGAACATAGTAACCTCAGGCACCCACCTAGCAGGACCTGCCACAAATATTCTTTTCATTTTGGTCCAGGCTGCTTCCTTATCTGTCTGTTCTGTAGAAGCATTTCCCCTACCTACATCATCAGTGACCTTCTGATGTGCACTACACTTTACTATGGCCAGTTTCTTAGGGAGTGTCAAGGCAGACAAAAGCCTCAATATGAGGTGTTCGTGCTGAATTTTAGTGCCATGGGAAGAAGGAAACCCTCTCTCAGCCCAGAGTAGCCCAAAATTATGGGCGACTCCAAAGGCGTACTGACTGTCAGTATAAATATTGACAACCAGTCTATCACTTAATTTGCAAGCTCGGATTAGGGAGACAAGCTCGGCAGCTTGGGCCGACTGATAGGGAACCCATGATGTCTCAACTACTGTACGCAACATAGTGACAGCATACGCAGCAGTTGTAGTGCCATCTGGTAATTTAAAACAAGAGCCATCGACATATAGTTCCCCCTGGGGGTCAGATAAGGGAACATCAGTCAGTTCTACCCGTCCTTTCAGTCATGTTTATCAATCTCATCATTCTCAGAAGGGAGGGGCAGTAACGTGGCTGGGTTCAAAGTGGCACATCTTTTGATCGTGGTGTGTTTGGCAAACAAAGTTAATTCATATCCAGTCAGACGTGCACTGGTGAGGTGCTGTGTCTTAGTCTTGTTCAAAAGTGTATCCACAGCATGGGGTACCATGATTGTGAGGTCAGTATCAAGTATGAGTCCAGCTGATTGTCTGATAGATTCGGCCACAGCCGCGACCGCTCTTAGGCAGCTCGGGAGGGCTCATGCGACTGGGTCAAGGACGGCAGAGAAATAAGCACACGGTCGTTGCTTATCTCCAAATATTTGTGTTAAATCAGAAAGCAGACAACCAGCCATCTCATGAACGTACAATACAAACGGTTTAGTTTAGTCGGGCTTGCCAAGTACTGGAGCCGAACAAAGCGCAGTTTTCAATTGCTCAAAAGACTGCTGACATTCAAACGTACAGGGCAAATGCTCATGCACATCCTTTAGCGTTAGTGCAAGCAGGGTTTTTTATTAGTAGCGAGTAGCCAGGTATCCACTGCGGACAGTAGGAAGTGATACCTATAAAAGCACGCACATCTTTTTGAGTTTGTGGAACGGGCATTTTAACAATAGTACTGATGCGCTCCGGGGTCAATCTCCTACCCTCCTTCGACAGTAGGTGACCTAAATAGGTAACCTCATGTCGACAATATTGAAATTTAGAAAGGGGCACCTTACGTCCATGTTGGGCCAAATGCAACAACAATTTAACTGTACTGTCTTTGCAACCTTGTTCCGTGTCAGAAGCTATGAGCAAATCATCAACATACTGCACCAATACATTACCTGATGGAAGCGATAGAGAATCCAACTGACTTTTTAAAGCTTGATTATAAATACTTGGACTTTCGTATAGCCCTGAGGAGCTCGACAGAATCTAAAGCTCCTACCAGCTAGGGTAAAATCAAAAAAGTACCTGCTGTCTGGATGAATAGGAATTCTGAAGAATGCATTTTTCAAATCAATGATAGAGAAAAATTTAGCAGTAGAGGGAATCATGTTCAAAAGAGTGGTAATATCAGGAACCACTGGAGACTGTGAGACCACTATTTTATTAACCTCGCGCAAATCAATCACAAAACATAAACATTTTCATGGTCATCAGAAGAACCTGATGCTGTCTTTTTAAGAATCGGAAGAATAGGGCTTTTACTAATATTAGCAGTTGTTTTCTCAACCACTCCCTTCGTAATCAAATACTGTATAATTTGCAATAAGGCTCGCTCTCCTGCCTGCGGTATTTTATACTGAGGAATACGAGGCAAAATAGCACCATCCTTAAACAGTATCGAAACCGGCGATATCTGCAACAATCCCACATCTGTGTCGCCTGTCGCCCACAGAGTGGGTGGCACATCTTTAAATTCAACAGGAAGGGGCGCATCTTTGGACAAACACTGCTTAGCGCGTGCTACTTCTGGACCCATTGTCATATAGACACCCACCAGAGAACAATAGATAGTGGCATGTAATATCTTCAGCAAATCCAAACCCATCAAATTCTCACCGCAATTAGATGTCAACAAGAATGGCGAATCCACAGTGAAAGGACCTTTAGTCAACGCGAGAGGTTTTGAAAGGGGGCTTACAACCGGTACACCAGAGAAACCATCCAACACATTATTTTGGCCAGACAGAGGCACCCCAGGGACCACATTTCGAGAAGCAGAACTTTTCGTCGCACCTGTGTCCATCAAAAACTCCTTAGTCGAATCTTGCAGTTCTGCTGTTACATAAGGACCACGTTGGTCTACAGGTATCAGAACTGGTCCCTCACTCTGTTCCTGGCTGTCCTAGCTATAGGACATCCCTGTCACTTCCTCCACATCATAATCATCATGATAGTACTGTCCTTCATGAGGGTCATCAAATTAATTATTATCAGAACGACCCTGTGAGGCTGCAGCACTCTGTGCCCTATCAGCCCCACCAGCTCCACGACCCCAACCCCATGAACCTCGTCCTCTAGGGGCTACCACCTTCTGCAAAAGCACAGGACACTCACTACGCCAGTGTACCTCCTCTTTACAATACGCACACTGATTCAGACCCAAAGGCGTAGTTATTGGCTGCCTATTAGTGCGTGGAAGCTGTCGGGCAGGACCACCACGTCCTCTACCATTCCCTCTAAAAGCCTGCTGTAACAACACCTTCTTCTTTAAGTCCTTATGCCTCTTTTCTGTCCTCTCCTTTTATTCATTATCTCTATGCTCATAATATTGTGCCATTTTCAGAATAACAGTGGGAGAAGAGGTGGACCAGGTACTCTCAGAAGCCTAACAAAATAGGTATGCAGTTCCTGAAAGGCAAGGGGAATGAGGTTAGCTAAGTGTGGAAATGTCCTCACTTTATAGCAGGAGGAAAGGGGGATTCCTCCTTTCTGAATTAGGGCCCTCACACACACAGCCAGCTGGGTGTCATGCTTCATCATAGGTCTTGCTCCTCGTCAGGTTGGCGCTGTAATACCTGACGGGCACCCTATGAGGGGCTCTTTGGCAGAGAACTTTTATTCCATGCCGTTTGGTGCCATGGGTGTGAGGGACCTAAAGGTGTAGATGTGTGAAGTGTGGGTCAATGAACCGTGCAAGGGTTAAAACAGGAAATGGAAGTCCAACCAGAACATTTTTAATGAATATGGCTTCCAACCTGGTTAAAAAATATAGATGTGGCGCACTTCTGACATGATGCGTCAGGATACTGCGCTCTACATTGCATTAGTGTCATAAGATCTGATGGTAATTCATCAGGACCTAAAAACAGTCTATCTACACTAGTTGTGGTTTTCTGGTTAAATAACTGTGATAGACCACAAGCAGCACCCTAAATGTGGTCGGAGCGTTCGGGTAGGTCCACTGTCGACCTCGCGGTTGGCGACACGACACTGGAATTAGCAGGTATCTCTAACTGCCGGGAGTCGATTTTGTAAGTCACCAATTTAACTTGGGTTGGCCATCATACACACAGGTACCACATTTAGGGTGCTGCTTGTGGTCTATCACAAACAACCGAACACTCCCCTCGACGGACAACTCTTGTCCGCTATGATCCAAAAAAGTACCTTTGAATCGGGTAAAGAAATCAGACACACTCTCATCTTTCTTAAGTCGACAAGCTGACAATTTATCCCGATCCACCTTTTTTGTTGGAATAAGAGAATGCATGTATGTAATTATGCGACCTGGCAAAGCAAATATCTCTGCCCGAGGCTTATCACCTGGCTTTCTTTCCTGGTTCCATGCCTTAATTTGATCCCAAGTACCACCCAACTCCGGTACATGATCTTAAGTATGGACCTGTCTCCAGATATCAACCGGAACAAGAAGACCAAAAAACATTTCAATATCAGCAAGAGTCATCACCAGAGAAGAAGCAGCTTCAGTCAGTTCTTTATAGTAAGCAGCGGTATTCTTCCCAGGATCTGGTAAATGAGTCTTAAGGGACAACACTTCACTTCTCTTCCACGGAGTATAAACCCATTGTTCTTGAAACCTGGCCCACACTGCCGCTCGAGTAACATTACCTCGCCCATCCGTTAACTCTGGTATTTCTGGGTGATATATAGGATGTACCTCTCTCATCGGAAACTGGGATACCGACTTGGGGCTTTTCTCCTGCATTCTTCCCCTATAAGTTATTATTGTAACATTAGCAAAGACTTGTTCTGGCCCCAATTCACTAATATATACTCGGTCTCCAATGTCATATACAATTTGAGGTGCTACCACTTTAAAGTACTACTGCCAAAGACCAATCAAAGTAGCGGACATGTGTTTGAGGGCATGCTGCTGTATAAAAGGCTCAAACTCTCTCATAGTTGCCCAAACATCCTTTACACTATAAATAGGATTACGGGCCCACTGAGCAGCCTAATTAGCTATTACCTGTTTCTCTTCATCTCCCACATCAGACCTCACTAACGGTCCCATGCGTTCCCTAAACTTCGTCCAATCCCGATCCTCAAATCCACGCACCAGCGTCCCACTACTCACTAAGGACGGAGGATGGAAAACCACATTGGGAGAGGCAACAGTAGGAACAGGTACTATTGTCACTGGTGGTTGTGTTGCAGGGGAAAGAGTCGGCAAAAGGAATGCTGAAACAATAGGTGCAGCCGGAGCACTAACAGTCACAGTTGCCACAGACAGCGAAGAAACAGAAGAAAGAGGAGGAGCCGAAGCCACAGCCATTGGCGTAACAACAGTGGACACAGGGACAGAGACAGTAGACGCAACTGTAACCGGCGGCTGTGAGGGCACCGGAACAGTAGGATATATTCTCTGCGGGGCATATAGAGGCGGGGGTCGGGCATCCAACAATTCTTCCACAAAAGCATCATCTTCCTCCTGAGCCACATATGATTTGTCAATATTTAATCAAAACCTTCTATCTTCACATTCAATACCCTTCTCCTGCTTTTCCCTATCAGATGCTACAGCCTTCTGAGTCAACGTCTGCATTCTTCCTTTCCGGGCCTCTTTTTCTGCCTTCAACCGCTTCTGTTTAGCTGCTTTCTGCCATGTTCTGAGGGAATCAAACATAGACTGCCTGCTTCCCTTCTTAAACAACTGTTCCTGCAAATACTCAATCTTTCGTTCATCAGAAGTGCCCGTTAACAGCCACTGCAACTCGGCATTGTCCCTCATATATTTGTGCCATAATGTACTAAACATAATAGGGCCAAGACCATTCTTCACATACATGTCAAATTTCGGAGTGCCTTCTGGAGGCGCCGGCTGACTTTCTTCCAATCGAGCATTAGTAGAACAACAAGGACATCACAAAACAAACAATTTACTAAAACTAGGCATTCTCAAAAGAAAATGGCGCTGCGAATGCTAACTTACGTAAAAGCAAGTACAAAAGCATAATTTTTATTCTAACACCAATGTCATACTACTATAAGCTAGTACAGACAAATGCAACTGCGAAGAAAATGATGCTGACAAATACCAAGTTCATATATTCATTAAAGATAATGGGGTAACCCAGTAACCCTCAGAACCTGAGTAATTATGCTAAAGAAAAACAATGGTTCTGTCGGGGAGATCAACTGATTTGCACCAAGTACTTAATACATTAAAGAAAATATGTTTTAGTCATATAACAAAGTAACACACCAAGAAAAAGAAACCAATTTATGCCAAAAAACGAATTTCTTTACTTTATATTTGTATATATGCAAATCAATACGCAGGCTGTCTATGACAAAAAACACATACGGCGAATGAGCCAATGGCTGTGTGGTACAATTAGTGACTGGTAGTGATATGTGACAAAGTGCTGTACATAGGTGACATAAATAACATATATATATATAAACAATATTTAGCATGTAAGTCCACATTATGCATTGAGTTGTCATAGACAGCCTGCGTATTGATTTGCATATATACAAATATAAAGTAAAGAAATTCGTTTTTTGGCATAAATTGGTTTCTTTTTCTTGGTGTGTTACTTTGTTATATGACTAAAACATATTTTCTTTAATGTATTAAGTACTTGGTGCAAATCAGTTGATCTCCCGACAGAACCATTGTTTTCTTTAGTTCATATATTCAGCACCTTTCATCTCCCAACTGTCTTTACAAGGTTTCGACTATTGGAGGGACATGATAGACACATAATCCATCTTTGGGACGAAAGATTGGCAGGTTCAGGGAACAGAGACTTTATTTAGAGCTTTCCTCATACCATTCCAGATAATATTGCTGAACAGAACAGTGCAACAAACTACCTGCTACAGGTTTGCAAAAATAAAAGAGCTGAAAGCACCACGCATCCCCTCACCTATGCCTATTGAAGGTATATCGAATGACACACTGATTAGTGAGGAGGTACTGGGTACAATGATACAGAATGGTACATTTTGGAAATGAAGTGGGGTCCTTGTAGGTAATTAGTCCAGTAGCCAGTAGTGTAGATTATGTAGGTTTATTCAGTTACAGGTAAGATGGTACAGACCCCACCGGGAGCAGCATCCTGCTGCTCAGCCCCACTCATTCCAACTGACCACTCATCCAAACCATGCACTCATGAACATTCTATTACATCACACTCACACAGTCTGAGCAGCAAGGAACTAGGAGACACAGGATATGACACATCTCCTTCCTTCAGAAAACAATAAAAACAACAGGAAGCAAAGTGAAAGAAAATACATATTCACACTTGCTGTAAACGTAAGCAACCAATCCTGAATCATGAGGAAAGATCACATTACATCACATTAAAATTTCATCCCTTAGATATTAAAATAAAATTGGTCACATAAGATCATATAGCATGGATCATTGCATTTCTAGAATTGTAACAGAAGTTCATTGCAAAGATAGATCACACATACAAATTACATACTATATCTCGCGATGCAAAGGAACACACATAACCTCCACACTCCACAATTGTACGCACTGCAGAACCACTGCAGCACACCACATCACGCTATGTAAAGGAACACACATGTTCCAGGCAGGATGCAATGTCCACACCCCAACACTGTATGGACTGCAGATCACTCTAGGCTGGAATTAATCTACACTGTCCCCTCACTTCATGACTCAGGATACATAAAACTCAAACTCAACACAAACTCAAGTAAAGTACCCAACAAGGTCACACAAAAAGGACCAGCACACCAATTCACAATACAGAATACTGCACACCCAGCAAATTAAAGCATATGTCTAATATCAGACCTGGCCCTACAGACTCCCACACGTGGGAAACTACACAGATCAACGCCAACACAACACGCACCCCAAACTTTAAAAGACACATGCAAACCACAGCCAAATAAGTATGGCAAAAAGTAAATTCAACATTAGCTTCAAGACAAAATGTATAAGCTTCAACACTGTTGTAGGGATTCTGCACATATACAGAGCTATGCACAGGATAAATGGACCTCGGAGTATAGTGGTGAACCAACCATGCACCGTAGTACCCACAATCCCAATCCGACTAGCTTTAGCGTCCTAATTAGCAGCGATGCTACCAATGATTAGACAACCCAGAACACGGTCTCTCTCTCTCAGGACTCGCGGGAGCAAGAACACCCTTTCATAACTCACTCATACTTGTCCACAACGTGCGTAATAAGAGACACAGTATAGTTTAAAATGTTTATTTCAACTATCGTGCTCTAAGATACAGTACACGTGCCAGTACTATCAGCATAATGCATAATGATAAAATAAGAAGCATAGTTACAATTCCATAGAATACAAACAGGGAAAACATGTCATAAAGCAGTGGATATAGGGCTAAATGGCCTTACCACCCTCCCCGTGCTATTAACTAGTTTATTATAAAAATAGAAGACCTCTGGGCTTTGTCCGGCGGACCCTCATACCTCAATATCTAGATGCAAGGTTTACATCATCAGACAAGCACAGCTCTTCTCCCTGGAAAGGTTTTTCTCCAATGCCACAAACAGCGAGATCACAATATTAAAAGCACACAAATTTCTCCAGAGCAGCTGCATTTCTGTGTTATGTCTAAGTGCGAGAGGCTGACCAGATCAGCAAGAACAAGGGATGTTGTTTTTCGACCTTGTACATGTTGTGCAGACAAAACCCACAGGGAACAGGAGAAAAGGTGAAAGGCAGACAGTTCTAATATAGCCGGGCACAAGCCGAGGCTGGAAAAACAAAGTCACAAAGTAACGTGTGCAAAAAGGCATCATGGCAGCCAGGCCTAAGCTAACTTAGCAATGCAGACAATGAGGCCACAAACCACACGACACCCTCCCCTGGTCAGTCCATAGGCGAAGACATAGGACGAAGACAATGTTCAAATAGATGGAGCAGAATGCGGACGTCTATTCTGGAACAGTCCCCAATGACGGACAATGAAATGGGAGAGGGGGAAAGAAAAACAAAAAACAAATGCAGGATAAAAAAATTCCAGTGAGGCAGGACGCTGAAAGCGGAAGCCCCCTAATCCAACAGAGTGTAAGTGCAGAAAAACGCCACACCTTCCAAGAGGGCATCGTTGGAATCGTCAGAAAAAAGAGACGCCATCCAGTTCAACAAATCAAAACTGAATTCATGTTCCTCGCAAGAGGGAGCAGTGATCAGCATTGCGGGACAACTTGCGTGATACTCAATATAACTTTGTCGTAGAAGAGCCTGAGCAGCCGCCCAGCCATCCCATTGCGCCAAAATTCCAAGTGCAGCCGCATGCACCATTAAGCCATCACCGGAACAGTCCCGTTCATGGGCCTCTAAGGGACCCATTAACTGGGCAAAATCCGGGTCCGACAGAGACGTATTGGAAAGGCAAAAATCCAAGGACCAAGAGAAAGGACATCGGATGCAAGTCATCACAGGTTGCACGCAAGTGAAAAAAGGCAAAGCGAAAAGAGAGTCTATAGGACACACTGAGCGTCGCCAATGGTAGGATGCCGAAGCCAATGAGGATGCGTTCACGGAGCATCCGGAGTCGACCTTGGTCGAGGAGGCCCCCAGGAAGTGCAGCCATTGCGTAGCAAACAGACCAAAAGCAATATACCAGCCGCTAAGGCGAAGATCAACGGAAAGCCGCCAAAGACGCTGGAAAAAATAGAATGAATAAAAGCTGGTATTACACCAAAGACAGTTTGAAAGGAGGTAACAAGGCCAGAGCCCAAAACTTTAAAAAAGTGCACAAGACCTTCTGTGTGTGATGCATTAAAAACACGGTGAATCAGTTCACCGAAATGTTGTGGGAGGTTTGTGTTCAAAAGGGCCTGTATCTCACTGTGGGTACTAGCCACCTGGAGGATGAATGTCTCCCGTGCGGATGTGAGCATAACCTCCTGGTTCAATAATAGCGCCTTTATTCTGCTCAATTTATTGAAATCCGCCTTCAAAGTCGGAATGGAAGGCCAAATGGAACTATCTATTATGTCGTGCGGGGAGGAAAAAGCACATTTTTGCAGCACACAACCCGGTGGGAAACTGTTACAATATAGGGGATGCCGGCCATCATACCACAGCAGTCCTGATTATTCAGAAGGAGATAGCTACCATTTGCAAGCACAGTGAAAGTAGGTGATATAGCAGGAGCAGGAATGCCCTTTAAAACACAAGCAAGATTAGGAGCCGAAACATTACAAGCCCCGTGCAATTTAATGTGTTTACAAATCAGGGAATGACCCACAGTAGAATCGCACGACTCTCCTGTGAGAAAAACGTCTTTCCCGTCCCTAAGGCATCTGTACATGAAAGGCAGGGACCAAAGTTCATGCAAGAAGGCACTGCCTAAAGGCGGAAAACGGCCAACAGGATAATGTTTCATGCATGAACTGAACTCAAATAACGAAAAAGGCAAAGCGATAACCCTGTGAACTAGCCATACTGCAGAATCCAATTCCGCCACAGAGAATGGTAAGGGCTCTATTTTTTCGATATGTAAGAGAGTGTATGTTGCATCTTTCATGGACATGAATTGCTGTTTTTCAGTTAAATTAAATGGCAAGAATAAGGCAGAGGTGTTCAAAAAATGCCAAGGAACTTTACCCATTTTAAGTGTCTGCAATGTCCATGCAAACTGCATCACTGAACGCAATTGATTTTGACCATGATATAACACAGAGACATCATCTTGTACAATAGCAACAACAGAGTAAACAATATTCTCTAATGTGTAAATGCGGGAAGACATGGTATTAATACTATTGTCAACAACAGCAAGCACTTTTTCTAGATTTGCTTGATCGATTTCCCGTAGACGGGAAGCAGCCTCAATTTACGAAAGCTTCCAGAGTTCATTGTAAGTTTCATAAATGAATCTCTTAGGTCGAGGACCACGAGGCCCCAGAACAAAATCGGACAGATCAATGTTGCCTGATAGGAGGGATAAATGTTGTTTAACAGAATCTAAGGAAGAGTGCTGCAACCACTGTTTACACAGTTTACCCACAGAATATGTTGTAACAGTACGAGAGTCAGAAAACCTTGGATCCGGTCTATCCTGTTTGTAACCAGGAGCTGTGTCATGAAAACGCAGTTGGCAGGCATTTGATGCTATGGGCCAAGCCAACCAGGGTGACTGAACAAACGTAGAGACATTAATTGAATTGTTTTGAAACAAAGCCTGCAAAGTGGCAAGGGAAATATTGAAATGCAAGCTCTCAGTGGGAGTGGAAGACAACACGGGAATGGAAGGTGCATTTAATTGTTTGGAAGTAGCCAAACCCCAACACGTTGTTTGATAGATTGTATGATTTAAAAATAAAATTTGGGCTGGGATTATGCAAGCATGGTGTAAGGCTTCCGTGCCTTGCACCTGCCATGATTTGGTGCCCCAAATAGATTTTAGGTCGATGGTGTCCTTCCAGTGTTCATAACCACCCACCGCCAATGCGGCCAAAAAGGAACCCGAATATAGCAATTTGGTGTGGGTCAACATGACCTTTTGAGTGGACGAAGTGTTCAATTTAAAATATTAGGACCCAGGGTTTGACCTATCAAAGTCTGTAAAATAAGTAAATTTACTTCTAAGAGTTTGGGATCTACCTGGCAAAGGGGTCGGACAATGTTCCCATTGGGTGTAATTAAAAGGACCCCGAAGAGTACTTGGTTGATGGAGAAAGTGGTTGCCCCAATGCTGGTAACAATATAAGTCAGCATAACTTGCAGAATTTAAATACAGATCTTCAGCATTAAAGGCAGCATAATATTTCAAATCAGTAAATAGCGATTCAACGGCATGCACATCCCAATCGTCAGAATTAATATTACTTTTAACGACATCACCCATTGAAACACGGAGGACATTTGGTACATTAATAATCTCGGTTGGTCCATGAATTTGGAAATTTACCGCATCCCATACGATGCCATCAGCGACTGGGAAAGCTGAAATGTTCACAAAAGTGTGGTCACGCTTCATGATGTGAGAAGAAGAATGTGGAGCCAAGGTCCCAGCGACACAGTTCACTGCAGAGCGTTCTGGAAGATAGTGACCATTGATGAGTAGGAAAAAAACTGTCACAAAGCCAATGGACATGAACAGAAAAATCAGGAATAGCACCAACCAGATGTATGTCCATGGTGGGATCAAAAAATTGTCTCTGAACCAGGATATAAAAATACTTAAGCTGGACGGGATAAGTGATGAGGTGGAAGCCGAATCAAAGGAATAACGGGTTGGGCTCAGTGGCGTTGTTGGTAGGTGAGCCACTGACTCGTTGGCAGGGTATGTATACTCGGTCTCCTCGTTGCAGAGGGAATCCGGGTAGTCGAGCAGGCGATCAGGCAAATCTACCATCTCAATGGCAACATCAGTGACCGTGTGGGCTGGAGGGCCACAAACATGTGTCCTAGAAATGGCTGGACAGGAAACCGCTGGAGTTACGCTATTCAGGATCGGCCAAATGTTGTAGCTTGACATTGTCCACTGAGATGTATCTGTTGTCTTTGCGACCAGGAAGCGGTGGTAAGATGACTGTACGAGTACCCTTCAAGCCAAGGACTGGAACCGGTGCACGATAAGAGGGGCCAAATTCTTTTTGTTCTCCATCTTCTCTCGGACCAGATCCCCAACCTTCGGAAGCCAGCCGGCAACCGGAATCTGCAGCGCAGCGTCTGTGGCTGAAGGTAAATGTTCGTTTGCAAGTTTGTCACGGGCTTCTTGTAAGTCCTGCAACATAGTAGAATGATTGTCTACGTCAAAGATTGCGGATTGCGCCGCCATGTCTAGACCATCAAGGTCGGGCACAAACATTTGGATGCCAAAGAGCATTTCGTATGGGGTCCGCCCACCCAGAGGTCTTCTAGGGTGATTATTAAGTGCACGTTGTACGCTATACAAGTGGGCCAGCCAGTTCCTGCCAGTACGTAAGACTCTAGCTGTCAAGGATTGCTTTAAGTCACGGTTCATTCGTTCAACAATCGAATTGCCCTCAGACCGATATGGAGATGAAAATTTCACCCGCACCCCCAGTGACCCCATTGCGTCCTTGTACGCCTTAGAGGCGAACGCCGGACCTTGGTCAGAATGGAAGGTGCCACAGGCAAAAATTCCCACAAAGACACGCAAATCCCTTATGACATTTTGAGCGTCAGCACTCCGTTGTGGCCAAACCCAGATGAAACGTGTGCACGAATCCACTGCAACCAAGATGTACTTATATGCAGTGTCAGAAGAAAATGGACCGCAGTGATCCAGGTAAACACACCCAAAAGGTCTGTTAGAAATGCAGAGCGGTGTTTGTGGTGGTCGTGTAACCGTTGAAGGCTTAATTTGCTGACAAACGTCACAAGAAAGCACATAAGTACGGGTCTGTTTATATAAACCACGCCACCAGTAACGCTGCTGCAAGATGGAAACTGTTGCAGACACACCAGCATGGGCCAAAGCCAAGCCTTCGTGTGCGGCCATTATCAAGGAGGGTCTGCGGTCCGCGTTGGGAATCAGCCGATCACCAACATCTGGAATTCTTACGTAAGGAACCTGTTCGGGACCTAATTGATAAGAGTATTTGGAAAGGAAACCCCGTTGGTAATTAGCACCTTCCTTTGTTGCAGCAATAGCTGCCAGAATATCATGATCTATTTTAGCCATGGATCTTGTAACTGCTGCTACTGAGCACGTGGCTACTGCTGATTTGGCAGCGTCATCTGCCAAACTGTTACCGACAGCGTGTGCGCCCACACGCTGGTGGCCAAGAGTGTGAATCACCTGTGTGAGAGGCAGACGTTGTTTAAGATCTGCCACTCGAACCCAAAGCATCTTATGCTTAATTGTGTTGCCTTTTGCATCTCTATAGTCGTTTGCGACCAAAAGAATAGATTGTCATTGAAAGATTGAACACAGTAGTAAGAATCGCATACAATAAGGGTCGTCATGTCTGGATTAGCGAACTCAAGTGCGAGCACCAAAGCACGCAGCTCGGCCAATTGTGCAGTACTGTCTCCTAGTGCCTGTGTGTGCACTACAGTCGATTTGAACTCACCGTTCACTATGGTACCTGGAACAATAGCACAAGCTGCGGAATAAGCATGCTTGGAACCCGTGGCCGGTTGTGCCGAACCATCGGTATATATAATACATTTGTACTCCTCAAGCGGTAGCAAAGACAGAGGAGGAGGATGAACAAATTCATACTGTAAGAACTCCTGTGTCTGAAGAGAGGAATCAAAGATAAAAGTGACATCCGGGGACGTCAGAGATGTAGCCCATTGTATCCAACGGGGGTGCAAAGCCTTAGAGCTCGGG
This sequence comes from Calotriton arnoldi, assembly GCA_963921515.1. NCBI lineage: Eukaryota > Metazoa > Chordata > Amphibia > Caudata > Salamandridae > Calotriton > Calotriton arnoldi. The sequence continues at coordinate 115,058 of CAWUFW010014569.1, forward strand.
ACACTTGCCTTCGTTACTGCCTCAAGGGCAGGATATGGTGTTACCACCAAAATGCGTTTTCCCTGTGCCAGTGCACGTTCCTTCAGAATCGCCATTTGCACTGCAGTCAAAACTTTCTCCACAGAGGAAAAGCGCAACTCCGCTGAAGTGTAAAGATGTGACTTGTATGCAATCGGTACTGTGTCACCTTCGTTAAAGGTTAAGTAAGTGAAACCCTCTGCCCCTGGAACGATTCTAATCACCAGGTTTGTGTGGTTATCACGAGTCAACAAGAATTTTGATTCAAGTAGATCTGACTGCAAAGACTGCAGTATCGAAGAATGCTCAGGAAGCCAGCATGACTTCGAAAAGTTGGGCTGTATCAAGGCATATAGAGGCTTGATACGCTGGGCATATTCGGGAATGTAAGTACGCCCGAAGTTCAGAAAACCCAGTAATGACTGAAGCTTCTTCAGGGTGGTTGGATGGCGCAAAAGTGCGCACTTCTCCAAGAAATGGGGGGCTAAGCCCTTACCTTCATTGTTGAGCTCATAGCCCAAAAACAAAACGGTAAATTCAGCAATGTGAGATTTAGCAAAATTAAATTTGTATCCTAAGACCGCAAATTCAAGAATAATGCGGTCCACTCTGGAAAGATGCGGCCATAATTCGTCATCCGTCAGATAGATATCGTCGACGTACGAACATGCATCTGGGTCTATGCTGTCCAACAAAGAGACAACACGAGCGGCGAAGACACCCGGGCTGTTCTGGTAGCCCATGGGCAAACGCCGAAATTTGAATTGTTTACCACCGGAAGTGAAAGCGCTCCATTGGCTGCACTCCGGGGACAAGTTGTGCGTGTAAAATCCATTGGATAGGTCAACTGTCGTTTTATATTTTTTACGAACAAGACTGTCTACAAGCGCAGAACTGTGGGTATTTTGTACCGCAAAGGTCCGACAATGAGAGTTCAAATGTCGGTAATCCAAAACTAAACGGTACGATCCATCGGGTTTAGAAACCGCAAAAAGGGGATTATTCATGGTGATACGCATGTTTCAATTACTCCTTGATATTCTAACTGTGTCAGAATGTCGGAAACGGGACCTTTAGCTTCCCGCCGGATGGGATATTGGGGTTGTGGCTGCGGCAGCGACCGCAAAGGAATATCATGGGGGGAGAGTCCTCATCCCAGCCCACGTGGCTACGGTATAGCGCCGGAGCCAGGGCCCCAGCCCATTCAGCTGCGAGAGCCTCCGCTTTGTCCTTGGGGACATGACGAGAAAAGCTCAGAAGGATTACCTCCTCCCCTCTACGCGCAGCAAGTACGAATGGGGGCGGCCAATCCACCTCTGCTAACAGAATGTTGTAAGAAGAGGTCAGATTCTCCCAAAAAATCCCTTTAATAACACGCTGTATGTCACCTTCAATTTGAAGGACAATATTAAATAGTCTGTCAGGGGGTGCCACTCGGGTGTCAGCTGTCTCGACAGTAATGAATGTGTCAGTTGCTGTCGCGTCCACATGAGGACGTAGCGCCTCCCGCACTATGGTAACTTCCGCGGCGCTGTCTAGGAGCGTCACTGCCCACGTCCAATTCAGGAGTCTCGTTCTCACCGTCTGTGGCATACCTCGCTGTTAAAGCTGCAACTTTCTTCTTCTGAAACTGTGGGCGAGAACGTAGAAAGTCTTCTGGTTTCCCTCGGACTTGTTGTCGAGGTTGGTCTCGTCCCTGAGGTGCCTCACGACCCCTGCCTCTATCCTGGCATTCTCCTCCACCAGTCTGGGAGGTCGATGGTGCCTGTGAAGAACGAGGAGAACGCGGATCAGGGAATTGAAATCTCTCTGGAGATTTAATTCTCGCTCTGTCGCGCAAATCATAAGTGCGTTCAGAAGATACGGAAACCGGGGATGCGCCACGCGACCCTGGTTTTTCTGTTGCTTACCCTGTTTCTTCAACCTCCAGTTCTTTTTAGTAAAGAACGGTTTCTCATCTTTCTCAGACTGAGTTTTTTGTTGTGGCTGTGATTGAGTTTGCGTTTTAGCAAAAGGCTTAACTCCCAGACTATTGCGGCCAATGGTTTTATAAGCCTGTGCAATAATTTTCGGTAATTCGCGTGGCTTGTCCGGTTCTGGGACCAAAGCCAAAGCATTAGCTACTTGAAAGTTAACTGCATCGCCCTTGACGTTCGCAAGGATTAAATCAGCCACTACATCGAACACTCCCACCAGTCTCATCCCCAATTCCACAGCCGCTTCAGGGCCATGCTCATCCTGCACTCGTTTAATTACAGAGGGGAGAACTGTCATGGAAGGAGTGCCGAAACACTTCGCATACACTGCTGCGAATACCTTGCCCCAGTTGCTGCATTCTGCCAACTCGGGAATTAAGTCTTTTGGCAAACTGATCGTTAAAATCCTGTGTTTTTCCACAGAAGTATTTGGAAAAACTGCCTCCAGCTGGTCAAATTTTTCTGCAAGCCAATAAGGCAAATCGTCCTTATTTTGTGGGCGCTTGCCCATCACCGAATTAACCATGACGGGACTTATGGTTACACTGCCCGGTCCAGCTGGATGTACCGCAACCCAGGAGGGGCTCCCTGAACATTGCCTGTAACATACTGTACTAAAGCTCTGTGAACGCGTATCAAAGATGTATGTAATTCACGCAGTTCAGCAACCGCAAGCGTCAAATAACGCGGATGTGGGGTATACCCGGCCAAAACTGGCCAAGTGGCCCCGTCTATAGATAGGGGGCCTAAACGAACCGGTGTGACCGGATGTGGGAGGGCGCCATTAAACCAAATACGGTGTTGCCATGCCGTAAGTGGTACTTCAAGAGCCTGATAAGGCCGATAAGCATTGGGTAGGGCAGTGAGAGTGTACTCATGGAACAAATCGTCCGCTCCATCCACCGCCGGAAAAGTGACCCAAGAGTAAAACACCTCAAAGTGGTGAGCCGGGTCAGCCTGCACCACAAAGATGAGTGAGACACCCGCGTCGGGCACTCCATAAGCCAGCAAATGAGCCCGGAGCGCAGCGCGGCTATGTGCTGGTATATTTATATCCGCCATTAAGACCAGAAATGATCGACAACCTAATATGAGGCAGCACAATATAGGGTTTACTTAAACACCTTTTAATAACTTCAAGGTTGAAAGAACCTATAAAAACGTCAATATAGGAGGTAGCACCCTCACACACGTTTCCGGAAGCGCATGCGAAGGGTGTTGTGGACAAGCACAAGCACTACTCAAGCGTCTCGCAGATAAGCAGCCCACTACATTGGTGGCGCCATGTTGTAGGGATTCTGCACATATACAGAGCTATGCACAGGATAATAGGACCTCGGAGTATAGTGGTGAACCAACTATGCACCGTAGTACCCACAATCCCAATCCGACTAGCTTTAGCGTCTCATTAGCAGCGATGCTACCAATGATTAGACAACCCAGAACACGGTCTCTCTCTCTCAGGACTCGCGGGAGCAAGAACACCCTTTCATAACTCACTCATACTTGTCCACAACATGCGTAATAAGAGACACAGTATAATTTAAAATGTTTATTTCAACTATCGTGCTCTAAGATACAGTACACGTGCCAGTACTATCAGCATAATGCATAATGATAAAATAAGAAGCATAGTTACAATTCCATAGAATACAAATGGGGAAAGCATGTCATAAAGCAGTGGATATAGGGCTAAATGGCCTTACCACCCTCCCCGTGCTATTAACTAGTTTATTATAAAAATTGAAGACCTCTGGGCTTTGTCCGGCGGACCCTCATACCTCAATATCTAGATGCAAGGTTTACATCATCAGACAAGCACAGCTCTTCTCCCTGGAAATGTTTTTCTCCAAGTGCCACAAACAGCGAGATCACAATATTAAAAGCACACGAATTTCTCCAGTGCAACTGCATTTCTGTGTTATGTCTAAGTGCGAGGGGCTGACCAGATCAGCAAGAACAAGGGACGTTGTTTTTCGACCTTGTACATGTTGTGCAGACGAAACCCACAGGGAACAGGAGAAAAGGTGAAAGGCAGAAAGGCAGACAGTTCTAATATAGCCGGGCACAAGTCGAGGCTGGAAAAACAAAGTCACAAAGTAATGTGTGCAAAAAGGCATCATGACAGCCAGGCCTAAGCTAACTTAGCAATGCAGACAATGAGGCCACAAACCACACGACAACACAGAGTTGTACAGATAATTAGTATGAATATGACAGATGCTTCCAACACTGTGTAACAGTTCGGTGTTCACCCGAACACACTACCCATACAACAACTGTATGTGGAGAGACACCGAGGCTCATAAACAGCTTGGCAACACAACAAATTAAAACAATAAAAGTAGTCACCGTCAACACAAAACACTCTGCCAAACATTGCCAGACTCCTGCTGCACCTGCGTGTAGATGACCACGTTGGGGATTCACTTTCTCAGTACACTTGATTGCCAGCGTGCCACACCTGCTCACAAATCCGAATTAAATTTGCACGACTGGCAGTATGCACGTTTGTCCTCCGTTTATTGCGTTGCTAAGCAACCGACGTGCGTGCAACACCGCGTTGACTATCAATCTAGGCGTCACCAGGTAACCGACGCATCTCTGTGCTCCCCATCAGAACGCTCCTAAACGTATGACGTTCGTGAACCAGGCGTGTCACATATAAAATCAGGCAAGTCAGGCAGATGATAATGATGCGTCACTGCGTTTCTTCCGGCTCACGCCCACCATGACAACGTTGGTGCTCCCCGGCCACTCACAGGTAAGCTACTCACAGCAGACTAAAGCATTGCGTGGCAGCACAAACATTCTTCAAGACAACGGTGAGTGCCAAGAGCGCTTGTTTTAAAAAATTTAAATATCCACAACATGGTCTTCCCACAAGAGTGACACACCAGAACAGTTGCTGCCTTTTGTTCTACGCTTTCCCTGGGGCCCGACTTACGCTCCCGAACTAATGTCTTTATTTAAATAATAAAGGCAGATAACACATCAGCGCGCTAAAATGTGTCCTTGAGCCACCATGTGTCAACAGAAGATGTTGCCGTTGAAGGACTAGCAAGAGCGTCCTTAAGAATTTCAAAGTACCAATGTCTCTTGCGCCCAGTGCCTCATAGCAAATGAACTCCCACAAACACACTGCCATTTACTCACAATGGGTAGAATCCAGATCGCACACTGGCCTCATTGGTTTGCTTAGGTGAACACCACTTGCCAAAAGTATCCGCTTGAAGTTGATCACTATAACAGTTCCAGCACCGAAAACGAAATCAGAGTTCGAGTTTTTCTTAACATCCGGTTCTATTTATTTAACGATGTTACCGGTTCTTTTGATGTGCACTTCCTAATGCCTTATCTTGAGTAATCATAAATGTAATCTGTACATACATGTCCTCTATCGATTATGTATCCTGCAACCCCGCCCCCTCTTTATCTTTTGTACTTTGTGTTTCCATGCCTATTGTACACTGCTATGATCCATGTAAAGCGCTCTGATACCCTAACGGGTCAAGTTCGCGCTCTATAAAACAAAATAAATAAATAAATAAAGATGTTCATATATTTGAAGACTACTAGCTTCTCTGACTTTCAGCCATCAAAATAAAACGCACAAAAGTTCAATTCAGCAGACAAATATCTGTAAACTGTTTGCTTTAAAGGTACAAGATCAAACGCCATAAGCTTAATTCAATTGGCTGTCTGTAGGCTGGCAGGTTACAAGCATCAGGTCACACAAAATTCAACGCCCCAAAACATCCAATGTGTAGGCTGATTGTAGGCTGGTGTCCAATGCCCAAAACATCTAATGTGTAGGCGGTCTGATGTAGTAGACACTGGTGGGGCATCCAGGGCGTTAGTATCTTTCTCTTCAGGTTCAGCTAGCTTCTCTTAGGCTCATGTGTAGTTTCTTCAGTTTCTTAGCCTTTTCACGCGTGGTTCTTTTTTCCAATCGTCGCCACTTTTGTAAATGAAGTGGGGTCCATGTAGGTAATCAGTCCAGTAGCCAGTAGTGTAGATTATGTAGGTTTATTCAGTTACAGACCCCACTAGGAGCAGCATCCTGCTGCTCAGCCCCACTCATTCCAACTGACCACTCATCCAAACCATGCACTCATGAACATTCTATTACATCACACTCACACAGGCTGAGCAGCAAGGAACTAGGAAGCACAGGATATAACAGTACATACAATTCTTCACCTCCCAATTGGAAGGGATGGTTGGTTTGGCCTATTGACAGAAATATTTGTCAAGCAAGATACAAGGGTACCACCGGAGGGTTTAGTATCCATAGGCCCGACCCACGCTATGTACACATAGACGACCCAGGGGTAGTGACTTCTTATAGTGTTGGGAAGTTGTACCTAGAATGGCTAAAAACCTCAACACAGTTGAAACAACACGTGTCCCTTCTAGCTCGCAACATGGATCTTATGGATTTCTTGTTAGGTCCCAAGAAACCGCGTAAGAAACGCTTTGTGTATGCCATCTACAATGAACTGTGAAAAGTCTCCCAAGAGTATGCTGCTGAGAGATTATGTAAAATTGATAGGATTAACCTAGAAAAGGCCTTGGCTGGGGTAGACAATGGTATGACCACACTTTCTTCACCTATTTATTTATTGGGCAACATTGTGTCCTCGGCAATTGACATAATGTAACATGATTTGTCCATTCTACAAAATGGGCAATCTCAATTGCTCTCCATTATGCTTTTAAGCTGGATGCTGCAATCATTGCATTCAGGCCACGTGCCATGGCGATACATTAACAGCACAAGTTTGTTCTCGGTTTACAATCTGACCGACAGACAGTTGACTATGGCAGGCAGAGATGCAAAGTACACCAGCTGCTCATTGAAAAATTTGAGAAGTTACCTTTCACTGTAGCAGAGTCACCATCTACAGAATGGTCAATTCATGGCTATATCACACTCCTAATCACGACATTTCAGTTCCAATACTGCCTTAGATACATCCAAGCAGGCAGGTATGAAGCATTAGGTAAAGTACATACAGGAAATGTGGGAGTTACCGTATAGATATAGGTGCAAAAATAAGGAGACTGATGTTTTCTTAAGTGGTACTGACTGCGGGAAGGCTTTAAGTGGGTCTTTAGTCTGCCAAGAAGTGTTGCTTCATGGAATGTGTACTGCGTCAAATGTAAACTTATCTTGCTACTTGAAGGGCTCCTCAGCTGCCGTGATTCATCCGGTTTTTTAATTACTTTTGAATGGAATTATTTAGTGCTGAATGATCAAGGCTGTTGTGGAATTGTGGAATGGCGCCAGGCATCGAATATCTAGTCACAGTAAACTTCAGGGTTGTTTGCTGTAAGCAAGTATTGTTTCCCACGGCTCGCACAGTTAGGGAGGCACCACTGTGGCCTTCATTAAATGTTTCCAGTATACGGTTTGATTCACTGAGCAGACTGAAAGCCATGTTGTTTCAACAAAATGTGGCCTTAACTTCAGCCCGAGAGACTTTTGATCTCCAGGTTGCAAGGTCTTCAGCAGAGATACAGGCCCTGGTCCGTACGAACTTCCCGATCCATTTCGGAGAAAATGGTTCATCGTATCTTTAACATGTCTGATACGAGTGGGATAGTACACTTATTTAAGCAACTGTTATCAGGTCTCTTAACCACCTTTCAGACCATCTTCGGAGTAATTCCAGCCTTCATACACTACGTACTTGGAAGAGTTTTTGGAGGGCTTCCCTTGGTCCTGCTTTGGGTAGCGGGCATCCTGATTTTAATTCTTTTGCTTCGCAATGGGCGTCGCAATCCCACAAGAAATGGAGAGAACACTGCTGGAACTGCGCTGTCGTGAACTTATGGTGTTCTACCTGACTACGCCTCGGCTTCGAGAGCTGAGTGAGCATTGGTTCCTGTTTTTCAGACCGGTCTGGCTAGACTGTGTCCTGCCTGTGTTCCGTTGCCTCTTCTGAGGATTTGGCTGCGTGTTGGACCTGTGTCTGACACTTACATCAGTTGCGCCATCGGATATAGAAGAGCTACTGGCGCCTTTGCAGGCGCACACGTGCAGTTGTCCACAGCGTATTCCCATGTTGATGACTACATTTCTAGAGCCTCCATGGGATGCGTCCGCTCCTGCTGGAAGGGAAATTGGCTCTGCTCCAGAGGTACAGGCATCGGTATCAGGCCTGCAGGCATCTAATTCTTCCCCGGAGGCTGCCATGGGAACCAGAGATGAACATCTTTGCTCACGGGATATGATACTGGAGGTTCTAGAGGGTCTGCTACCTGCGGATACGATGTTCAGCGATGTTGAGTCTTCAGCGCAGGATTCATAAATAATCTTGCCTCTCCTGTGCTGGGAACCGTTTAGCAACATTTTAAACATTTACTAAAATTGAAGGTCATAACAGACTTTGTTTTATTTTTTCTTCCCAGCTCTAACTGAGCTTCATGGCTTTCAATGTGCTCAGTGCAATAATCACAATATATACAAAGTTTAGAGGACCTTTTTGAACTATTTTTTTAAGGAAAAAATGACTTTTCTTTTATGGACATTTTTTCAGGGTTTTAAAGTGCTTTTTAGTATGTTGTATTATAAATGAGTTTTATGCCTTTTTTTTTATAGCGTTAGCTTTATTATTACCTAGCTAACCTTGTTGACCTTTTGATGAGGAGTGGGTGTCATGTCCTTTATCATAGTCCTGTCATGTTACCCCTATTGCATACATTTGTCCCATCCACATGACAATAACGTTTCTAAACAGGTGGCCTTTTAGATAGTAGCTTGCTCCTGTCTCTTCAACACCAGGCTCTAAGTATTCTATCATAATCCCTGTACCTGACGTACAAAAACATGTCTCCAGGCATGGCAGAATTATTCTGTATAAGGGTCACCACTTTTTTTTCTTCCTTGGCCAACAGCCAGCTGTGCATGATCACACTTGTTTAGAAAAGCATCAGTGATTGTTTTCAAAACATTTATGATTGTTTTCAAAACATTCATGATTGTTTTCAAAACATTCATGATTGTTTTAAAAACATATCGATTCTAGAAAAACCCTGGAGTGACCACTTTAGTATAAAAGACGCTCACTTCCCCCTACAAATTAGAGGAGAATTCCTTCGAAGCTGAGACGGGTTCCTGCATGTTGAATTTTCGACTTGCAGTGGTCTGACATCCCTTGTGGGGTGTCATCCTACAAGCAGGGACTGGGTCCTTCATTCTCAACCATCAGGTGAGGGGACTGATTCTTCCCTAGGGGTTTCTTGGCTACAGATACACATAGCTATGCACACATAAACCTGCACATCCACGCTAGGCTAGGTACATTTAGGCAAATTACTTAGGGCGGGCATTTTAGGAATATGCAAGTGCTACTGTTTTTATTTGAACTGCTTATGTTCATCTTATTAGCACTATGGTAGAAATGTATCTACTATTTGCTATATTGGTACTAGCATCTCTTTCGTATGCTTCTGTCTCCTGATTGTCGCAGCACATATGTTTTACACAAGGCTGTCGCTGGACCAATAAATACTTATTGAAACGTCCTAATCGCCATCCTGGGTATTTTCTGAGAGAAAGCAAGCACAGGTGTCTGAGCGAAACATACTGTACTGTTTTCCACGATCCCTGAGGAATCAGGGTTGTCATGTTCAGTGGTTGTCAGAAACCACCTACACCACTGTGGAATACAGGGGGGAGGTAGTGGCACTGTAGAGCTAGCTGGTATAACGGCTAACATATCCTGTGAGGGTGTCCAGAAGCGGTTGGGACACCAAGCCCTCAGTTTAGGTCCTTCAAAACGCGCAGGTCCTGGGGGACTCCTAGGAACTACACGACATAAGGGCTTGATTTTTGGCTGCTGGGATACTATGTGACAAATAAAATAAAATAAAATATCCCATTCACTGCACTGCAGTTCATCATTTCAATTAGACTTTTCCCCTTAGACATTCCCTACCTTAGGTCCCTTTCTATGTATGTATTCTTTAGTAGGTTACATACCTCTTCCTTCAGTCCAGTAATTAATTATGCCCTACCACCAGAGTAGCACTGTCCAGGAAAAGAAGAGTGCCTAGTTTAATTCTGTGTCACTTGCTGAGGTTTTGCAGCACCCAGCCACCAATCAAGTATACTGTATAGTAGTTATTGTAGTTACTGCCCTTGTCCTACCCCCTGTAACTATTTGCCCAGTAAGGGGTCTACCTGCATACACAACAATGTAATATTATCTCTGCTTCCAAAGGACAACTTCACTGCTAAGTTATTAACTAGTTCTTAAAGCTCTTACCTGAACAGATTAAGCGATGGTACCTCCCCAAGCCTTACTTCAGGGTTTCCCAAAAGGGCCTTGTTATTAATGGTGGTGGCTTTAGTTTTCTTGTGCTAACAGGGAAGACATCACAAAGCGAGGTCCCACTCCCAACTATTCCAAATGAGGTGAACTCCAACTGTCGGATTATTCAGAAAGATTATTCATCACATGCAACAAGACAGAAAGAAAACACAGAATTAATGGGCTATCAAAGACTGAGGTCAAACCACAAAAAACACCAATTACAAACAACTAGTAGTAGTAACTTCTAAGCAATCCGGAGTCTAATTTATAAATAAGAATACAATTAATTGGACAAAATTCTCGAGTCAGTACTCAGGAGGAGAAGATGTGGTTACTCCATGTTGTATAGATTTTGTAAGTAACACAGGGAGGACCTGATTCAGAAAGCTAAAGTTACACTTTTGCTTTTAATTTACTGACTCTTGCAGTGTAAGTTTACGACTAGTAACAATTCCCTCTGTAACTTTATGGTTAGTAACTTTGCGATTAGTAAGTAATCCCTATCACTATAAAAGGAGTAACATTTACTACTACTAGTTAGTTACTACTCATAAGGTTACTACTCACAGAGGCAAAGTTCTGGTAGTTCAGTTAAACTGCAAGATTGAACTTACAGCAAAAGTGCAATTGTACCTATGTAATTCAGGCCAGATAGTGCACCCCAGTACTACCTATTGTGGAACACTCGAACAGACATTGTTCTGACTCTGCACTATGATGACATCCCTTTCATGCCTGGGTGGGTAAGTGGGGCTGGCATGTGCTATTGTTCAGGTAAGAAGATCCGGCAGTGGGTTGGTGCCACTTTCACCACATCTGCCCCACCAAGTGTGTGACCATTTATGGTGTAAATTCATAAGCCACACCTCAATATATCACATAGCCTGAGGGAAGAGGGTTAGGGGGTTTGATGAATGGATGGGAACAGGGAGTTGGTATCAAAGGCAAACATTTCACAACACCAATAGTCATCAGGTCGATGAGCAGCACATCATCATCATCAAATCTGTTGTGGAAGGAAATGATGGAATGACACAGTTCAGTTAAATGCATTGCAAACAGTCCTTCAGCCCAAGAGACCCAAGTTATTATCTAATTTTTCTGTCATCTAGGTTTGAAACCCCAGTGAACCTTTGTGACAACCTTTTTAACTGTTCCTGTAGCAGATGCAACAATGGGATTGCTTGGCTCATTGTACTGTCCTCCCTGCTGACTTCCCATGTGAAAACATCAAAAGGAAGTAGCATTTGTGTCAGGCATTGGAATAGGCCACATTGGTCCATCTCCCTGGTCATGCTTTTCCTAGTTGCACCCCCTCCTCTTTGAAGGACATAGACGGCGATCGGTCTGTACTGCTCAAACAGCAGTTGCAACATGTAGTAGGTTGAGTTGCAACATGTTGGCACCTCCTGTATGATGTCTTTAACCGGTTCTATATTAGCATGCTGAATGATCCTCAACAGCTTCCGGGCTTTAAAAAATGACAGAAATGAATGCAGATTCTTCTGCAGGTGGCCAGTTTGTTGCTGACTATGTCTTCTTTTTTGAGAGAGTACTGCACAATCAGGTTGATGCAATGCACCAAGCAATATATCTGAAATATCCATCATCTGCCATGGCCTTGACTATATTACTGCCATTGTCATTGGCAACAAATTCAGACACCTTGTTATTAAAGTCTTCCAAGATGTTTGCAGTTCTATGCAAATTCTGCATGGCAGGCATTGCTACAGTTGCATGCTGCCGAATGCCCTTAAATGTTTCTTGAATGCTGAGACATGCAGATAGCTGTTGCCTAACCCCCACAAAAGATATCCGGTGTACAGTGATACACATGTAATCAGTTGTTTGACAACTAGTCCACTTGTCTGTCATCAGACGGATAGTGAGAACAGTACTCTGCTGCACAACTTGTCCAACCAATTGCAGCACATCACAATGGAGTGCTGGAACAGCAACTCTGGCAAAATAGGTCCGGATGGGAACCTTACATTTTGGGCAGATGGCCACTACAAATTCTAAAAATCCCATTCCTTCCACAGAAGAAAAAGGGAGGAGGTCCAGCGCTAACATTTTAGCCAGCTTCCTGTTGTACAAACATGCCATTGGGTGGTTGCGTTCGTAGGTCCCCTCCTGCCTAAGGATATCCATAAAAGTAGCTTGGATTGTTTTGTTGTGTGATGCCACTGATGCTGATGACTTCCGGAGAGAACTAGGAGGTGGTAGACTCAATGTGCATCAGGGATGCTTTGTGTAAAGCTGTGATCCTATTCTTTCTCATCACCTTCTATAACTGTGATCAGAGCGGATTCCCCTCTCTCACCACCACCACCAGCTACTTTTTAAAGGTGCTCCTCCCACCTGATTGTGTGTTGTTTATTTCACATAAGTCATATGACCTGCATGGCAAATGGAGCATGTGGCAAAGTTGCAATGGTATCCTCCTGCTTGCTATTTGTAAAGAAGTCCCAAACTGGGGAGGAGACCTTTTTTAGTGTGCCACTGCCAATGCCTGACGAACTGGAGGAAGGTGAGAGAGTTGATTGCCACTCTGTAGTGCATACTTTGACAGAGGAAGTGGTGGATGCAGATCTCAGCAGGGGCCGTACAATTAAGGAAGCGGGGGGTGGTGGTGGTGGAATCAGTACCACGTAATTCTGAGCAGTTTGAAGAGGAGAGGTAATCTCGGTGTACTCTGAGCCTCCTTCCATACTGACAATGACTGGCTCATCCACATCACTGTCACTTTCCATAAATCTAATGCTTTCAGGAACTTTTCTTTTCCCTTGTCTCTCGTGGCAAGTCTCAGACTCAGCCGGGGTCCAATCCATGTCGTAGATCATCAGAAGGGGGCTTGGAGAAGATGGTTGCGTACCCTTTAGTTTTCTTGCTGGTGACTGGGACACCAACGGTTCAAGAAAAAACATCTTGCTCATTAGGAAGCTCAACCTCCTGTTCTGCTTCTACTTCAGGAAGAACTGTTGTTGGCTGCGGCTTCTATTGTCCATTGTGCTCAGTTTCCTGCAACAACTGGGTACTTTGCTGCTGAGACAAATCCAAATCAAACTCACTGCTTGTCGCCATGATTGCAGTGACTGCCTCGCTGAGAGACATGGCCTTGAGCTTAGGTTGGGATGGTGCTGTTGATGCAGAAGTGCTGCTCCCAATTTGCAGTTAAAGAATGGTACGGCAGGCACACTACGTTTCCTCAAAAAGGACATGGCCGGCACGCCAGTGGTGGCAATCTGCTTCTTCGTCGCATCTCACTGGCCATTTTCTTGGCAGGAACACCTTTCTTTGGGGCCATCTTCAAGATCTGTCAGTTGGCACTTAGCTGTACAAGTGAAAGAAGGCAGAGGAGGACTCAGGTGCTGTGGTGTGGTGTCACTTTGTACTAGCCTTCTTTCTGGCAGTACTGTAGATGATGTCTCTTGAGCACCGAAGCAAACAAACAAGAAAAATATCCAGACAACAACATCCCATTTTTGCAGTTTGCATTATTCATACTGACATTAGAGAGGTCATCCCAAATATTTAATAATATTTCAATTAGGATAACAACAACATACAATATAAAAGTTTGTTTTATGTGCCTCTAAGGTGAGACACCTATGGTCTAAGACTCAGACCTATGGCAAGCTGGCGGTGCAGGGAAAAATGGAATAATCATTAAAACAAGTGAATGCTGGTGTGCACCTGTGGCCTAAGAGACCTATGGCAGGCTGGGGGTGCAGGGGAAAATTGAATAACCCTTAAAAAAAGTGAATGCTTGTGTGCACCTCTGCCCTAACAGACTTCTGGGTGGTAGGGGGTGCAGAGAAAAATCACATTATATAAAAAAAAATTGCTAGTCTCTCACTAAGGACTAGGAGAAATCTTTTGGCAGGCAAGGAGGTGCAGGGGGAAATGGAAAACAATGCATATAATAATATATAAACATTGTACATACATACTACAATGATCCTCAAGCACATTAAACTGATAGCAGGAAAAAAGTAAAAATAAATTACCAACAAGCAAAAAGGCATAGCCCTCTTCTATTAATCAATGTCCCTAGAAAAGGCTTTGCAAACTGGAAAAAATGATTTAACACAATGGCTGGCTACACAAAATGGCCACCAGCCACATGTTCAAACACCAACAAGAAAGGATACATGGACAACAAAGAACACATGCAGGTCTATGGCAAAAGCGCACTGGCTAGCTACACAAAATGGCAACCGGCCACATGGTCAAACAACAACAAGCAAGAACACATGGACAACAAAGATTACAAGCAGGCCTACGTACACTGACTAAACAAAAGGGCCACAAAGACAAATGGTGGCCTATAAGGCTGGCCAGATAAAGGAGGCATGGTAAACAAGAAAACACTACCATTAATTAAGCAATGCCAAAAACAAAAATTAAATCAGCTATAAGAATTTTACAACAACACACATCTTCCCATGGCCTAGATGGCCAAGATGGCCGCACCTTGAGAACTCTCCCGGTACTGGACCTTAAACTATCCTGAAATATCCTGTACACGCCGCTGCTGCAGACCAAAGATGACAACAGCCGAGTAATAGGATCCTCGGGCACCTCGGACCGTCTTTACTGGGTGGAGATTGGCAGTTCTGCCCGGATGCGGAGCGGTGCTACTGCGGGCTAGGTACGTGGGACCCCTGGTGAAGACTGAGGCCTCGTTCTGAATCACAGAGGGCGCCGCACAAACTATTTGCCCCTGCGTTAACTGCTGCTGCGCTCTGGAGCCTTGGGAGGATAGGAGCGGTATGCTGTGTCCTGACGAGGAGTCAGCTCCGTGGTGCTCCCCCGCTGGACTGCTGCAGAGGCTTGGACGCGACGGGGGGAAACATTGCCGTGGTGACGAGGAAGGATTATTGAGAATTAAGGTGAGCCGGGGCGAGATCGTTGCGCTGCTGGGCCCGGACCGCATTGCAAAGACTTGAGTTCGCTCCTGAGCCCTCGTGGGGAGCGGCAAGCGTTGGCGAGAGACAGGAGCCTAGGAGAAGCACACAGCACCACAAACAGAGGACCCGGAGGGAGGTGAGAGGAGCCGGGGGCAGGGGCGAGAACAGCGGCACGGAAGGGACACTCTCCCCCCCAGCATGATGCTGGGGAGGAGGGGGACCGGCCCGATTCACCACCGGAGTGGGCTGCCTGACCTTAAAATGGCGCCCGGCTCATAAACAACCTCATAAGAAATAAGTCACTCGCAGGAAGGAGAACTTAAAAAAAACAAAAAAAACAACTTATAACAGAAGATATCCTAGTCCTGGGAGGTTCCACCAATGAAGGAGGTGAGTGAAGACCTGTCACGAGGAGAGTATTGAGCTGTGCCCATTGCCTTACCCTAAAATGGCCGCCACTGGGGACATCTGACACGTGGAGCTATCTCTTGTTTTAAACCATAAAGCAGCAGTTCACCGGGTCAAAGAAGGATCATACCTGATCCAAAAATGGTGTCAGACCCCCGCCGAAGGCAGGTTGCGGCCCTCCCAACGGGCAAGGCGGGAACGCCCTGAGGCGACCTGACGTGGCCACAGGGCCGCTGGAGGACGGCAGTCACCAGCCAGCCAGGCTAAGACCCAAAAGCAGCAGCACACCGGGTCCAGGAAGGATGATGCCTGACCCTAAAATGACGGCCTACCCCACGCCGAATGCACGACCGAATATGGGGATCAGCTAAGTGCCCTCGGTGAACTTTAATAATCAACTCACTGCCCATTCTCAGCAGCAGAGAATGCAAGAAAAGAATGAACCTGTGCCTCCCTCACAAACTAAATTTTACATGAACTCCTAAGCGCAAAGAGACCGATCAACGTGGCCGATTTCCGGTGGAGCTGCCGAGTCAGCTATAGAGGAGATCGGCTCTGGGTCCCCCCTTGGTCGTCACCTACCCAGCCGGACTTTGGTCATAGTTCTCCTCGTCTCTTCCCCTACCATTGTATCTGTGAACTTGCCACCGACCGTTGAGACCTTGCACTCTGGCCGATGCCCGGTGGAGCTAACTTGATAGCTATAGAGGAGATGGGCTGTGGACTTCCCCCTCGACCGTCACCTACCCAGCCGGACTTTGGGCAGACTCTCCTTCGTCTCTCCGCTGTATCTCCCTCTTACCCTTTTACCTTACTCCCCTACCCTTCTACGCTCCATTATCTCGTCTTCTATGCTCTTTAAATGTTTTCTTGCAACAGATGTAACTTGTAACTGATGTAACTTTGTAACAATGTGGATCCTCATGTAAAGCGCTCTGATACCTCTGGGTCTAGCCAGCGCTATATAAAACTCAAATAAATAAATAAAAATATATGACACCACCAAAATACACTTTTTGCCGAAAAAAATGTGCAATACAAAAAAACCCAACTCATTTTGCATTTAATCCAATGCCATCCCTGGTCTAAATCATAGATGTTTTAAAACAACATAAACCACAGAAACAGTTGTTTCATATATCCAATGACTAGTACTGGCTGGATAGCCTGTGGGCAGCCTAGGCTACATGGTAAAATAAATGAACAGTGCAAATTTAGCAAAGCTGGAGAAACTGTACTTAACTGTGCAACCTTTTCACTTATAAAAGCCAAAAACTGAAATGCAAAACAAATTCTAGACCCCCTACTGCAACTCCAGGCCACCCACCACAACCACAATAAAAGTTAAAAATTGAAGAAAAGTACAAATATATACTACTGCATGCCCTCACTCAAACAACACCCTTATCCAAAAGGTTTTTTTAATTCACTTCTGGTGTCACACAAACAAAGTCCCTAATATCCAATAGAATATATTCAGCAGGAATTGCAGACAAAGCGAGTGATCATTTCACCTTGCAATTCAAATTAAAGTGACCAGGAGATGAGCAAAGCACTGAGAGGAGCCTTCTGGACAGGAAGAGGAAGTTGGAGTTCCTAAGGCACTTCCTTCCTGTTGAAAAAAAAGTAAAATAAAAAAATGCTTTCCACACTGAAAAACAACCTGACCAGTTCAGTCAAGCAGAATATTCACTCAAAAAGGAATTTTCAAGTTGATTTAGCTGCTTCTCAAGTAGAAAATCCACTCGAGAAGCAGCCACGACTGCTCGCGATCGCCGGCATCACAAAATGGTGCTGAAAGGCTCAGTGGTGACTGGAAATCACGCTAGCGGCCAGCAAATCGTACTCGCAAGCATGTGTTGCGGTGCCTTGCGTTGTTCCTGTGAACATCGCAAGGCTCAAAAGGCAGAATAATTCTACCATGCACCGATTGGCAGTATTAGCCAGGAACTCTGCGTTACACAAGGAATGCGGCGTTACCAAATTCCGCCAACTCCGCGATCGGATTTATAATTCTGCCAGGGCCGAGGACAGCTATTTGGGATTGAACGAAGTCTCCTCAAAAAGGCATTTTCTGATAGCTGGAAATAATTCCAACATTAACATACCTCCATACACCTGCCCCATCGATCGGTACACATTTTGCTTGGTAAATAAAGCCCATTTCTTTCAAGGTTTCTTCCCCAGCTTGATAGCAAATCTAAAAAGTTCTTCAATGCATTTATCAAACTGATGCTTCCTAGTTATACAAAGCTGTTTTCATCACTCACAAACATCACATATAACTCTCAGATAGGAGAAAGTATTGACTTGCAACAGCTGAGCATCCTTAACCCAAAAAGATCTAGACTTACTGATATTGTAGCCACATTTCATTGTATGAGACTTTCCTATATTAACTTTAAGGTCTAAGTTGGTCATGAATTCTGTAAACACATTCAATAAGGCCTGCTGAGCATTCGAGGTACAGGACATTGGCACTGCATTGTCAGCATACAGGAGAGGTGGCACTGGACGATCATGGATTTAGGGCAATTCCTTACATTACTCCGCCAACACCCTCCATTAAGTTGTTAGTATATAGGGTGAAGCAGAAAGGCATAAGCCTACACCCCTGCCTCACACCTCTATATGTACCAAACAACTGGTAACATTCCCCATTTTTTCCGTATCTGACCTTAGCTGTTGTTCCTGTACAAATCTTCCTAAGAAGAGTAACTATGATTTTGTCTACCCCCATCTCTGAAATCAACTTCCAGTGTTTGTGATGGTTAACAAAGTCGAAGGAGCTAGACAAATCCATGAAGGCCAGATACATGGGCCCCATCATGGACACCATGTATTTTCAAATGAAATAGCCAAGTTTGAGACACCGCTCAAGAGTCCCAATACCCTTGCGAAAGCCATACTGGATGTTTGAAAACAGACTCTGTTCCTCTGCCCATTGCTCTACTATAGGTAACAGAATTCCTCCCGCCACACTGACAGCAAATCCAACAAACTTATAAAGATGAGATAAAATCAGCAATGAGATAAAAAGTCAAGTATCTGACTAGTAACTGGAGCGTATTCACAATGGAACTATCAGTCCAGAGATTATGCAGGTTTGCTGCGACAAACATGCCCCGGGGGGGGGGGTTGCTCTGGGGCTCCAAGAGCGGAACATAGAAGTGACCTTCAGCCCGGCACTACTTATCATAACTCAGCAACAAACAGCTAAACAGCTTTCTTTTTGCAGAGAAAAGGTATTGTGTTAAATCCATTATAAGAAACTTTTTTATATGTTTTCTATTTTCTGATTCTGCTAATTTAATGTAGTGCTAGATACAGCAATATGATGTTAGGATGCTAGGAACTTGCTAAATATGTTAGGAATGTTTATATTGTTGTAACTCATTTAGAGGAGCTAATCATGACCAGAAAACACTACCTCTACAGTATTGCTCAGTGGTTTGTGTATGGGGGGCAGTCCAACTGATTTACTAATTCATTTTGACGCATAAAACTAAAGTCCCTGACCAGGTTAGAAATCTGACCCTGCAGCTCTAGGGGGGATCCCCAGATTGTGACAATAACCTAATATTGTAGACAAAAAGATCAAGTACCAAAATAACAAAAGGTGAGTGCAAACTGACGAAGTATAGATTTACTAATTTTAACTCCACCTCTACATACCTTGAAGATATATGTATTGTCGCATTACATAAAACATAACATGTGTATTCATAAAGTGCACATTCAACCAGAAGGGTATTTTGGCACTAAATAACAGATGTTCATTGTCACCCAACTCAATGGTACTCATTTTATTGACCTCAGAAGAATGAAAGGACCAGCAGCATTTGAACCTGTGACCATGAGCTCAAACACAGGCCCCTAAAGGGCACACATTAGTCCACTAAGCCACTACACCAGGATATAGAAGTGGAGTTATGTATGGAAAATCTAACATACTTACATTTCAATATTTTTTCCCTCAATATTTTGTCCACGATATTAAGGTCCCATAATGTTACCTTCTCAATAGTCTGTATGCCCTCCTCTGTAGACTTGAAAAGGCCTTGCTTTCTTAATAAATTTGGCACCATTCAAGGGATCTGCATGTAACTTTCCAAGAACAAAGTTCATTTGAATTGAGTTCAGAATGGAAAGTTTTGTTCTAATCCATAAAGCAGGGGACAAAAAAGGGTGGGGTCAAAGAAGTAATATTTCACTTTTTAATTGCCATTCCTTTACAACAAAAATAACTGAAGAAAATTGCACCAAATTGTGCATAAAAGTAACATTTTACTCACTGAAGTGTCATTGCTTTGTTAGATGTAAATCTGCTCTATAGTTTTTTTAGAAATAAGCGTTAGAGTAAATGATTTTTGTAAACTTCAAATTACTCTGAGTTGTCAATCAATGCAGAGATATATGGACCATTAATTCATGAAGGGTGCTCAAACCACAATTAATGGACCATACACTGATCTAAATTTAAAAAAACAAAGGAACCTGATTGGATAAGGGAGCTTTTTCTCCCATCATCCATATCAGGTCCATAAACCCAAAGCCAGGTCTGTGGACCCACAGCATTCTGGTTGGCTACAGAAAGAAGAAAAAAGTTGTTGCTTCCATTGCAAATTGTGCAGACCTGGTCCTCACCTCCTTAGTAACAAATAAAAGAAGCCATAAAGGGGCAGGAGAACATCTCCTGACTCCCTGACTCAGGTGGTAGAGGGTCTTTTCAAAAGGCAAAAACAATGTTGATTTGTAGCAGGGTTCTTGGACCTCATGGCTGGGTTTGTGGACTCCAGTGCAGTCCCCAAGGTTCACAGACATAGGCCAAGAGTCAACAGACCCAAGGCAAGGCGGTACGCAGTCAAAATATCGATTTTTTTTATATCAACCTACACTAATATCGAGTTTTTAATATCGTAGGGACAGAATATCGATGTCAAGAATATCGGTGACCAGAATATCGACCTTAAGGTAAGTAATATTGTTTTTTTTAATATCGAAGTAAGTAGTATCGAAGTAAGTAATATCGAAGTAAGTAATATCGTTAGCAAAAATATTGTTGTTAATAATATCGATATTTATATTAGTGTTATGTATTTTAGTATGTATTTTATATGTATGTTTAACATTTTTTGTAATGTATTTTTAAATATATGTATTAAATGTTTAGAAATTAGTAATGTTGCGTTTTAGTATCAGAGCGGGTTGTGGGTTTATAGGGGAATAGGGTGGGAAGTAATTTAATTATAACTAATTAATTAATATGTTTTTATTTATTGTTATTGATTTTTAATTTATTGTTAATTAATTATTAATTGGTAAACATTTTTTTATTGCTTAATTTATCATTATATTAATTATCATTATTTTTTATTTATTGTTGTTGTTAATTGATTTATTGTTAATTAATTTATTGTTAATTAATTATTAATTGGTAATTAATTTTTAATAATTGATTAATTGATAATTACATTAATTATGTTACTTTTTATGTGTAGCGGGTTGTGGGTTTATAGGGGAATAGGGGGAAGTAATTTGATTATAATTAATGAATTAATATTTTTTTATGTAATGTTATTGTTAATTAATTTATTGTTAATTTATTATTAATTGGTAATTCATTTTTATTAATTGATTAATTGATAATTAAATTAATTGTGTTCTTTTTATGTGCAGCGGGTTGTGTGTTTATGGGGGAATAGGGTGGAAAGTAATTTAATGTTATTTAAGTAAATATCAATTTAATTTTATTGGTATTTTTATAAATTTTTTAGTTAATTAATTATTAATATGTTATTTATTTTACAAAAATTATTTAATTAATAAGTATGTTAATTTAACCCCTACGCTATCCAACACTTTCCCTACTGTTGCACTCACTGGAGTGGGAATAGTGCTTTTACCCCTACGCTTTCCAACACTTTCCCTACTGTTGCACTCACTGGAGTGGGAATAGTAATTTTTACCCCTACACTATCCAACACTTTCCCTACTGTTGCACTCACTGGAGTGGGAATAGTCATTTTTACCTCTACGCTATCCAACACTTTCCCTACTGTTGCACTCACTGGAGTGGGAATAGTAATTTTAACCCCTACGCTATCCAACACTTTCCCTACTATTGCACTCACTGGAGTGGGAATAGTAATTTTTACCCCTACGCTATACAACACTTTCCCTACTGTTGCACTCACTGGAGTGGGAATAGTAATTTTTACCCCTACGCTATCCAACACTTTCCCTACTGTTGCAGTCACTGGGATGGAAATAGTAATTTTTACCCCTACGCTATCCAACATTTTCCCTACTGTTGCACTGTTTGGAGTTGGAATAGTAATTTTATTACCTCCGCTATCTAATATTTTTTGTATTATTTTAGTGAATGTAGTATATAATTAATTTTTAAAAGATTACATTTTTTTTAATTTTTTTAATTTGTTATATATATTTATTTAATTTTTATTTATATTATTGTTTTATGTGTATAGATGTATTTAAATTATATATTATATTATTAGTAAGTATATATATTATATATTATGTTTAATTTATTTTTACATTACATATATATGACTTATAATTTTTAAACATTTTAAAATGTTTTTAACTATGTTTATTTTAATTATATGTATTATTTACTTTATTTTACATTATTTTTTTAACTTAAATAAAAAACAATATTTTTAACAACAATATTTTTGACATCGATATTTTTTTCTCGATATTTTTGTACTTACCATAATGTAGATAGGATGTCGATATTCTTGACTTCGATATTCTTGTGTCGATAATTCTGTAGGTCGATATTCTGACCTTCGATACTTTGTCAGTGATTCAGGCAAGGCAATGGGTCTTGCAATCTTATTGTACATCCAACTGGATTTGCAGACCTGGTTTTGGGTCTGAGAACCCTGAAGCATTTCTACTAAAGGAACATGAGTTTTCTAGGGTTCACAAACCATAAGACAGAGTCCATGAACTCTTAAAAACATTGCAAGCAGGGTCTGGCCAAAGCTCACGTGATATATGAAAAAAGGAACTACTGGAAAAACACAATAGTAAAAGTGAAGCTATGGTATGCCTTGGTTATAACACCATTATATATGTTTAAAAAAAAACTCAGAAATTTAGCTAAAATGTCACTGTTAAAGTGCAGGTATGCTTATAAAGTATAACAAACTTCACAAGCTATGGTTATGGCTACAATCTATAACTCACACAATTTGTATTTTTACCCCATCACCCTGAGGCTTAGAAGCTTCTTGACAGAAGTAGTTCTCCTCTTGAGATCTCAAATGACACTGGGGAAAGACATTGGGTACAATTTAAAGTTTGGCGGGCAAGGTACTCCACCACATAGAGGGGGAATATCCTGTCCACTAAACTTATGATCCACCCATTCTATTTAGAGTTGAGTGGATAGTCATATTTCCAGTGGGAGTGAGCACACTGGCATTGCCATAGGACACCCTACTGCAACAGAGCTGGGGCCTAGACACATCAGACGGTCTGTATTATTTAGAGTAGGTGGGCCGATGTACTGATTTTCTCAGTTCAGGACCACCAGGCGAAACCTGGTGGTCCAGAACTAAAAGAAATTAAAATGTTTATATAACCCCCACTCCATGGGAATTTGTTTTTGAAAAATCTGTTGAAAGCCTATGGAGATAATAAGGAACCTAAGTCAACACTACACATAACTATAAATAGACTTTGAACCCCCAACCCACCTTCAAACAGAACTCTGTGTGAGAAAGATGTTACTTTAACTTTCAGTGAGAGAATGGTAAATACAAATTGGGATTATGAAGGTGTATTCCAAGCACTCTGCTACCTGTTCTGAGCGCATGTGGCTCATATGCTCCCTGGTCTGTTTGGGCGCCTGAAGTCCATTTGGTTTTACCCTAGGCACCATTTGAAATTAAATTCTTACCAGCAGCTCTGGCTCCCTCAATATTGTCCTCCAACAAATGCCCAATTACACAGCTTTTTTCAAGTTAGTATAAACGTTTAATAATCACAATACTGTAACAGGAAATTTCTGTTCCAATAAATTAACACAGGGTTTATTTTCAGATTTAAAAATCCAATATGATATTAGATACAAATGTCCTCAGAACCAAGAACATAGAATCAGTTCTCCAGCATTCAGGTCCCAGTATCTGGTGCACCGTGGGCGCAATACAAAGAACACCACTGATAGTGGGGTCAGCGCTCTGGGCTTTAATCCAGGGAAACATCCTCCACCAGACAAACCTCCAGGACAATAATCTGGCAAAGATCCAACATACTGTTGGAAATAGTGTGGGGACCAGCCCCCCGATAAGGTGGCAACACTTGCTGTTCCCCAGTGCTTGTAAAATACACCAGCAGATGCCAACAATGTTTATGCTTCCAGGGGATGGCCAGTGGAGGTTTTCCTAGATCTCAACCTCTTTGAAGACAAGCAGAACAGTTCAAACCCTTGTGGGATGTTGGCAGCCATTGTGAGTACATGAGTATTTAAACTGCACACCTGGCAAATGTCTTTTACTTGCCTTATCTATAATGGAGAGCCTGTGTGGATCTCAATTGTGTTCTTCCTTCTCTCAATTCTGCTCCAACCGATTCTTCATCCTTTCTCTCCTGCTCCTGTTCTATTGTTTAGCTGCTAGCTCACCCACAGCTTCCCAGCCTTCATTTGAAAATATGACTTGAAAGAAAAGAACAAAAAGTCAGTACGTAGGAACATTGCTTCAGTACTCCTAGCAATCACAACTCCTGATAGTGCAAATAACAAGTGTAAACCTTAACAGACAAACTGTGATAATTTTTAATCAGACTAATGACGCTCTACCACCAACAAAACTAGAAATAACATAACAAACTGTGGACACAGTTTACAACAATATTTGCAGTTTTTTACCTTGAAACACTAAGCAGAAGATATATAGCCTGTGAAGGAGGGTTATAGCAGCCATCAGCAAACACTCTGTAGGGCAAACAGTGTATGGTGCAAATAATGTTTCCGGGGACATTATGGGGCATATTAGCAAGGGCACTATCGCCGCTTTAGCGGCACTTTTTGCCGCTAAAGCGGCGATATTTATATCGCCCTATCAGCAAACTGTCTCTAACAGCAGTTAGCGACAGTTTGCGGGCATTAGCGCCCGTTTTTACTGCTTTGCATGTCAGCGATATTTATCGCTAATGACATGCAAAGTGGGCGTTCCGACGAACAAACCTGGGAAACACTCGCTAACAGGCCTATCGCCTATTAGCAAGGTGGCCATGGCCCCAGTTAGCGACGTGAAACGTCGCGCTAACCGGGGTCATCGCCATTTATTTAACACCTGCAATTAGCAGGTGTTAGCCATACCTAACATGGGGGGGTGGATTATGCTGATAGGACCACAGGGTCGTATCAGCAAGGTGTTCTCCCTTCTCCATGCAACATCGCTGGTTTTTCAGCGATGTTGGCCCATTTCCCCCGCTATCGCTGGAATATTCATCGCCATAGCGCTAATCGTTGCTAATACAGCGTTAGCGTGGTGATATATTCCAGCGATTGCCGGCGATTAAAAAAATCACGCTAAGCAGGGTTAGCGATGATTATCGCCTCTTCTTGCTAATATGCCCCTATGTGTGCACACTGGTGCATTTGCAGGAGTGTTCTGTATCTCTCTTTCATGGTCATCACTGTAAACTCCAACCCCCGGTGCCCAATCTTTTCAACATGCCTCCAGATGCAGAGGCTCTCAAGACTTCACCCTTATTTGTCTTTCGCTCCCATTCCACATCCACTGTTGCACACCTTTTCTCAATTCATTTTTGAGGTTAAGACAGAATATCAATGGTCAGGTTTCTGCATCACTCCTGTATCATCCAGGAAAAGCACATTAGTAGTTTCTGTTTCTGATGCTTTTCTTTCATGTCAGGAATCTAGTTGTGTTCCTTGAACTGGAAAAAGTAAGGTTAAATCCTGTTCATACAACCCAATAACCCAGTTGAACACAGAGTATATGACATATGAACAATAAAATTGACTTCCATTTAACTAGCAAACAAATCTCACCTGATCAAAAAAGGGTCATAGCCAATCACCTTTTTGGTACCAATATTCATTATCTCTTGGAAGCTATGGATTATTGTGAAATCTCCATGGTATTAAGATCCAGGTAAAGTGTTTAATCTAGTGAACCGGTTAAATTTGGCCCATATTTTGGAAGCTTTGAGGTTTCCTTTCAATTCAAACAGGGTCCTCTACTCAAAATATTTGAGCAGAAATACAATTATTCACTGGAGGGTGTGGCATTAATTGGGAGACATAAGGCCATCCCTTAGTTCTTGCTGATACTCTCTGCTTATGCAGAGTTGTTTACACAATGTATAGGCTGGCACTCTGAAATAGTAAATAGACCTGACATGGAAGGCATGTCCAAGATGTGGTTGTACACATATGACAATGCTGTGTAACTTATATTCAAGAGCCCACATTTGAAAGGTTTTATGAAAGTGATTCAAATCTTTTTAAGAGCTAAGAGCTCTGTAGGGCATTCCAATAGGAGTAATGTGAAGATCATACTAAATCAATCTTAATCAAGTTGTTGCTCAATTTAAGACATTATATATAGTGCAAAGCTGATACTTTACTAACAATTCATGTGAAACACATTTAAACAGTCCTGTCTTTTTACCCATAATGGAACATGTTGCGTAAAAAGTCAGGGATGTATGAATATTTCAGGGTTTACTTGGAAAATATTGTAATACTCTTCCAGCACACTGCCTGTAGCTAGGAACTGAGGGTCTTATTTACAAGTCGAGTGCACCGTGGGAACATCACTTTTATTGATGTTCTGGTGGTGCACTGGGCTTACTCATACCTAAGAGCCCTTGGAAAGCCACCCTGTGTGGCTTTTCATGCCCTCGTAGATATCGTGTAAGGCAATGCAGCCCAAGTTGCTGTGATGCCTCACACTGCATGGGGGAGGTGTGACATGGGC
Organism: Calotriton arnoldi; assembly: GCA_963921515.1. Lineage (NCBI taxonomy): Eukaryota > Metazoa > Chordata > Amphibia > Caudata > Salamandridae > Calotriton > Calotriton arnoldi. The sequence continues at coordinate 141,685 of CAWUFW010014569.1, forward strand.
ATTGGGGTGGGTGTTCCCACTCAATGTCTATGTTTTTGACACATTCCCAGATTCACAACATAGCGTAAATCTGGGAACGCATCAAAACCCTGTGCCTGTCGAGGGCAGTCACACTGGTTGTTTTGTGTAGGAAGGTGTCCCTTCCTGCACAAACACAACTGGATTTCAATGCAGGCACCCTTGCACCATGGTGCAAGGGTGTCTGCGGGGGCGCATGGCAGCCATTTATGCACCAGCGCTGTGAAGGAGGACAAGAATGCGCTGTATCTCATAGATACGGCACATTCCTGCCCTTTTTGTTTGATGCAAGGCAGTGCAGCAAGAAGCCTTGCGGCCCTGCTCTGTGCCAAAATATTGTAAGTGAGGCCCTGAGTTTGCTCTCACAATGAAAGCAGCATTATGTTCTATCACCTTGAAGAAAGAAGCAGGGAACCAAAGTATCCAATGAGTTGACCTTGAATCCCAGGGACTGAACAACCTTGGAGATGGTAGTACATTGGATTGGATAGTTGAAATGATGGTGATCGATCCATAGTGCATGTTGGCAGTTAGGTAAATAGCTCTACAATCTGAGATGTCCACAGCGCAAAGTCCCTGGAGAAAGCAAGTTATAGAATTCACACCAGGCCTACACTTCTTCCTTTACACCATCCTTCCCAATTAATTTCTATTTTGAGTGTGCAAAAGAGAGGCATTGTACATGCGTGAGATACTTTGTGTATGAACAAGTGTATAGAAATGTGTGTCAGACAATGAGCGTATCATGAGTGCATGAGGAAAAATGTGGAAGTGTAGCTGAGTGACAAAGAATGAATATGACTTAATATGTGTCTTTGTGTATGTTTGTGTGTGTGAGAGAGAGAAAAACAGTGAAAGAGTTTGGTACACATTAAATATGTGGGACACTGTGCAAGCAAAACAGCACTATGTGACAGGAGGATGAGAATGAATCAGTGTGTTTGTTTGAAAGAGAAAGTGAGATTGCGAGTGTCTGAAAGACTAAGAGTGAGATACTGTGAGGCCAATTCTCGAAGTGCCTCTGCACTCATGGCAGTGGCTCTGGAGTTGTGACGGGGGAGCCTGCACTCATGGCAAGGGCCCCGCAATAGATAACTGTTGTACAGAGGTTCTGCCATGACTGCAGGACCTCTGCCACGACTTTGGAGACACTTTGCGAATCGGGCCCTGTGTGAGGTTAACATAGACAGTGTATTTTTCTGTGTATGTATGCGTGAGTCTTATGAACAATTTGTAAAATCAACCCTTGCACATTAGACAAATGTAAGACAATGTGATAAAATTTGGGGTGGAAGTGAGTCCACTACAAGTAATCAATACACCAGCTAATCCAGTTAGCAGACAGTTTCAGTGATTTATACCTGGGCTCACCCCTTGGTAGCTAAGGCAGAGAACAGACAGGCTTACCTTAGGAACATATATAAAGTATTTAGTAGTACAAAAACAGTTAAAAAATTAAAACAAAATACAATTCAATAAAAATCTCACTAAGCAATTTTTTAAAATCAAGAAAAAATGGAACATGAAAACTGACACCAAAATGTTTAAATCCAATAAGCTGTATCAGAGATGCACATTCTGCATATTGCTAACTATAAAAAAAAGTATAAAGACAACATCACTGACAACATCAGAATGTCCCTGGATAATGGTCAAGCAGTGCTTCTGGTGCTGCTTGACCTATCTGCTGCCTTCGACACCATCTCTCACCAGACCCTCCTCAGGAGATTGAGGGATAGTGGCATCCAAGGGAATGACCTAAAATGGCTGTCCAATTTCCTGACAGACAGAACCCAGACCATCAATTTGGGCCCTTTTCGTTCCAAGACCACTAAAGTGACCAAAGGAGTACCACAGGGCTCTTGTTTGAGCCCCACTTTATTTAACATTTATGTTGCTCCCTTGGCAAGCCTACTGAGGAAACTAAGATTCTGTCCTATCTCCTACGCTGATGACACCCAGCTTCTACTCTCCTTCGACAAAACTAACCCTAACACTCAGACCACCTTTACGGAGGGTATGAAGGTCATCGCTGACTGGATGAGGGACAACTACCTCCAGCTTAACGCAGGAAAATCAGAGATAATGTTGTTTGGAGACGCTGTAACTAGGTGTTCCCCGGGATGGTGGCCTGAGGAATTAGGCTCTGCCCCAACCCCAAAACTAGTGGCAAAAAATCTAGGAGTTCGGATAGATCAAAAACTCACCCTAGAGGAGCACGCCACATCTACGGCTGGGGCTTGCTTCCACACACTGAGCCTCTTACGAAGAGTTTTCCCCTTCTTGCCATCTTCCACGCGGAAAACTCTGATCCAGGCATTAGTGCTAAGCCGCCTGGACTACTGCAATGCTCTGCTGATTTCAGCCAAAGAGGGTTCTTTGAACAAATTGCAGGTTGTCCAGAACACTGCGGCCCGCCTTGTTGCCAATGCCCCGCCCAGAACAGCTTCTCTTCCCTTACTTCAAAAGCTCCATTGGCTCCCGGTTCGAAAAAGGATAACATTCAAGATCTGCTGCATGGCCTACAAATCTTTACATGACCTAGGTCCCAGCTACCTATCAGACAAATTTGTCAGATACCAGCCATCCAGGTCACTCCGGTCAGGGTCCAAAGCATTGCTGCACATCCCACGCATCAAAAAAGTTTGCATGGGTGGCAAAGCCTTCTTCCATCTGGCTCCCCTCTATTGGAATCAACTTCCTATCCAACTTCGCCTATGCACTGACTTCCTGGTATTCAGAAAGCTGCTAAAAACTCTATTGTTCTGAATTGTCGCTCCCTGGTTGGCTATAGCAGTCTTAGCGCGGAGATACCTCTGATGGTGTGATTCGGGCGCTTTATAAATCAAATCAAAAAGAGTATAGCATCTTTGGTTGTGGCAGACTGGGTCCTATACTCAAGTTGATGCTGACCACAAAGCGCCTGAGGCTGGCTAAGCATAGGGCAGGACCCCGTCAATAAAGGTATTTTTTGACTTAGTGAAAGTCCTCCACCCATTATGTTCCCCAGGCTCCGGTTGCAGCATAGTTTCTGTAGCTATTTGAGTGCAGCCAACCATGAGTACCACAAGTTGCAGTGGAATGTTTGCACATGTGAGGGTTATTCAAGTAACAGTGGTTTGGAGATTAGTAAAAATTACCAGAATTATTATTAGAGTTAATATTTGTTATGTTTAGCCGTTTCTTTCTTTTTCAGACTTACACATTGATTTGGTTAGGAACATATTAGGTTTAGTGGCATACTATATTCTTCCTTACCCTGAAAATTTGGGGAGGAGGGGGTGTAAGAGTAAGGGTGATGTTTAGGTCATGAAGAATTTCTAGGAATACACTTAGGGGCCGATTACGATGGTGGATGGACTGGATTCCGTCCGCCATCGTGGTGGTGACCGGGACCGTCCGCAATACATGCGGCGGTCCCGCACACCCAATTAGGATGCGACCGCCACCATGGGGGTTGCATTTTGCACTTTAACATTGCGGCGGGTGCTGCTGACTGCAGCACCCGCCGCGATGTTCAAAATGCACGTTGTGCATTTCACTGCACTACGTGGCAGGCACCACACGGTGCCTGCCACTTGGGGCAGTGAAATGTAGGGGGTTACCATGGGTACCCCCCCAGTGCACAAACACCAACCCCAGACACAAGTGGGGGCCCGCAATGGGCCTCCGAAACCAATCTCCACCAGCCTTTCAATGGCGGTTTATCCGCCACGGAAAGGCTGGCTGAAGACAGCATCCTAATTTGGCGGACGGTGCCTGCTAGGCACTGCCACCATTTTATGGATGCAGACCGCTCTGCCAGGCAATCGGAATGATTGCCTGTGGCGGATCCGAGGCGGACGCTCTTTGCGTCCGCCGCGGTCGCGGTCTGGATCCCACCGCCATCGTAATCTGGTGGTGGGAAAATCGCGGTTCGATGTGGGAAGGACCGCCACCGCCAGGCTGGGCGTGACGGTCCTTCCACCATCGTAATCGGCCCCTAAGTATAGCAGAAGGGCTGACCCATGTTGCCTGAGAAGGATGAGTGAGGGAGGAACCATAATTGTTAGCTCTATGCCCACTCTCTTTATTCCATTTTTAACCTTGTATTGGACAATTGGAATACAATTTGCCTAATTTCCCTTCCCAAATACACTTTTACCAGTTTGTACCCTCACCATATAATCAATATCAAAATTATCTTTTTCCAAGTTCTGAGAATGAACACACCTAGCACTAATAGGGTTCTGGTGACGGAGGACCTTATGATGAAGAATGCCACTGTATGAGTGAGGTGTACCATCTTTTTTAAGGAATACCCTCTGAAAGCTGAATATGGCTTCATCTTGACTAAGGAGTTTCTTCAAACCTGAAAGGACATATATTTATCAGGGATAATTTTCCTTTCATTATTTCAGGAGAGGCCTCCACTCCTTTTGTGAATAAACTGTTGGACGGTTGGAGGTGGTACTGGGAGAGGACTTGTTATTTCCTCTCTCTCCCAAGTTAGACATGTTCTCTCCAAATAGACACTTCCATATCTCATCAACTGCAATGTTAAGCTTTAGAAAATTGTAAATAAAAAAAAGGAAAGGCTACACATCCACAGACCCATTAATTGCCGTAATGTAGGGAACCTAGGTCTATGTACATTTTTTTTAAAAGTTTTATTTAGCGCGGACTTGACCCGAAATCAGGTATCAGAGCGCTTTACATGAGCACCAGTTTCGTTACATGAGGACACATTCATTTTTGTTAGGCACGGGGAGATTAAGCGATTTGCCCAGAATCACAAGATGTTGAGCGTCGTTGCTGAGACTCGAACCTGGTTCCCCAGATTTGAAGTCCACCGCCCTAACCATTAGGCTACATCCTCTCCCCATTTGATATTTGATATTTGATATTTAATAATTTATATAGCACCCAAATCACCCCGTCAGGGGTATCTCCGCGCTAGGACTGCTAACTTCAGCCAAGCAAACGCACATCAGAACAGATAAGTCTTTAGCAGCTTTCTGAATTGTAAGTAGTCTGCACATTGACATAAGTAGAGGGGAAGTTGGTTCCAAAAAAGGGGGGCAAGATGAGAAAAGGCTTTGCCACCCATGCGAGCTTTTTTGAACCGAGGGGTGCAGAGAAGTGATTTAGATCCTGACCGTAGGGATCTAGAAGGTAAGTACCTTGCAAATTTGTCAGATAGATAGTTAGGACCCAGGTCATGGAGAGCTATGAAAACAGTGCAGCAGATTTTAAATTTAATCCGCTTCCGCACTGGGAGCCAATGTAGTTGTTGCAGAAGGGGTAAAGATGCCGTTCTGGGAGGGGCATTTGCTACTAGGCAAGCCGCAGTATTCTGGACTACCTGCAATTTGCTTAAAGAAGCTTCATTGGCTTAAACCAGCAAGGCATTGCAGTAGTCCAGGCGGCTTAGCACTAGTGCCTGGATCAACATTTTCCGTGTAGAGGAGGGTAAAAAAGGGAAAACTCTCCTAAGTAGGATGAGTGTGTGAAAAAATGCCCCTGCAGTAGTGGTATATTTAGCGAACAAGGGAACCCCAAAGGTACGACCCGGGGTGGTATACGTGTTTTTAAAGAACAGTGGTCAAGATGAGGCCAGAATGGTCCTCGGGTAGCCAGAGCTACTATTAGTCGAGATAAAGCTTTCGTCTGAGCTCTCGTGTTACGAGAGAGAAGGAAGGGAAAAACAGCATATGGCGGGACACAAGGTTGTGGGGATGGCAAGACATTTATTACATCATAAACGTTATATCATCCACATGTATTTTAGGATCTAGTCCTGGTGCTCACACATCAAGTGAGGTTGCGTGAAAAGGTGAAAAAGTGCTGGTGACTTAAAATTACATCACATTGACAACATAGGCAAAACTCAAGGGAATTTATACAGTTGGAGTTTTGGTTGTTAAAGGTCGACGGCGTTTCGATCTCTATAAATTAGAGACCATCATCAGGACGAGTATCCGTGTGAGCAAGTAGAATCTAGACAACAAAAGAAAAACATTGGTCCCCTGGACATAGATCAAATCTGAGCAACATGTAAAACCTATTTTTTTTTAAAAAGAGAGAGACATGTCGTGATGACTAATGATTGGCATCAGGAGCAAGTAATATCCATTAAACAATTGTCTTGGACCTGAGTGTAATAATTTATGCATCCATGGGTGATAGACCATAAGTGTACGACACAAGACATGGACTCCGGTGCCTAAGGGAGTGATATGCGATACAAAAGGGGATGATGGACGGAACGTTTGAGCCAATCAAACACTCACCCCCAGTCAACTGATCTGGGTTTAATCCATCATCATTCTTTAGCTCACTCCACCACCCCGGTTCAGACATGGCCATATGCAAATCAGTCTGACCCTGTGCCTCATGGGAACAGTCCAGCCCGAACTGCCAAGCCATGTCTTCCCTGGACCGGAAACAAGCATCCTAGGACCGGTTTCTGGCATTCCAGCCGTCATCAGCCAGGCTTGCCTGAATCCAGTGGCAAAGTGAGCAAGGGACCCACGTCTGGGCATACCCCCGCCAACTTAGGGCGAACAAAGCGATACAAAGGGGATGATGGACGGAGCGTTTGAGCCAATCAAACACTCACCCCCAGTCAACTGATCTGGGTTTAATCCATCATCATTCTTTAGCTCACTCCACCACCCCAGTTCAGACATGGCCATATGCAAATCAGTCTGACCCTGTGCCTCATGGGAACAGTCCAGCCCGAACTGCCAAGCCATGTCTTCCCTGGACTGGCTGATGACGGCTGAAATGCCAGAAACCGGTCCTAGGATGCTTGTTTCCGGTCCAGGGAAGACATGGCTTGGCAGTTCGGGCTGGACTGTTCCCATGAGGCACAGGGTCAGACTGATTTGCATATGGCCATGTCTGAACTGGGGTGGTGGAGTGAGCTAAAGAATGATGATGGATTAAACCCAGATCAGTTGACTGGGGGTGAGTGTTTGATTGGCTCAAACGTTCCGTCCATCATCCCCTTTGTATCGCTTGGTCGCCCTAAGTTGGCGGGGTATGCCCAGACGTGGGTCCCTTGCTCACTTTGCCACTGTATTCAAGCAAGCCTGGCTGATGACGGCTGAAATGCCAGAAACCGGTCCTAGGATGCTTGTTTCCGGTCCAGGGAAGACATGGCTTGGCAGTTCGAGCTGGACTGTTCCCATGAGGCACAGGGTCAGACTGATTTGCATATGGCCATGTCTGAACTGGGGTGGTGGAGTGAGCTAAAGAATGATGATGGATTAAACCCAGATCAGTTGACTGGGGGTGAGTGTTTGATTGGCTCAAATGTTCCGTCCATCATCCCCTTTTGTATCGCTAAGGGAGTGATATGGACATATATCATAGCTGGGCAACATGTAAACCTATTACAAAGGAGACATGTCGTGATGACTAATGATGGGTTTCAGGAGTAGGTAATATACATTAACCAATTAGAAACAATGCGACTTGGAGAAGGATGTAATTGACTATAGGTGTACAACATATGGTATGGACTCTGGTGCCGGAGGCATCCAGGGACGTAACAGATAACGCCAGGTGTCTCAAAGGCAGTAGCGGGGGAACATCAATTACGCGGTGAGCTGACTAGTTAGCGTCGGGTGAGGCGCACAGAGAATGATCAGTGAAGATACAAGGAGCAGTGAAGGCAAGGCGCGGTCGACGTGTGATCAGGAAGCAAGCCGAATGTTTACCTGGAAAAGGCGGTAAACCGCTATGTTCTAAATTCTGGAAATAAGGAAGGGGGTATATTTAGACCACAGGAGGTAAGGCCGTGGTTCCCGAGAGGGAAGGGAAAAGGGAGGGGGGGTTCACTTACCGAATGGATACTTCAAGGGTTCCGGGCGGTGTGTCCCGAATGCTGGTAGGTAATCTATGAGAGGGAACGAGGAATAAGGGGTCAGCGAGGGGCTAAGCGCATAGTCATGCACGGTGAGACAGTGCTGGGAGCGGTGGGACTTACTTAGTTATGGGCAGTTTGCCGGGTGTCCTCCGGTAAATCCGAGCAGGCGGCGGAGCACTGCAGTGGAAAGCCTGCTGGATCAGTCTGCGGGGCTAATCTGAAGTAGAGGGGCGTGTACTTAAGAGAGGAGAAGTGCGCGTGCGTGACGCGTAGCCCCGGCTTAAACCGAGCGTCCTATAGTGGCGGCCATGTTACGTGAGGGGAGTGAGGCCAGAGACACCTGGGAGACGCCCCAAGACAGGGGGAATAGTTACACACACAACCAATTAAACGTGTGTGACCAGTGCACTATATACATGGTGATGGATAGTGGTTAAAACCATATTTAGAGTAGGGAAATTACACACATTTAAAAACCAAAAAACAGGTACAAGGCACTGATATGGGGTATCATTGTATTACAATATCTGGTTCCATTCTTCTATGGTATTAAGTCCGTGTTCAATAGATCGGCATCTGAACATCCAATTACACTCCAATCTGTTAAGAATGGCTTGGGGATCACCACCTCTAGGGCTTGGGTGTAAAATGTCAATAACTTGCCAACGTAGATCCTGTTCAGAGTGTCCTTTCTCCATGAAGTGAGACACCAGAGGTGCAGTGATGGTGTTGCATCGGATTCTGCTCCTGTGTTGGCTGATGCGGGCTTTGATTTTTTGCGTGGTTTGTCCAATATACATGAGGTTGCACAGACATTGGATGCAGTAGATCACATTAGTCGAGTTACAATTAGAGAAAAATTCAAGTTTGTGAGTAGTGGTGCCATAAACAAACTCTTTCGTGTTTTTTGTGAGAGGGCATGCAACACAATTACCACATTTGTAATGCCCTATAGCAGGGGGAAGGCCAAAGCATGAGCGTATGGTGACAGCATTGTTAGATGGTTTATAGGCCCTGACAAGATGGTCTTTAATGTTCCGACCTCTCTTGAATGAAAACAGGGGAGCCTCTTTAGTGATGTTAATGGATGTGAGAAGAGGCCAATGTTTTTTAATGAGTTTAGTTATTTTGTTGCTGGCTGAGCAGAAAGTAGTCACACAAGGGATACGTGTCATCGTTTTTTTGCCAGCAGGTTCCAGCAGGGTCTCCCTATGTGTGTACCAAGCCCTTTTCATGGATCTCCTAACCAAACGTCTGGGGTATCCTCTATTCATAAGTTTTTCGCACAGGGTATCGGCCTCCCTCAGATAGTCTTCTTTGTACTTGCAATTTCTGCGAATCCTGAGGAATTGCCCGAACGGCAGGCCATCACGTAAAGCTCTGGGGTGGTTGCTTTTATAGTGGAGGAGCGTATTACGCTCTGTATAGGGTGGTATACAGACCACCTTCAGCTGATCTAACAGTAACGTCGAGATAGCTAATTTGTGCAGAATCAGAGCAGTGTGTGAACCTAAGGTCGGGTTGGCAGTTATTCAGGGAAGTGTAGAAGGAATCAAGTTCTGTGGTAGAGCCTTTCCAAATCATGAATACATCGTCGATGTAACGGTGCCAGCTCCTGATATTGTTGCGAAAGGGATTACCATGGTTGAGTACATACGTAGTTTCCATATCGTCAACAAATAATATGGCAAAATTTGGGGCAAAAACAGCACCCATAGAAGTTCCCTTACACTGTTTGTAATATTTTTCCTGAAACATAAAGTAGTTTTGGGACAGGGCGATTTTTAATAAATCGGTGATGAAGTCAGTGGGGACCTTTTGGGGTCTAGGCCTGTTCTCTAGATGGTTTTGGATGACTAGAATCCCTTTGTCTTGTGGGATATTAGTGTAAAGTGATTCTATGTCTAGTGTGACAAGAAGCTCTGTAATGGGATCAAATGGTTCTTGTTCGATTAGTCTAATGAAGTGTGTGGTGTCCTTCACGTAGGCTACCGTGTCTGGTACCATATCATGAATGAAGAAATCAATGTAACGGCCTAGGGGTTCAAGGATGGAACCACAACCGGATAGGATGGGTCTACCTGGGGGGTTGTTGGGGTTCTTGTGAACTTTGGGCAGTGTATATATTACTGGTGTTCTCTAGTTTTTGTTATTAAGGAATAGAAATTCATTGTGGCTAATGAAGCCCATTTCCTCAGCCTCTTTCGTAGTGTCATGGATGAGGGCTTGAATATCGAGTAAGGGGCTACGCTGAAGGGGCTCATAGTGAGTGGCATTATTGAGTTGGCGCATGATTTCTTTTTCATAGTCAGTTCTGTCTTGGATGACAATGCCCCCTCCCTTGTCACAGGGTTTTATGATAATGTCATCCATTTTTTTCAGGTTAAAAAGACTCTCTTTCTCCTCAAGGCTGATGTTGTATGGAATAAAGTTATGGAGATTTCTGAGTTTGTCTAGTTCTTTCAAGACTAGGTTTTCAAAGGTAATGACCTCCGGTGGGAGGCAACCAGCTGGGGGATTAAAGGTTGATTTTGGGCGTAATCCCGTAGTGTCATATTTAGGTGGTAGGTCTTTGTTCAGAAAAAAGGAACAGAGTCTTATTTTCCGGAAGAATTGGTACATTTCAAGTTGTATATTGAACCAATCAGGTTTTTCAGTAATGACGTAGGAAAGTCCTTTACTTAAAAGTGCTATCTCAGACGTAGTTAGTTGGTGGCTGGATAGATTGAAGATAGGGATGGGTTCCATGGGTGGGGGGTCAGGAATACCCACTGGTTCTAATGGGATCAGTACTGATAACCCCATTGGTAAAACTTCCGCCGTGTCTGGCGTTTGCCTGGGGGAAAGTTGTAGCGTGGTTTGCCCCTCCCTCTCTCTGTCTGAAAAGTTTGGCCTCTCCCGAAAAAATTAGGATTATGGGGTGCTGAACTAGGACCCGCTCCTGAGTCAGAGGAGTCCGAGTCTGCGGAAGATTCAGAGAATGTGACTGGTTGTCTGTTCTTGAATCTCCCCCACGCGCCTGTTTGTTATCTGGGTGCAAGTTGGGGATTGGTAAAGTAATCTTCTCTTAGGTAGGGGTAGGTTTTTTCTCTATTATAGTTCTTTAAATCTTTGGTGACTTTTGTGGCTTTTTTATGGTGCTCAAATTTATGAAAATCTGAGATAGTCCTTTCTAGTTTTTCAAGGATAGTCTTAGCATCAGACAAACTATCCAACTCTAGGATAGCTTTCTCTAGTGCTAGTATTTCCTCGAGTTCTTTTTTACTGTGTTCCAGTGCGGTATCTATACCAAGCACCATCCAGTGCCTGGAGCAGGTTGTTCCAATATGAGCAAAACCGTTTTTAAATCTAGGGTCCAATAGGAAGATTGCCGGGGTATTGCGGACTTGTAGACCCACTGGTATTATATCAGCTTTTAAATATTCTGTGAGCATGCGCGCATGGAGCTCAGTCCGAATATGTTTTTTCTTTAGATGTTCTAGGGCCGTTAATTTCTCTGTGGAGACATCAGTAGGGATAGGTGTAGGTGTTGTTGTCTGAAACAGAGAAGGACCACTGATAATTCTGGCAATATAGTCCTCTGTATATGTTGGGGCAATTGGTGTGGACATACTCAGAATCGGTGGACAAGAGAAGGTAACAACAAATGATTTAAGCTCAGAGGTTTAGTACTGAGAAACAAACAATAGAACAAAACACAAGAAACAAATAAGACAACCACTTGAAGAAAGTGGCAACCCTTGCAGTGCAGCCACTGCACGTAGAGTATATTTAGCGAACAAGGGAACCCCAAAGGTACTCTGGTGAGAGTCCATACCATATGTTGCACACCTATAGTCAATTACATCCTTCTCCAAGTCGCATTGTTTCTAATTGGTTAATGTATATTACCTACTCCTGAAACCCATCATTAGTCATCACGACATGTCTCCTTTGTAATAGGTTTACATGTTGCCCAGCTATGATATATGTCCATATCACTCCCTTAGGCACCGGAGTCCATGTCTTGTGTCGTACACTTATGGTCTATCACCCATGGATGCATAAATTATTACACTCAGGTCCAAGACAATTGTTTAATGGATATTACTTGCTCCTGATGCCAATCATTAGTCATCACGACATGTCGCTCTCTTTTAAAAAAAAAAAAAAAAAATAGGTTTTACATGTTGCTCAGATTTGATCTATGTCCAGGGGACCAATGTTTTTCTTTTCTTGTCTAGATTCTACTTGCTCACACGGTTACTCGTCCTGATGATGGTCTCTAATTTATAGAGATCGAAACGCTGTCGACCTTTAACAACCAAAACTCCAACTGTATAAATTCCCTTGAGTTTTGCCTATGTTGTCAATGTGATGTAATTTTAAGTCACCAGCACTTTTTCACCTTTTCACGCAACCTCACTTGATGTGTGAGCACCAGGACTAGATCCTAAAATACATGTGGATGATATAACGTTTATGATGTAATAAATGTCTTGTCATCCCCACAACCTTGTGTCCTGCCATACGCTGTTTTTCCCTTCCTTCTCTCTCGTAACACGAGAGCTCAGACGAAAGCTTTATCTCGACTAATAGTAGCTCTGGCTACCCGAGGACCATTCTGGCCTCATCTTGACCACTGTTCTTTAAAAACACCTGCAGTAGTGGTGGCATGCTCTTCTAGTGTGAGTTTCTGGTCTATGCGGACTCCCAAGTTTTTGACCACTGTTTTAGGAATAGGGGCAGAGCCCAATTCCTCTGGCCACCAGCTAGGAGTCCAGCTCACTGCCGCATCTCCAAACAACATAATCTCCGATTTCTCTGCTTTAAGTTGAAGGAAGTTGTCCCTCATCCAATCAGCAATGGCCTTCAAACCCTCTGAGAAGATGACTTGGATGTTGGGATTAGATTTATCAAAAGAGAGTAGAAGCTGAGTGTCGTCAGCATAAAAAATAGGACTAAATCCTAATTTCCTCATTAATCCCGCCAAGGGAGTAACATAAATGTTAAATAGAGTAGGGCTCAAACAGGAGCCCTGCGGTACTCCCTTGGTTACTCTTGTGGTCTTGGAACGAAAAGGACCCAGGTTAGTCGTCTGAGTTCTATCAGTCAGAAAGTTTGCCAACCATTTCAGTGCATTCCCTTGGACCCCGATGTCCTGAAGTCTCCCAAGCAGGATCCTGTGAGAAATGGTGTCAAACGCCGCCGATAGGTCAAGCAGCACTAGAAGTGCTGCCTGACCATTGTCCAGCGCCATTCTGATGTTATCAGTTACTGCTATCAGGGCAAACTCAGTGCTATGTCTGGCCCGGAAGCCTGACTGCAAGACATCCAGACAATTTGAGGCTTCCACAAATTCAGATAGGTATTTATTTATGTGTTTTTCCAGAAGCTTACTCTGAAGGGGTAGCAAGGAAATGGGTCAGTAGTTGGATACTTCGTCCATGGGAGCTTTAAGGTTTTTCCGGATGGGAACAACTTGCACTGCTTTCCATTCAAGAGGGAGTCTGCCATCCTTCAAAGAGCTGTTGAGAATGGTGCAAATAGGATCAGCAAGTTGCTTAGCGAGCAGAGAGGTGGTCTTTACGGGGATGACATCTAATGGAGACCCAGATTTAACTTTCTTTAATAGAGATTCTACCTCTTCAGGTGTGGGTCACGGTAAGTTTTTCAGTAGCAAAGCATTTGAAGTAGTCGGCTAGTGTTCTGTCGAGGGACCTCTCTGGGTACCACTAGCCGCTGTGATTTTGTTATAAATCGTGTCAATTTTCTGGATAAAGTGATTTGCTATGTTGTCACATAGAGATTGGGAAGGGGCCTCTTCATTGTTGCATGCCTTTGGGTTTGTAAAAGACTTTAAGATCTGGTACAGGGTCCTAGGGTTATTACCTGCCTGCTCAAGTTGCCTCGCAATATAAGATTTGCGGGCAGACTTTAGGTTTTTGTGATATAAAGCCAGTGCTTCTTTAAATCTTTCTTTGTCCTGTGGGATATGTGAGAGGCGCCATTTTTGTTCTAGTTTTTTACAGTGACTCTTTTCGGTCCGAAAGAGGGGAGAATACCAAGTAGTTTGGGGACGTTTAGGGAGGTGAGAACACTGTTTCAATGGAGCTAGATGATCAGCTGTAGATTTTATGATAGTGTTAAAGTAGGCCAGGTGTTCCTCCACATTATCAAAATCAGAATTCCAGAAAGGAATTAAGTTCTGGAACTGATCAGTCATAAGTTTATGCCATTGTCTATACTACCGCATAGAGTGGGGATTAAGAGCAGAATGATCTTTGGGGCTACTAATTTGAAATTCAATCAATGAGTGGTCTGACCATGTCAGAGGGCATGTTTCTCCACAGAGGACATTTGGGGAGTTAGTAAGAATTAGGTCCAACGTATGCCCTGCCGAATGAGTAGGGGCGTTGTTGATCTTAGTAAGGTTGAGTGTAGCCAGGTCTGCCAAACATGCTGAGGCATCTTGATTAGTAGTATTTTCGCTATGGATGTTAAAATCACCTAAAAGTAAAAGATTTCTAGTCGAGATGACATGCGGGGAGATAAATTCCATCAATTGGTGAGAGAAGTCTGACAGTGGGCCTGGGGGTCTATACACAAGAGCTCCTTTCCAGCTAGGTTGTGGATGTAGGTCTATTCTAAAGACTAGAATGTCTAGTGTGTCCTTACACAGTTGGTCTACAATAGTGATTTTAATGGATTCCTTATTGATGATAGCTAAACCTCCCCCCGCCCTCCCCGGTCTATCAAGTTTTTGAATGCGATAGCCTTCTGAAAGTGCCACCGCAATTGCGGGGTTGGAGGTGGGTTTTATCCATGTTTCGGTCAGAAACCCTAGGTGGGGATGTTTGGAGGAAAGTAGATCCCAGATATTGACTGCGTGTTTAGACAGGGATCTAACATTAGCCAGAAGGCAATTCCAACCTTTGTTTTCATAGGGGGTCTGCAAAAGACCATTCGTGATGTTGGTACAGGGGCTTGGACTATTTCTCTGACCGGGAGTCGTATTGTGGGTCAGGGAGTATTCAGAATCTATACTCTGGAATCGGCAGTATCTGCATGTAAAAGGGCCTTCAAGAACTGTAGATGGGGAGAGGGCAGGGAGGACGGGATTAATAAGACTGTGCTTAATCTTTAATAATTCAAGGCGTGTATAATAACAGCAATTATCAAATATATTACCGGGTATGGGGGCAAACCGGCATGGGTTCTGGCTCCTGGCGACGTCCAGACGCGGACCGGCGCAGGCAGGCTTGCCTCAGGCACGCCTTCGGCGCGCCAGCGGCGCGTCCGCTGCACGTCGAGCCAGGCATCCGTTTAAGTAATGAGGAAGGCCACTAGACCGCCAACCTCAATTCCGGTTACTACCGGAAGTGCCCCCGGGTTACTTCCTCAAGCGCGAGCTCCCTCCACACAAACGGGACAACCCGCGATGGAACAGGGAGAAGCACTTGTAGTATCCAAGCAGCTGGTGAGTTCTTTTAAAATATTTAAAAGCAAAAGCGATAAGCGCAAATATTAAAAACTAAACGTTGGGCCGTTCAACAAGAGCACTTCAGAGGGTGCAGTACCGAGTGTATTGATCTGTGGATACTAGCCTGTCTCTAGCGTGTCCGCTGCGCGTTGAGCAATCTTGCAAACTTTAGCACCAGAAGACCTAGCCATAATTCATCACCCAAGTAACAGTGTCAAATAAAGCCATTCACACTATTACCTCACACCACAACTTACAGTGCCATCAAGACACATGGAATGGACTACATTTCTCACAATTTAACACCTAGAAAATCACAATATCTGGAAATGTTATCAAATGGTTAACATCAGCACCCTACTAAAATAATCAGTTCCATATGGCAATAATTATGCCGCTTTCACTAAGAACCAATACCACAAAATTAAATAACACAAAGGCTGTATTTTAAAGAATTGTCTATTCATTTTTCAAAAACCAACACAAATATTAATCATCTGGAAAGTATCTAAAAACAAAAACCAATATCCTAATAATGACACAACGTAAACAAAATTACAAAAGGCAAAGTACAGTGGAGGATGAAACAGTGTCCTAGTACAGTTAATTTGTTTAGATATACATGTTCAAAAAGGCTCCTTACTTTGTACTTGCCCGTCAATATACAATAAGATTCTTCCTCTGCAGGCACTCCATCCACATGCTGTATATCATAATCCAGGCACGGGGTTTTGGTGCACACTTCAAATGTTTTGCAGGAGTGACAGGATCCACATAGGTGAGGGAGGTCTTGGGCAAAGTAGTGGTCCTGGGGCAGGTATCCTACAGTTTTTGCCTTCACCCATCTGTGACCTGAACCCATTTTTGCTCGCTTTTAGGACTTTGAGCACTTTACCACTGCTAACCAGTGCTAAAGTGCTAGTGCTCTCTCCTTAAAACCTGGTAGAATTGGCTTTTATGGTCATCACTATAAACTCCAATCCCAGTGCCCAATCTATTCGACATGCTTCCAAATGCAGGCTCTCAAGACTTCATCCATATTAGACCTTCGCTCCCATTCCGCATCCACTGTTGCACACCTTTTCTCAATTATTTTTTGAGGTTAAGACAGAATATGGATGGTCAGGTATCTGCATCACTCCTATTTCATCCAGGAAAAGAAAATTAGTAGTTTCTTTTTCTGATGCTTTTCTTCCATGTCATTTCCGAAAAAGGAATCTAGTTGTATTCCTTAAACTGGAAAAATTAAGGTTAAGTTCGGTTCATACAACCCAATAACCTAGTTGAACACAGAGTATTTGACATAAGAACAATAAAATTGACTTCCATTTAACTAAGAAACAAATCTCACCTGAACAAAAAGGTTCATAGCCAATCACCTTTTTGGTACCAATATGCATTATCTCTTGAAAGCCATGGATTATTGTGAAATCTCCATGGTATTAAGATGCAGGTAAAGTGCCTGATCTGGTGAACCGGTAATCTTTGGCCCATGTTTTGGTAGCTTTGAGGTTTCCTTTCAATCCAAACAGAGTCCTCTACTCAAAATATATGAGCACAAATAAAATTAATCACTGGAGGGTGTGGCATTAGTTGGGAGACATAAGGCCATCCCTTAGTTCTTGCTGATATTCTCTGCTTTTGCAGAGTTGTTTACTCAATGTATAGGCTGGCGCTCTGAAATAGTAAATAGACCTGACATGAAGGCATGTCCAATATGTGGTTGTACTCATATGACAATGCTGTGTAACTTATATTAAAGTGCCCAAATTTAAAATGTTTTATGAAAGTGATTCAAAACTTTTTAAGAGGTAAGAGCTCTGAAGGGCATTCCAGAAGGGGTAATGTGAAGATCATACTAAATCAATCTTAATCAAGTTGTTTCTCAACCCAAGACATTTATTAAGTAAAACATAATTGGGGAGGACCTATATAGTGTAAGCTGATATTTTACCAACATTTCATGTGAAACACATTTAAACAGCCCAGTCTTTTAGCCCAGAATGGAATATGATGCCTGAAAAGGGGTGAATGAATATGTCAGGGTTTATTTGGAAAATATTGTAATACTCTTCCAGTACACTGCCTGTAGCTGGAGACGGAGGGGCTTCTTTACATGTCGAGTGTGCCACGGGAACCTCACTTTTATTGATGTTCTGGCAGTGCACTGGGCTTTCTCATACCTAAGAGGCTTGGGAAAGCCACCCTGTGTGGCTTTTCATGGCCTCGTAGATATCGTGTAAGGCAATGCAGCCCAAGTTGCTGGGTTGCATCACACTGCATAGGGGAGGCGTGCCATGGGCATTGGGGTGGGTGTTCCCGCTGAATGCCCTTGTTTTTGACTCATTCCCAGATTTACAACATAGCGTAAATCTGGGATTGCATCAAAACCCTATGCCTGTCTAGGGCAGTCACACTGGTTGTTTTGTGTAGGAAGGTGTCCCTTCCTGTGCAAACACAACTGGATTTCAACGCAGCCACCCTTGCTCCATGGTGCAAGGGTATTTGCTTGGCGCATGGCAGCCATTTGTGCACCAGCGCTGTGAAGGAGGATAGGAATGCATTGTATCTCATAGATGGAGGATGAAGCAGTGTCCTGGTACAGTTAATTTTTTTAGCTATACATGTTCAAAAAGGCTCCATCCTTTGTACTTGCTTGTCAATATACAACAAGATTCTTCCTCTGCAGGCTCTCCATCCAGATGCAGTTTATCCTAATCCAAGAACGGGGATGTGGTGCACACTTCAAATGTTTTGCAGGATCCACATGGGTGAGGGAGGTTTGGGCAAAGTAGAGGTCCTGGGGCATGTATCTTAAAGTTTTTGTCTTCACCCATCTGTTATCTGAACACATTTTTGTTCGCTTTAAGGACTTTGAGCACTTTACTGCTGCTAACCAGTGCTAAAGTGCTAGTGCTCTCTCCTTAAAACCTGGTAGAATTGGCCTATAACCAATTGGCAAATTGAATTTACTTGTAAGCCCCTAGTAAAGTGGCACTACCTGTGCCCAGGGCCTGTAAATCAAATACTACTAGTGGGCCTGCCACCTACTTAAGTAGATCTTTAAGCATGTCTCATGTCTGCCATTGAAGGCTGTGTGTGTGCAGTTTTAAATTGCCATTTCGACCTGGCAAAAGAAAGCTTTCGTCAGGCCCAATCCTTCCTTTTTAAGCATATAAGTCACCCCTAGGGTAGGCCCTGGACAGCCCAGAGTGCAGTGTGTAATATATTTAACAAGTTTGACATGTCAATTTTAGTTGTACATGTCCTGGTAGTGAAAACTCTGAAATTCATTTTTCACAACTGCAAGGCCTACCTCTTCCATAGGATAACATTGGAGTTTTCTTATTATATTTAATAGGCTGTAAATTACAAAAGGGAACAGGTAACCAGTTTATGTTTGGTGTCTTTGGAATTGTAATGAAAAATCCTCTCTTATGGTAAAGTCGGACTTTAAATTGCAATTTTGAAAATACCACATTTAGAAAGTTGGTATATTCCTGACTTAGCCAAATAGTGCCTGCAGCCTGTCATTGGGTCTCATTACTGGGTGTAGTTGCCAGTTGGGCTTTGTGTATTCCTTCTAGACTGCCACATAAAATAGAGGGCTTAATTGTAACGGAATGGGTCATCACTGGCAGGATGGGAAGGAAGAGTTGGGCATAGCCCTACTTACATTTGAACAGACTGTGTCCTGCCTCCACACAAAGGGCAGCACACCGCCTGTAGTTACTCTGGAGCCAGGGTAGAGGAGGCGGGAAACCTCTACATGGTTCTCCTACTTCAAAGGATGCACCAGGTATAAATATTGGACCTCAGACACCAACTCTTCAGTACAGTTCTGGACATGTGGAGACTCTTCCAGGAAGAAGGACTGCTGTACTGCAGAAAGGACTGCCACTCTGATAGGCTGCTCCCCTGCTGGACTACTGCCTTGCTGTACTGCTGCCCTGCTGGCCTCCTGCCTAGTCAGAGGAAATGGACCTGCAACTGAACCCAGGGCTCCCAGAGCGACTCCAAGGGCTAGTCTGCTGAACTCCTGTTCAGAGCCACAGGGAAATAACAGGCTTCCAAACACCTGAACCAGCACTCAGATCCAGTTGGAGTGATCCCCAACCCCCCAAGTGGTGCCTCTCAGGTCCTGGATCCTTGGTGTGGCCTCAGTTGATCTGAAGGGACGTTTGTGGGCTCTTTGTAACTGCAAACAGCCTTTTGGTGTCAAACCCTTGTCACTTGCACTACCCACCAATGCGAAGTTCCATCACCTCAACCATTCGTGGTACAGCATCATTGACTCCCAAAGCTCCGGCCTGACCATTCATGACGACAACAGGATCTTAGCACTACAGCAATGACTGTCCATGATGACAGACTTGCTCTTTGAGCTACATCGATGACTGTCCGAGATGCATCCCTGCTTCTCACGGCCCCTTCCAACATGAACAGGACTGTGCGCTGAATTGAGAAGGTAACTTTTAGAAATTGGGTCTCTATTTGGCAGAGGTGTGCACCCTGTCCAAGTAGGGACCACAATTCTAGTCAGGTTAAGTCAGTTCCACACCATAAAGTATCCTGTGCTCACCCTCTGGTAGCTTGGTACTGACCTGGCAGGCTTAACTTAGGAGGCTATGTGTAAAGAATTTGTGCAACACAACACACAGTAACACAATGAAAACACCACAAAAAGACTCCACACTAGCTTAGAAAAATAGATATAATTTTTATAAATAAAATGAGACCAAAATGACAAAAATCCAATGGGTAGAAGTTGAGATATGAATAAAAGAAAAAAAAAGGCTTAGAAGCATTAAGCTGGTATCTGGTCAAGCTGGACTGGGAAAGCCAAGATTTCAGAATGACCATGATGGGGCGCGGGCCAAATGCAGGTGCAATGCACGCTCCCTGTACAAAGTACATTGAACCTGCTCGCAACAGCGAGATGCGGGGTGCAGCCGAGAGATGCATCGCTGTCGATCCCGCAGTCAAGGTGAAGGGTCAATTTCCGTCATGCAGTGGCGGCGATGCATCAGTTCCAAGGATGATGCACCGAGCCGAGAAGCGTTGGTTCTGTAGATGATGCACTACAGTCAAGGGAATGTGTCGATCTACCCACATTGCAGCAGTGGCGATGCATTGCGTCGGTTCCTTAAGGCGATGCGCTGGTTCCGAGTGCCATGTGCGGATTCTGCTCCTGCAATAGTGTTGATGCATCAGTTCTGCTACAATCAGACAGGAGATGCGTCGGTTTGTCTGGAGCAAGCTTCTGGGTCCACTTCCAATGGACCAGACATCGGAGCAGGGGGTGAGACTTTGATATCCCTGATTCTCATAAAACAGTCCAGCTCTTCCTAGGCAGGGTAAGGGGCAGCAGGCATTGTAGCAGCACAGCAGAAAAGCAGTTCTTCCAGAGCTGCAGTCCAGCAGAGTGACAGTCCTTGTAGCAGCACATCAGTTCTTCAGACAGATGTTTTTTACAGGTCCAGAAGTGTCTGATTTGGTCAGGTCTGAGACCCAGCAATTATACCCAGTTCTGCCCGGTGTTGACTTCAAAGACCTGTCTTTGAAGTGCACAGAAGTCCTTAATTTCCAGACCTGTTTCCAGACTCACTGTAGGGGGTATGCAACCCTTTATGTGGGGACAGTACACTGCCTATTCAGATGTAAGAGTCAGCTCTTCACTCCCATCCTGCCCAGGATGGGCCAACAGGATGCAGATGGGCACTCAGACGCACCTAACCTTCCTTTGTGTATGGATGTCTAGAGGGAATGCACAAAGTCAAGCTGTCACCCACCCTAGACATAAATCTGAGACAGGCTGCAGGCACACAGAGCTTTAAGAGTGGAGAAATGCCCACTTTCATTTCTAATATAGTAATGTCAAATCCAACTTTACCAGTAAAGTGGATTTGTCATTACCATTCCAAAAGATAAACTACATGACAGAGCAACTCCCTTCTAATCAGGAAGTATAGCTTAAAAGTGTAAAATGGAATTCCCAATGTTAACCTATGGTAGGAGTATGCCTTACAGTGTGATTTTCACTGCCAAGACATGCAAATCTTAAAAGTACATATCCTACCGTTTACTTAAGTAAATGATCAAAACAGGGACGAGGAGAGATATTTAATGAGGTACTACACCCACATTCCTCCCAGCGTATTATAACAAAACAATTCGATGGGGTAGTTCCTCTTTGCGGGACTCATTCAACCCTATAGAGTGTGGAATCAATCGTCTGATCCTCAGGATCTCAAGGGATCCAAGTGCTTAGATCATGGAGCCCTCACACACCCAATAGGGTGTCATGCTTCATCATAGGGCGCTCCTCGTCAAGCCGGCACTGCAATTCCTGACAAGCCTGGGGGCTCTTTATCAGAGATCTTTTGATCTGTAAACACTGTTAGATGCATGCATGTCAGAGGTCTCAAAAAATTGGGTGGTGAAGAAAAGTGTATTATAAAAGAGTCTAAGGAAACGAAAGACGTTTTAATAGGGTGGTTGTCCCTTGACACAATAAAAACAACAAGGGTGCTATCTTGGGGTAATAATGAGCCCTAAGAGCTAGTATGTGAGGAATATAGTGGGGTCGACATATTTCATGCCCTGAACTACATTAATGCTGAGATTTATGTTTCGAGAGGTATATCGCGTGTGATAGATGCCATTGATGGTACCCATATTGCATCGGTGCCACCTCGTGACCAGGAGCAGGCCTACTGTATTCGGAAGCATTTCCACTCTATCAATGTGCAGGTAGTTTGTACTGCGGACCTCTACATCACCATTGTCTTTGCAAAATATCCTGGGGCAGATTTACAAGCCCCCTGCGCCGCCAGTACGTCACTTTTCGTGACGTACTGGTGGCGCAGGGGGCTCCTCGATATTTACAAGGAGAGGAAAAGCCACCATGCGTGACTTTTCCTCTCCTTGTAAATACCGTCCCTTCACACGCAGCACTTTGCGGTGAAGGGGCGTTCCATGGGTGTTGCTGTGGGTGTTCCCACGCAACACCCCTGGAACTAAGACACATCTCCAGAATTACGAGAAATCGTAACTCTGGAGATGCGTCTGAAGCTACGCCACCCTAGAGGTGGCGTAGCGAGGCGCACCGAGGAGAAATGTTTTCATTTCTCCTCGTTTTCCTCTTTCAATGCGTGCTGCATTCTGCAGCACGCATTGAAAGAGGAAAAGCCTGTACTGATTGTTTTTGTGCAGAAAGGTGCCCCTTCCTGCACAGAAACAATCTCCCCATGGCGCAGGCATCCTTGCACCATGGTGCAAGGGTGCCTGCGCCGGCGCTTGGCAGCTGTTTGTGCGCCAGCGCAGGGAGAGCACAGGAATGCGACATATTCTTGTAAATATGTCGCATTCCTGTGCTCTGAAAGTGCCGCAGCGTGGCGCAGCCAAAGGGCTTGCAGCGCCACGCTGCGGCACTTTCTTGTAGATCTGCCCCCCTGTTTCTACCCATGACTTTCTAGACCTACACACAAGTAGCTTACCACAAAAGATGACAATCCTTCCGCCAAGGAGGGCCTGGCTTGCTGATTCGTGTGAACCATTCTATTCAGCCATTTTAATTGTTATGAGGTGGCAGTGACAAATTAGCTGTCTAAAGCTATTTTTTGTGTCTACGATTTTCAGGAGACTCAACATATCCCAGTTGCAATTAGTTATTGATACATATGAGGATCCCAACAATGCCAGTGGGAGGTGCAGATGCGTTGGCCAGTACAGAGAGGCTCTCCTCTACTTTTCAGCCAAGGTCTGCAAGATTGTGGTGCCCTACTGTCTTTTTCACAACATTGCCCTGTGGAGGAATACATTTGAGATGAGGATTACCAGTGGCAGCCGGAGGGTGATTTTGGGGACTTGGTTCCGCAAGATGACAGTGACAAGGATGAAGATTATGATCTCAGGTGTGAACACATTGAAAACATCTTTGCCTGATGGTCATTGACTGCCTTGACTGTGTGATTTTGTCAATGGTCACCAGCCAAAAAATGTTTGGGTATAATGTTCTTTGTTGCACCTTTAAATGTACTCTTGAGATAAATTGTGGGACAACAGCTCATTAGTAGTAAAAATTGCATTATGACCATACATGTTACAAAGCATACTAGTTCACCTGTTGAGGAAGCCTTGGAAAATGCTGATGCAGTTATAGAATAGGAAGTCAATGTTCACCTTATACCCATGATATTCTCTTCTTATTCATTCCAAGGTCATGTCATCCTGTCATCTTCTAGAGTACCACCAAGTCATTGATGGATGCTCTGCATTGCAAGTTGCCAGCCCTTTGGTGGATAGTGATGTTACTGTTTGCTGTATACTTGATCTTAGTAATGGAGTGATGCCAATATAAATAAAGGGACCTGACTCATTATGTTTGTCTCAAAGCCTTGAACTGATGTATGATGTTATCAGGTTTATCCTATCCATATGAATTGGTGATGTATGCCTGTATCTGAGCATGATGTCAGTGGAGCACATGATGATAACCAAATGTGTTAGTGAAGAATCCAATTGGGACTCCTAAGTTAGTTACAGAGTGACTGATATGTGACATTGACGTACAATCTTTACAATATGTGGATTGAAATCAAAGAATTCATGAGAACATTTTTACTAAAAACTGAAAAGGACTCATGACATTATTAATTCATTTCTTTGTAATGTTTTTCCTTCTCTGCAAAGTCTATATTTACATAAGTGTCTGTACACATTGTTACCATCCCCGTCTCCATTTCTTGGATTTAGGATGTCTAATGTGCTTGAATTAAAGACTTTTTATGACTCAAAACGTTTGCTGCTTCTTTAGAAACAGCTGTTAGTTTGACTTTGTTTGTGTTAAAGACGTGTATTGTGTGACAAATTGATTCTCAATATGTCAATAACTGTGGATGTTACATTGTAGCCCATTGAAGAATCTCAGACAATGAAGTAAAACTGATATTGGATATGAATATTCAGGTGGCCCAACAGCATTTTAGAGTAATTTTGGCAACAGCAGTCCATGAGCATATAGAAAATAAGTGGTCATCAGGTGGATTAGGTGAATTGTTCAGAGTCTCACAGTAGGACACCCCTTTTTGCTCTCTTGGTGATAGGATCCTTGGTGTTGGCCTCAAACAGGCCAGCTGAATGACACCTCCTGAAAAACGCAGAGCTGCCAAAATAGGAACTGGGGCTATTTGTGGTCGATGCTTCCATAGGCAGCAATGTCCCACTTTGCATGGTGCTGCTAGCCAGAGATGTTTCTTAGACTGGCAACAGATGGTGCCTGAAAGCGGAAAGAAGCAGCTATATCTGACACTGTTACAGCCAGTGTTTTGAAGGCATCTTGAACCAAAGCAGAATATACGGGTTTCATGCTCAGCTGTCATGAAATCGATCTGTATCCTTATAGTATCAATTATCTGGGCCAGCCAATGCTCCTGCCCAGTAGATGGACCCATCAGGTTTCTGGTCATGCTGGTGTGATTGTGCACCTTTAACCTCCCTCACCACTGTAGGTCCTACCCTAGTTGTTTCTTTTCCACCCTGTGACCATGTGGAGTGGCCATTCATGTTTATTGTCCTGGATGCACAGGGGTTGCAGTTGCTGTTTTTCTTACAAGAGCCAGGACAGGGCTGTTCACAGTTGTTGGGTGAAGGTCGGGCTACAAGGGGCCTGTGTGAGCACTGATCTTAGCCGTGGGACCTGTGCTTTGCTGTATTCCCTTGATTCCCTTGATCCTATGTCCTCAGAGAAAGGAAGAGGTCTAGACTGCTGGCCAGCTAAAGGTGATGGTCCCTTGGCTGGGTATGGCTGAAATTCTCGTACTATCGCTGAAAACTTGTGATTTTGAAACTTTTTCAATTACAAGATCTCCGTAGAATGGGGGCTAACCTGCCAAGCCAATCTGACTAAGGTGAATTGCTGCTGGGCTGAAGATTCAGGTTTCTCTCACTTGGAGCTTCTCTGCAGCAGCACATCCAACTCGGGAGAAGCTATCTGGCCTCATAGAGGCCTCTTTGTCTACAGACTGCAGCCTTTGGTCTGCAAAAGGATTCCAAGCTTTGAAAGTGACGTAGTGTGAATGTAGAAATCTTTACAGAGTGAAGACATGGAAAGTATCAGGCCTGCGACGGACCTTGACTTTATTACTATTTTGATACTGCATAAATGCTTTACACTGCCCCCATTTAAGACTGTTTGCTATGTGCCAGAGCTTCCAGGGGATTGAGCTGAGGATAATTTAGTGTCTTTGAGGGTTCACCCTGACAAGGATTGTGATCATTACTCAAGATGGGCAGTCACCTGCTTGACTAAAAACCTAATTCTTATAATTACCAGTTAAACTACCAAGCAAATGAATTGATTAGTGGTGGTATCAATTTTTAAAAATCCCATGATAAATGCATAGGTTTTAGCCAATTTTTGTCTTGCTCTCTCTTTTCAATGGTGATTTCAGGATGATTGTGGACGTTTGAGATGGCACACCCCAGATTGTTTTAAACCTCTGGGCTGCTATCAAAAATGCCACCAGACAATAGTCCACTGGTTTTTCAAAGAACTTTGGCTTTAGCCAAGATAACCACATACTTACCTGGCCTGATTCATGCAGTGCCACAGTTCTCCTCACTGTCTGACTTACATTCAGCTCCTGCCAGACCTCATCAACATGCAAAGATACTCCTTTTATATTTAGGCAAAATATTCTCCAGTTTGATCACCCCCTCGCTGGATCTCTGCAACAATTTTTTTCAATTCTGGAGCAATAAAATCAGCTCCATTTACAACAATTTCAGCTTGCAACCAGGTCCAAGGGACAAAGCCAAAAATGTCCTGATCTTAACTAAAGAATTAACATATGGCCCTTGATCACCCCAGAAGAAACCGCCCCAACTGAAATCCATCCACTCAGGGAACCCATAGGTTCACTGCCCCACCACGCCTACTTCAGAGCAGTGCAACCCCTCAGCATCATGCTCACACCCATTCTGAATCTCTCCATCACTTCTGTGACATTCACAGAAGATTAGAAACATGCAACTGTCCTCCATTGCTGAAGAAACTCTCTGCGGACTATTCAATGCTGACCAACTACAGACTGATCTCCCTGCCACCATTCCCAGCCAAAGTCTTATAAAAAAATCATTTGTAGAAACCGCACCGAATAACTAAACAACCACCAACTCCTCAACACCATTCACTCTGGTTTTAGACCCAACCACAGCATATAAACAGTCCTCTTCTCCACCATGAATTACATTCGCATGACTCTTCACAGAGGAGACATGGCGGCCCTCATCCACCTTGACCTCTCCTCAGCATTGACATACTCTCCAATCCTTATTCAATACCTACCCAGCACTGAATCCATAGACATTTACTACAATGGATCTGCTCCTTCATGACTGGCCTGGCATCATACAACTCTGATGAGCTACACAGGGATCCTCCCTGAGCCCAATCTTCTTCCATGTATACATTATCACTCTAGCCATTATCATCCGCTCTCACAACATCAACGTCCTTCCTACTCCGGTGACATACAACTAATTTTCTCCCTCACAGACAAGACAACCAGTACTCAGATCAAGTTAAATGCCTGCATGACTGAAATAATCCACTGGATGAAGACCAAGGGCCTGATTTAGATCGTAGCCAGACTCCCTTTGGCTCTCCATGGCAGAGTTTAGAAGTACTCTGTCGAGGTGATGGATTTCCGCCCACCATACTTAGATATTGGCTGGCCGATCCGCTGTCCATGTTGAAAGACTGTTTTCCGTCGCATGAACGGTTCACTGCTGTCGACGTGGCGAACTCCTCTGCTGGGTGGCAGTACTCCATCACCGTTAGGGTGGAGTGATTGCGCTGAGACTATTTCAGCTTCACAGTTTTGCTGTCATTGTACTAGTAGCGGATTGCTGGTGGAGTGATTCTGTTGTGGGACGTGTTCAACATTGTACTATTCTTCCGGCTTTTGGATGAATGCTAGAATAACATTCTGATGTGTTTTGGGTAATTGTTTTCACCTGCATACCACCCTTTAAAACACACTCCATTTCAGACCATGACCCTTTGCCATTCCTTTGCACCAGTGCATTAGTTTTTGCATTTAGGACCCTAGCAAAAAAACTGAAGGGCCCGTCCTACAAAACACTTCTCACTGTGATAGCAGCAAAATGCTGCCAACGATATCTTATGTCAGCATTGCTTTACATGGCAACGACTATGCACTCTTAAATAAGCTGCTAGTTACATCTTACAAAAAGGTCTTTCAGCTCCCCCAGTGAGCATCACCGGTTCAGGAGCAACTTGAATTTGGGCTTATGAATGAAACAATAGGGAGAATGTACTCCACAATAAAGCTTTGGTATCGACTGACACCATACTCAGCGTGTTCCCCACTTAATAAGTGCAAAAGAAACAATTGATGGACGGAATGCTGGACAATGCAAACATTCACCCCCAGTCACAAGGATCTGGGTTAAATCCATCATTCTTTTGCTCACCACACCACCCCAGTTTGGACCCAGCCATATGCAAATCAGTCTTGACCCTGTTCCTTGTGGGAACAGTCCAGCGCGAACTGCCAAGCCAGGTCCTCCCTGGACCGGAAACAAGCATCCTGGGACCGGTTTCAGGGCATCACCCTTCTTCAGCCAGGCTAGCTTGAATCCAGTGGTGTAGCGAGCACAGGACCCACGTCTGGGCATACCCTTCCCACTTAGGGCGACAAATGCAAAGAAACAATTGATGGACGGAATGCTGGACAATGCAAACATTCACCCCCAGTCACAAGGATCTGGGTTAAATCCATCATTCTTTTGCTCACCACACCACCCCAGTTTGGACCCAGCCATATGCAAATCAGTCTTGACCCTGTTCCTTGTGGGAACAGTTGAGCCCGAACTGCCAAGCCAGGTCCTCCCTGGACCGGAAACAAGCATCCTGGGACCGGTTTCAGGGCATCACCCTTCTACAGCCAGGCTAGCTTGAATGCAGTGGTGTAGTGAGCACGGGACCCACGTCTGGGCATACCCTTCCCACTTAGGGCGACAAATGCAAAAGAAACAATTGATGGACAGAATGCTGGACAATGCAAACATTCACCCCCAGTCACAAGGATCTGGGTTAAATCCATCATTCTTTTGCTCACCACACCACCCCAGTTTGGACCCAGCCATATGCAAATCAGTCTTGACCCTGTTCCTTGTGGGAACAGTCCAGCCCGAACTGCCAAGCCAGGTCCTCCTGGACCGGAAACAAGCATCCTGGGACCGGTTTCAGGGCATCACCCTTCTTCAGCCAGGCTAGCTTGAATCCAGTGGTGTAGCGAGCACAGGACCCACGTCTGGGCATACCCTTCCCACTTAGGGCGACAAATGCAAAAGAAACAATTGATGGACGGAATGCTGGACAATGCAAACATTCACCCCCAGTCACAAGGATCTGGGTTAAATCCATCATTCTTTTGCTCACCACACCACCCCAGTTTGGACCCAGCCATATGCAAATCAGTCTTGACCCTGTTCCTTGTGGGAACAGTTGAGCCCGAACTGCCAAGCCAGGTCCTCCCTGGACCGGAAACAAGCATCCTGGGACCGGTTTCAGGGCATCACCCTTCTACAGCCAGGCTAGCTTGAATGCAGTGGTGTAGTGAGCACGGGACCCACGTCTGGGCATACCCTTCCCACTTAGGGCGACAAATGCAAAAGAAACAATTGATGGACAGAATGCTGGACAATGCAAACATTCACCCCCAGTCACAAGGATCTGGGTTAAATCCATCATTCTTTTGCTCACCACACCACCCCAGTTTGGACCCAGCCATATGCAAATCAGTCTTGACCCTGTTCCTTGTGGGAACAGTCCAGCCTGAACTGCCAAGCCAGGTCCTCCCTGGACCGGAAACAAGCATCCTGGGACCGGTTTCAGGGCATCACCCTTCTTCAGCCAGGCTAGCTTGAATCCAGTGGTGTAGTGAGCACGGGACCCACGTCTGGGCATACCCAGCATTCCGTCCATCAATTGTTTCTTTTGCATTTGTCGCCCTATGTGGGAAGGGTATGCCCAGACGTGGGTTCCGTGCTCAATACACCACTGGATTCAAGCTAGCCTGGCTGAAGGAGGGTGATGCCCTGAAACCGGTCCCAGGATGCTTGTTTCCGGTCCAGGGAGGACCTGGCTTGGCAGTTCGGGCTGGACTGTTCCCACAAGGAACAGGGTCAAGACTGATTTGCATATGGCTGGGTCCAAACTGGGGTGGTGTGGTGAGCAAAAGAATGATGGATTTAACCCAGATCCTTGTGACTGGGGGTGAATGTTTGCATTGTCCAGCATTCCGTCCATCAATTGTTTCTTTTGCATTTGTTGCCCTATGTGGGAAGGGTATGCCCAGACGTGGGTCCCATGCTCACTACACCACTGGATTCAAGCTAGCCTGGCAGAAGAAGGGTGATGCCCTGAAACCGGTCCCAGGATGCTTGTTTCCGGTCCAGGGAGGACCTGGCTTGGCAGTTCGGGCTGGACTGTTCCCACAAGGAACAGGGTCAAGACTGATTTGCATATGGCTGGGTCCAAACTGGGGTGGTGTGGTGAGCAAAAGAATGATGGATTTAACCCAGATCCTTGTGACTGGGGGCGAATGTTTGCATTGTCCAGCATTCCGTCCATCAATTGTTTCTTTTGCATTTGTCGCCCTATGTGGGAAGGGTATGCCCAGACGTGGGTCCCATGCTCACTACACCACTGGATTCAAGCTAGCCTGGCTGAAGAAGGGTGATGCACTGAAACCGGTCCCAGGATGCTTGTTTCCGGTCCAGGGAGGACCTGGCTTGGCAGTTCGGGCTGGACTGTTCCCACAAGGAACAGGGTCAAGACTGATTTGCATATGGCTGGGTCCAAACTGGGGTGGTGTGGTGAGCAAAAGAATGATGGATTTAACCCAGATCCTTGTGACTGGGGGTGAATGTTTGCATTGTCCAGCATTCCGTCCATCAATTGTTTCTTTGCATTTGTCGCCCTATGTGGGAAGGGTATGCCCAGACGTGGGTCCCGTGCTCACTACACCACTGGATTCAAGCTAGCCTGGCTGAAGAAGGGTGATGCCCTGAAACCGGTCCCAGGATGCTTGTTTCCGGTCCAGGGAGGACCTGGCTTGGCAGTTCGGGCTGGACTGTTCCCACAAGGAACAGGGTCAAGACTGATTTGCATATGGCTGGGTCCAAACTGGGGTGGTGTGGTGAGCAAAAGAATGATGGATTTAACCCAGATCCTTGTGACTGGGGGTGAATGTTTGCATTGTCCAGCATTCCGTCCATCAATTGTTTCTTTTGCATTCCCCACTTAATAAGGGCCTTTGGTCAGCACTAGAAAATGACAAAACATCAGTGTATAATCAACATCTCCACACAGCTTTAAAAACCACATGCACTGCTGAGCTATGGAACAACAATCTCCCTTTTTCATCTTTTAAACAAGTTATAAACAAAGCAGCAAAATGTCACTCTTTGCTACTTGACAAAAATACATTCAGCCATAGATCACACGCCTGGATGGTGATCAAAAATTACAAGACCCTCATACAAGCACCCTACCTAAACATCACATTTTCGGTACACCTAAAAAGACAATTGGTGGCCCTCCGCTTCCGATAACTACCATCAATTGCGGATCCGCTGAGCTGGGTACATATAGGGCCGACAGTATGCCGACTTTGTGGCAGCAAAAAAGAGGACCTCATCCATTTAATCTGTATATGCCCCAAACAATATACAGCATGCGTCACTTTATTAAGAAAAGCCCTTATCACCAGAGGCATAAGGACATGTGGAGCTGCTATAGTGCAAGTGCTAGATCCGACAGATCCCCAAATGAATTGCAAGCTGATAAAATTTCTCAATCTCTACGATCAGGCTTTGAAAATCATAACGTAATTGGAACACTGACTTTATCCTTCTAACTGAAATGGCGGTTTATTCTGGCTCCAATGGCTTTAAATGCAAAAAGAAATATGAAAATTATACCACACACTGAATTTTGTAAGCTAGTGCTTCACGTCTTTGCCACTGGAATAAATGATCTTTTAATTCACCCAACCTACACAATAACCCATTTTGCTATGATTTTTTTTATTTTAAAGTAAAGTAAAAAAGAAGTCTGTCTGCTGGAGAAAAAGCCTTGCTGACTTGGATAATCAAATCAACTACTGAACAATTTTTAGATTATCCCATACTAGGAACAAAGGGACATATTAGCAAGACCGGCGATAAAATTATCGCCGTTTTAGCGGCAGGAAACTGCCGCTAAAGCGGCGATAATGGGCTTGCTAATATGCGTTATAGAATTCCAATAGAAGCCCAGGTTAGATGTGCAGGACATCTAACCTGGGCTTCTATTGGAATTCTATAGCGCATATTAGCAAGCCCATTATCGCCGTTTTAGCGGCAGTTTCCTGCCGCTAAAACGGCGATAATTTTATCGCCGGTCTTGCTAATATGCCCCAAAGTTTTACATGACTCCTGCCTTGCAGTATCAGATTGTATCACCTAAGATCAGGAACACTATCGGATGAACATGAACACTACCGTTCACAAAGATCAAGGGTGTACAGCGTAAAATTATGAAATGCTGTTTTAAAACTATGAAGATATTTTATTGTATTATTTTGAACTATGCGAACATTGTTAAGGTTTTAATTAACTAAACAATAAATATATTACTGATTACATTCCACTGCAGCACAACATTGTCAAGCAGAACATTTGTCAGTAAAGTCAGATGTTTTTTGCTTTCTTTGTTTCTTTAAACCTTTAATCTTCTTTCATTTGTTTTCTTGTTGGCCTTAAAAAAGTATTTAATTTTTTTTTGGGATAATAGCAGGGAGGAGAAATCCTCATTCTCAAAGGGAGATTTGTCAGTCATGGTGAATGAAATTATTAGAGTAGAGCCACAATTGTTTGGAGCCCAAGAACAAAATACAACCCTAGCTCAGAAAAGGAAAATGTGGACTGGAATAGTTGACAGAGTGAATGCTGTAGCAAACTACCCACACACACAGGAGGAAATTAGGAAGAGGTGGAAAAACCTGCAGGGTAGAGTGCCTTCCCTGGCCTTCAAGCGTCACCTGGAGGCCCAGAGGACTAGTGGTGGTTCTCCCAGCCCCCCTTACAACTTTTGCACTGGGAGGAGAAGGTCTTGCAGATCCTACATCTTGAAGGCTTGAAAGGAATCCCTGGTAGAGTGGAAACTGGTAAGTTATACTTTTGAGTGTGTTACTAAACCTAAAAATAGTTTTTTCTTTTAATTTCGCTATTGCTAATGTGTTTTGCACCTTTTGGAAACATAAAAACCCATATGTATTTGTATCTTTTTTTTATCCTGATTGTTTGTGTCTATGTATTTTGTTGTATTTAAGATTACAGATTTCAATCTACATTACATTTCACATAATGTAATGATGCTTGTAAGTGTTTTTAGACCAAATAACATATTTCATATTTCTATTTTATATTGTAAATGTCTGTTTTTTTACCTCATATTTTCGCTAAGTATGTTTAACTTACAATTTTGCAAGTGTTGTTAATGTTTAATTGAAATGACTACAACTACCATGATGCCTTGTTTTTGTTTTGTGAAAATTATATTGCGATGTTATCGTGCTCATTCTCTCTTTTCTATAATAATTTCCACATATGTTAAAGTGTTATGTACTATTTATCAATTTTTATTTCATGCTTTTTTGAAATGTTATAATGAATATAAGGGTTATAGTTAAAAAATATTCTCTGCAATGTTTATATGATGAGTATTGCACTATATCAGTCTACTTAATTGTCAGTTTTTTAGCCTGCTAGACCTTGGAATGGTTTCTGTCCCATTTCTCCTCTCTACTCTTTTAAATCTTCGTTATATTTTATATATACTTTGCAATTAATATTATCATTTCAGGACATCTTTTTACCTGCTTCATTCTGTGTGTAATTTAAACTATTTGTGTAAGGTATTATAATACTACTGAAAGGTGTAATCATTATATTAACTTTCTTTTCCATTTAGGGTGCTTAAATTTCAGCTTCAAACTCATTTGAGGTATAATCCAGACATTTACAAAGTTTACTTTTTAAAATTCATAATGGGTCCAACACCCAGAGCACGTGGACAAACATCTGCCACTGAGGATACCTCTACTACAGGCCAGGAACAAGCCTTCTATGAAGGCTCCACTCCTGCAAGTCCATATGATAAGGAGCTGCCTGGTCCATCTGGCCTGCCTAGGCAAACCGCTTCTGTGAGTCTTACTTGGCCTACACCTCCCACCTCAGCTGTTACCACACCTCAACCTATGGATACTTCCACTTCCTGTTTGCAAACCATCACCCTAATCTTGTGCCGCCCAGTCCTAGCTGCTGTTGATTCTACACTACCACCCCCTCCAGTTCAGTGGGATGGGGCACACTGGATCAAGGGCACAGGGTAGTGGGTCAAGGGGTAGTGGGAGGGAATCCGTGGGCCAGAAATGTGAGGCCACTGAGTTCACTGTCACTCAGGCCACCATTGACCAAGTCTTGGGATCCCTCCATCAGTCCCAAGACTTGATGGGCCAGGTCCTAACAGAGCTCTGGGAGATGAACCAGTTGTAGAGGGAGTACAATGTACAGATGGAGAATCTGAACTCCAATTTGGGCTCCCTGACTTGGGTGCTGCATAATATTTACCCATATGTGCAGGGCTTTTCCAGCAACCCCCCTTTCTGTGGTCCAATGACATCTGTGGCAACTGCAGCTGATTTTGCCCCAGAAAGGGAGACCCTGCCACAAAAGGAAACAGCTGCACCAACCTCAGTCCATGCAACTGTGGATCCACCAGCCTACCTCAGGAGGGGACATTGAGCCTGACTAGCAGGAGAGGATGGCAAGAACTCCACCACCACCAGCAAGAGACGCAGAACCTAATTCCCTCCAGTGTGAGTCTACCATTCAATCTGTGGACTATTTTCTGGACTCAATTTCCTTTTTCATACCAGTTTTCATTTGGACATTGGATTTCAAACAATGTTGGCTCTTCAATATTAGTTTCTTTCACCATGATTTACTCATTATTTTTGTTTGTTTTTTGTTAACTTCCTGTTTTAGTTCATTTGGTTTTATTGAATAAAAAAGACTGGTGTTATATTTATTTTCTCAATTTGTTGCTTTTTTATACTTCCATCATACATTTTACAATAAAAATGATTTTTTATTCATTATTAAAATCCATTTAGATTATGGTTCTCACTTTTTAAAAAGATGAACAAAAAACCAAAAACACAAATCACAAAGTAGGATATGATTCAATTGGAATAAAGACATGTTTCTCATATTTTCCTAATGAATTATAACCCATGCATATTCAAATGAATTCATGCCATATTTTGTTTTTCAGTCCCAGACCTTGACATAATGGAAGAATGGGAGAAATTCAAATCAATCAGATGAAATAGGCAAACTCTTATTGATGGATCTCATCAGCTGGAGCCAGATCTTCTGCCTCACAATAGGAAACACACATCAATAACATCATTAGTGAAAATAATGGCAGCATTCTCTTTTGTGGCCACAGGATCATTCCAATATACTGTTGCAGAATCTGATGGAATGTCACAACCAACTATCACTGCTGTGCTACAAGACGTTCTTCCTTCAATGATGAGACACATCAACAGCTACATTGCCTTTGCACCAGAAAATGTAAAGGAACGAAAATACTAGATGTGGTAATTACACCTGACATGAGGCAAGTTGCAAAAGTCTCACTGCTGAGAGACATTGCCAGTGCTTTGTGCTGTGCCAGGTAGGCACTTTCATCTGTGGTGTCAAAGTGGCGGTTGAGGCATCAGCAGCAGGATTGGGCAACACGGCGCACCAGACACATGTACAGCCCCAGCCTTGCCAACAGCCTCAGTTGCTGTCAGGCCTCTGAGACCATGAGCCACCAAGTCACTGAGCAGCATTCTCAGCTAACCCCGACTCATTGGATCGCCATCCCCAGGCACACCCAGCAGAAAGCTTCTATCACGAGGTATCTGCTGTGCATTGCACAGTGTGTGCATGGAGTGCTGTATTATTTCAGCCATCCTAGGCAGTCGCGGCTCCTGGAGGGAGTGCTGCGGGGCGGTGGGGCGGGGAGGGGCAGGGTGGGGGGTAGTAAACTCCAGCATACGGCCGAATGGAGTTAAGTACATAAATAAATAGATAAAATGAATTACATTGCACGCGCTGCAACGCCAAATGTTTTTCAAAAGATCCACGTACTTTGTGAACCAACATCTTCTAACACAGCAGAATTTGCCGGATGCAATTAAAAGAAAACAGCCACTTGTTAAAAAAAAGTGTGCTCACTTTTGCAAGTGACGGTCAATAATTCCTGATCTGATTTTTTCATTTAGCTCTCCACAGGGAATCAGTGCATTGTATTCCATGCTGTGTGTAACAGAGACAACTTCATTAACATCCTCCTGGTTAGATTACAATAACATATCATGTGCAATTTGATTAGCTCCTAATCCGCTATATTGCCTCCTCAAAGCACTAGCGTGGTGAAAACACAAATCCGAAGTCATTCCTATTAGTGTTTCCATGGAACTTTGAGTATTGTTTTCAAACCACAGTATGGACTCTGAAGAAATTAGGCTTAAAGTCAATGAAGCTGGGTATGGGATGGTCTCATAAAAATGTGTGAGTTGCTTGGCCTTTAGTAGCTCCCGATGATTTTCACTGATCAGAAGTAGCCCTCACTACAGAAAAGGTTGGAGACAATTACAATTTTATAAAATAGAGATAATACACTAGACAAGGGGAAATGTTACATTATTTAATATATAAGATGATTTGAGGTTAGGACGAGCATTGATATTACAGTTATAGAAAGAAAACTTTCACCTTGTCTAGTGCAATTTCTACATTATATTACATTTGAATTATTCCAATAATGTGTAATGCATATGTTTATAGTTTGACAGTTTATGAAAAATAATTAAACACACCTGAATGGACACTTTTTGATTGATGTAAATTTTTGTGTAAGTGTCCATTATCATAAAGGCAGCTTGCACCAAATTTAAAATATAAAATAAAATTATACAGGAGCGTTTCTTTAAATTTCTTAAA
This sequence comes from Calotriton arnoldi, assembly GCA_963921515.1. NCBI lineage: Eukaryota > Metazoa > Chordata > Amphibia > Caudata > Salamandridae > Calotriton > Calotriton arnoldi. The sequence continues at coordinate 178,158 of CAWUFW010014569.1, forward strand.
CAACCACATTACACACACATATGCATTATAGATAAGTAACATATTGCTTGTAAGAGTGATTTAAAAATGCACGAGTCCAGAGCTAATGTAAACTGACAATTCAAAAGGTAACAAGGAAAAAAAGAAGCCTACCTTTGATTCCAGTGACAACGGGAATGATTTGCTTCATGGTCAAGTAGCAGCAGCAAAGGCAGGACTTGGGCAATTGGGTCCATGTCCGAAATGGAATTAGATCCCTTCAAAACCACCAACTCAGGTGTGGAGGTTTTCCCACCACAGTTACATTGGTGGGAAGGCACATTGTGGTTGGCCCAGCAGAAATACTGTCTGAACTCCCTCCGACTGTCGCTTTTGCCTATGGCTCCATCGACGCGTGTGGAAAAATCTGGTAGAGATGGCGGCACTCTGACTGACTTTAGTCCATCAACCCACTAGCATCTAAATAGAGCAGGCGGACCGCCATGAAGGCAGGTTGAGAATCTGACGGGAAAGTTACGACGGGACCAGATGTGCCAAGATCTAAATCAGGCTCCAAGTGTCTAAAGCTCAACACAGACAAGACCGAAATCATGTACTTCGGGGAGAGCACATCACCATTGGACTCAACCTGGTGGCCAACAAAGCTATGACCAACACCAACCACCATCACCAACACAACACACCACCAATCAACTACAGCAAATTCAACATGACCATCCAATGTAATGCCATCACCGCCTCAAGCTTCCATAACCTGAAGATGCTGAGGAAGATTTTCAAATGACTCCCAATCAGCACCCTGGAAATATCACGAAACGCTCTGGTCACAAGAAAGCTGAACTATGGGAAGGCCCTCCATGCTGGGATTAACAAAATATTAACCAGAAGGCTGCAGGCCATTCAGAATTTGGCAATCAGAATCCCTCTCAACCTTCCATGCTGCACTCACATCACACCACACCCAAAGAAGCTCCAATGGCTCCCCATTCACAAATGAGCACAATTCCAACTCCTCACCCATACTTTCAAGGAACTACATACCACTAGCCCAACATAAATCAACAATCTCTTCTGCCTTCACAAACCTTCCAGACATCACCACACATCTGGACTCCTACACAAAGCCCATGCATACGGAAAACCAGTTCCAACTGTTGAGCATTCTCCTACATCTCTCTTGGAGCATGGCTCGACCAGCTGCTACACTGAAGAGCCTCTTCCTCACTTCTTGAATTCCACAAGAACCTGAAGACCTGGCTTTTCAAGTAGTTCCAGCAGGCTCTAGGTGTGGCTAAACTCAAACCTCCTCAGGACAAGGATACCCTTCTGGGTGATAGTATTCTCTACAAATCTGCATAACGTAACACAGTGGAGATGTGCCTATAAACACTGTCTATTTTTGGGAATGCTTAACAGATATGAATAATTGAATGGAAAATTACTTCCTGTAGCTGAATTCAGAGAAGACAGATGTGGTGGTGGTCAGAGAACATAGGAGCCTGTGGAAATATAATATTTTACTCTGAGACCTGGGTGCTTGCATCACCACATTGAGAGTGGTCTGTAAACCTGAGAGTCTCTCGCTGACCCACATAGTGAAAACAATGGGTTTATTTTATCACGATCATCATTTAAAAAATTCACAGATAGAAGCTTCCACTATAAATGAGGCAGGTAAATGCGGTCACAGCATTTTGTGAATTCTGACTGTCACTTACAAAAGACATCACCAGGGATGCCATCCCGGCCCCGGAGCCTTACTCCTTACGATGGATTCTGTGCTAAGTGTAATTTCAGCTAAGGAGAATAGTCTTGACGTCCGAGGGCTGCTATGGTCAATGAAAAAAGCTTCATTAGCCATATCCCCTGATCCAGTATATTACGCAGAAAAATGGTCATACCAAGTGGATATAGAAATATTGTTAGAGGGTGGATTTTGTTTTCCGCCCCCCCCCTTGTCACTAGAAGCCAAAACTGTTGTGAGTCTTTCCTCATACATGCACTACTGATCTGGAGCCATCGGTCTTCCTCCCAAGCTCTTTTCGCCTTGATTATTGCTGCCTTATAATTTCTCCTTGCTTCTCTTATTTCTGGCAGAATGTTTGCTCTAATGGCGACAGTTAATTTTGATCTTATGGCCCTGCACTCCTCATTGAACCAAGTGGAGACTGCTCTGACCAATTTGGGCTTGCCCTTGGGCTGATGGGGCATGGTAAAATAGGACGTCAGTTGTTTGATAAAAGCTGAGTGGCACTCCGTGATCTTGGAAAGCCCGTCCTGCTGCTCAAGTAAACTTCCCAACTCACTGTAACTATCCAATAGTTCAATCTTTAGATTTTCGATTTTCGCTGTTTCAATTGTGACTCGCTCCCATTTAATTTGCCTGTTGTTATTTGAGGGGTAGATCTCCCTAGTTATGAGTTGTATACTAGGGGTAGTGGGAGCCAATGCCCACAATGAAGACATTGTGAGCTCAAGAGGGTTATGGTCACTATCAATGGTCGTTCCAACCACCATATCCAACACCCCAGGCCACAATTTGACATCTATCAAGAGATAGTCAATGCGACTCATACTAACTTTCCTATTGTAGGACAAAGCTAGGCTGTGCCCCTTACTATTTTGGTTGCGTCTTAGGCTAACCCCCGAGCTCTCCCATTATAGGGCAGCGCTTGATGAGGTTTCTAAGCTTGATTGTTTTAAAAAGATTAGGTGGCTCAATGAAGTTAGATCATTACTAACAGCGATAGGTCTGGGAGGTTCTTGGGCAACTAGAGATGTAGGCCAATTGCCAAGCAAAGAAGTGGTTAAAACCCAATACTGGAGTTGGGAAGCACAGTTTTTTGTTGCTCAATTATCAGTGGGTCGCCTTACGTTAGAATTCATGGAATTCAAACTACAAAGCACCTTTGAAGCCTACTTGGATTTTATCACCATCCCGCAGGACAGGAAACTTTATATCCAGTTTAGATTAAGTTCTCTCCCTGTAAATTCCTTTACAGCTGCTTGGCGTCAGCCCTTGCTCACTACACAGCACTGTCCGGGCTGCCCCACAATGATTGAAACAATTGGCCACATTTTCTTTGCTTGTCCTCTCTACAACTCCCAAGACACCAGTGGTTAACCCCTGTTTGCAGGCTATTAAACTAACTAAACTAAATCCGTATTTGTAAAGCGCGAACTACTCACCCTTACGGGTCTCAAGGCGCTGGGGGCTGTCGTGGAAATTAAGTGAGCTATTGCCCAGAGTCACATGGTGCTGAGCTGAGGTGCCGCCGGAGCCGGGGATCGAACCGTGAGCCCTGTGCTCCGAAGACAGCTGCCCTGGCCGCTGCACCACACCTCTCCACCAGGAAGCGCTCTGCATCTTAAAATCAGATTATAGTCCTTTTGTAGCATGTGGAGTTGCAAAGTTCCTTGGAAAAATGTGGATTATCAGAAGGTATGTGTGCAAGATGCGATAGTCTACTGCCTGTAACTGTCTTAAAATAGTTATTCCAGGCTTTGTAACAGCCATGTAATGTTATAATCTGTAAACCGATCAAATTCAGACAGTCTGGGGATTCCCTTTTTAATATGGTACATGTTTTAAAAATATTGATAGATTTTATCTTTTAAAAAATTGTTTTATTCCATCAGCGATGCTCTAAAAATTTTTTTAGAGATGTGTACTATTTAATGATGATTTATTTTATGTATAATGTCGGATCATTGTATTGTAAGCACTCGCACTTTAATAGTCGCAATGACCGAATAAAGCTTATAATGACTGGAATTCTGACTGACTGACTCACTCACACTACTGTAAAAGGAGGTAGATTGTGGGAACTCTTAAAATCAAGCACATCCTTTTCAGTTATTCCAAAATTCAGAAGCCTTTGGACTATTAGTGAACATTGTTTTCACTTTGCATATTACTTCACACGGCAGTGCTTTATTTGAAAAAATAATAATAATAGTGCATAGGTCCAAAGTTTATCTGAGCAACTGATCATCAGCACTGTAAAATCGTGGTGTTACCCAATTCCAATGTTCCCCCTAGTCTTGATTCCAACTCATTGGTCTTTCTTCCATCACTCTGCATTTCTGATCTTATTCTCTCAATCTTCTGGGTTGTTAATAATCCTAGTGTTCTCCACTTAGTGTTGCTTCTTGTTTTCTTTCTCCCGTTTCTGCTTTCTGACTGTTGACTGGATGAGTGACTGTGCCTACTATATATAATTACTTGTCCAAAATGATAATTGAAACAGGACTTTTATTTGCCTGGAGAGATTGTGGGGCATATTATCAAGGAATAGCGATATTTATCGCTAACCGCGCTTAGCGCAAATTTGTTTAATGCCGCCTATCGCTGGAAAATATCGATGAGATAACACCCTTTTAACAAGGTTTATCTCCATAGCGATAAAATTTCCAGCGATAGCGGCAAAATGTGAGAATATCGCTGGAAAAGCAGCGATATTCTCGCATTATCGCTAAGGTGGATTCAGCATTAGAATCCACCTCCTATACTTTAAACAGGTAAGTCATCCTCACTAGCAGGTGATAAAATCTAGCGATAAACGCGCTTAGCGCGAATTATTTTATCGCTTCGCCTGCCTTGCTAATAGGGGGTAGTGGTGTTAGCGACTGTTTTCAGTCGCTTTTAGTAGGGAACGCCTTCCTTGCATGTCATTAGCGATAATTATCGCTGACATGCAAGGCGATGTGAATCCCGGCCGCTAACGCCTAAAAGCTGTCGCTAACGCCTGTTAGCGACAGCTTGCTAATAGGGCGATAAAAATATCGCCGCTTTAGCGGCAAAAAGTGCCGCTAAAGCGGTGATAAAGCCCTTGATAATATGCCCCTGTGGTCTTTAACGCCCTCAAGATAGTTTAATGGGCTTTGTATTAAAATAGTCACGTCTTTTTAGAGAAGAGGATTCAGTTGTATTACCTATATGTACTTAGCTCTTTACTGCTGCTAAATTGTAGAATCCATCCATCTGTACTATTTAATTTCACTTTCTGTCTTTGTCCTTGCTGGTGTGCTATTTTTTTCCGATTTTCATTTGTTTCTTAACTGTATGCTTTTTTTGCTTTTTCACCCTTCAACACCCAGTCATTGCGTTGGCGGGCAGTGGGTCCCATTTGAAATCTGGGAAATAGCATGATACCCCACGTGTGGATCAAGTGTGGTTTAAGCATAATAAGAGGAACAAAGCATTGAGTACTTGGAGTAAAATGGAGGATAAATTCAAAGCATTGTGTATTCACAAATTTAGCTGTGCAACTGGTTCTGGGGCGAAGTGTCGCCCCACACAGCATTGACTACATGTAAGCTACAAGCACAATCACCTCCTCCTTATCAAACATATTGCAAGGAGTCATCCCTGCATGGCACCAACAGGAATGGGACCCACTGCCCGCGAACGCAATGACTGGGTGTTGAAGGGTGAAAAAGCAAAAAAAGCATACAGTTAAGAAACAAATGAAAATCCAGAGATTGTTTTGTCGGTGGAGATTTAGGACTTAGGTGAGACACAGCAGGGCTACTGGAATTATCATATGCCAATAGTACCACTCAAGTCATTAAGCCCAGTTAGCTCAAATAGTTATGATACATGTAAATACCAATAAATTGTGCTTCCAAACTAATATTCTCTTACTAGATTAGTGGTCTGCTTTAGTGTTTACTGTTGAATCAACAGCATCCTTGGTAAACAAATATGTTTCATTATTCTCTCTTTAAATGAGGTCCCTTCCTAGGCTAAACTATCTCCAATGCAGGCCGGAGCCCTCTTTCAATTTGTTATAGAAACCCTACCCTACAACCTCTTTCAAAACTTTTTAAACTTGAGCTGATTCTATTTGTAAAGGATGTGGCCTTACTCTCTTAAATCACCACTAAATTGCTGTACCATATTCTACCTATCACTCAAATACAAACCTCTCTATGCCCCTCTGATTATGGATGACATTAAAGTCCTCTGCTCTGTGAGTTGCATTTCATGCAGGGGATTTTTCCAAGGGGACTAGCTGCTGATAGTCCCAAACATATAACATCGATATATAAAAATGTATGGGCAATTCTATTGTACATCCACATACTAGTCAAGAATCAGGAGGAGGCTTGCCAAATTCTAAAAGTGCCATTTCAGAATTGTGATTTAAAATCTGACTTTGCCATTAAAGAGGGTTTCAAATTACAATTCTTTAAACACTAAACATGACATTTCTACGTACTCTGCAACAAAGTTATCACTTATTAAATTTAATAATGTAACCCAATGTTTTCCTGTGTGAGATGTAGGTCTCACAGTAGTGAAAAGCACAGTTTTCACCCCCAAGACATTTAAAAGGTACATGTCCAACTTTTTAAATACAATGCAGTCTGCCCTATGGGAGACTTATATGTATTAAAAAGGAAGCTTTAGGCCTCTCAAAAGGTTTATCTTGCCAGGTCGAAATGGCAGTTTAAAATTGCACACAGGCTGAAATGACAGGCTCAAAACATGTTTTTTTAAGGGCTACTTAAGTGAGTGGCACAGAAGTGCTCCAGGCCCACTAGCAGCAGTTAATTCACATGCCCTTGGTACATGTAGTACAACTTTACTAGGGACTTAAGTAAATTAAATGTGCCAATTGGGTGTAAGCCAATTTTGCCATGTTTAAAGGAGAGAGCACCCGCACTTTAGCACTGGTTAGCACTGATACAGTGCAGAGAGCCCAAATGCCAACACAAACTAAATTCAGAAAACAGATGGGGTGAAGGCAAAATGTTTGGAGGTGACCCCGCAGAGATGGCCAAGTCCAGCGATTCATATAACGTGATCACTAATTTATTTGATTGAATGCACAATCTGTAATATTCCAGACAACCAACATGTGTTTTCCCTCTTCTTGGGCACAGGTGTTATGTATGGGTTTCCTGCTTGGCTGAGGTATGCACCCAGGCCAGGCAGGAACCACCACTCTAGTCAGGGTAAGCTAAATACACATTAATAGATAACCTGTGCTCACCCTCTGGTGGCTTGGCACAGAGCAGTCAGGCTTATCTAAAGAGGCAATGTGTGAAGTATTTGTGCAACACAACCAGTAACACAAGGAATACACCACAAAAAATGCAACACAGGTTTAGAAAAATAGCTTATTATATTCTGAACAAACGAAGACCAAAATAACAAAAATCCAATGTGTAGAAGTTGAGATATTGAATGTTTAAAGAAAAAATGCAAAAACAGTGCTTAAAAGCAAGTAGCGTTAAAAGGTTACTTTAGGTTGTGCTGGACCAGGGCAAAGTCAAATTTTGGGCCAACGATGATGGAGCATCGGCTGGCTACAGGATCCATGCAGGCCCTGATAAACAAAGTGCCTTTCCCTGTCACAAACAATGAGATGCGTCCATGTCATATCCTGCAGGCGCAGGATGTGTCAATCTTCTCCACACAGTGAAGGTGAAGCGTGAATTCTGAAGACAGGGGCCAGAGTCAAGAGGCGTCAAGTGATGTGCCAGATTCTGCCACATAGTTGAGGGGATGCGGTGATCTCACCAAGCTGCAGTGGCGGCGATAAACTGTCCAATGTGTTAATCTCTGGAGGAAAAGCACTGGTTCCGAGGCAATGCACCTATTTTACTCCTGGAACACGGTTGATGCACCAGTTCTGCTACACGCAGGCAGAAGATGCATCAAAATCTGTGTTGCAAGTATCTGGGCCACTTCCAGTGAGCCAGGCACAGGATCAAGGGTAGAGACTTTGATATCCCTGAGTCTCAAGCAATAGGAGGCAAAGCCAACAAGCCCTTAGAGATCACTTGTAGGGAAGGCAGAGTCCAGCTCTCCTTCAGCCGAGTCAGGGCACAACAGGCAGCAGGGCCGCAAGCAGAAAAGCAGTCCTTCTCAAAAAGCTGTCTTGTTGAGTCCTTTAAGCAGTACAGCAGTCCTTCTGACAGAGGTTCAATTCAAGATCCAGAAGTGCCTGATTTGACGGGGCAGAGGCCCAGTACTTACAGCCAAAAGTGCCTTTTATATAGGGGGTGGCTTCAAAGAAACTCTCTGAAATTATCCCTTTCAACTTAGTCCTGTCTGCCAGGCTGTCTGTGAGGGTAAATCAGTGCTTTGTGTGTGGACAGGACACTACCTATTGAAGTGTAAGTATCAGCCGCTCCCATTCCTCCCTGCCCAGGGAAGACCCATTAGGATGCAGATGAATGTAGGTGGGTGCTCAGACACTTCTATCCTTCCTGTGTTGGGGCTGTTTTGAGGGAATGCACAAAGTGTAGCTGTCACCCAAACCAGACATGTATTGGAGACGGGCTGCAAAGCACAGAGAGTTATATAAATGTCCACTTCCCAAAGTGGCATTTCTAAAACAGTAATGGTAAATCAAACTTCACCAGTAAAGAGGGTTTGACATTCCCATTCTAAACATATTAAACATGAGAAAACTACTCTTCTCTGATCAGGAATTGTAGCTAAAAAGTGTATTAAGGAATTCCCAATGCTAACCTATAAGAGGAGTAGGCCTCACAGGAGTGAAAAACAAAATAGGCTGTTTGTCACTACCTGGACACACCTAGGAGTTGGCCTAACCGCTAGGGCGGTCGACCTCGAATCTGGGGAACTGGGTTCGAGTCTCAGCAATGACGCTGAACATCCTGTGATTCTGGGCAAATCACTTCATCTCCCTGTGCCTAACAAAAATGAATGTGTCCCAGGTTTTAGAGCAGGATTCTCGACAGAGTCGACTCTCCTGGGAGTCACTGAGAATATCCGCCAACTGGTCGATAAAGGAGATACTGTGGCACTCATTCTTCTTGATTTGAGTGCCGCTTTCGACACTGTTTCCCATACTACACTTTTAAAAACCCTTCATTCTAAAGGCATCTGTGGCACGGCACTAGAATGGTTGTCCAGCTTCCTATCTAATAGGACCTTTCAGGTCTTTTCTTCCGCAGCTCACTCCAAAACACTGATCTCCTCACATGGAGTCCCTCAGGGCTCCATTCTAAGCCCGCTGCTCTTTAACATCTACGTCAGCCCACTTGCTACGCTAGCAGAGCAAGCTGGGCTAACAATTTATTCGTATGCGGACGATACCCAACTTATCTTCTCGCTCTCTTCGAAGGAGACCAACAAAGCATCCTCCCTTCAGATGGGGCTAAATAAGATCGCTGACTGGTTGCACTTCAATAAATTAAAACTCAACGGGGGGAAAACGGAACTTATCATCTTCGGGAACAACAAAGAGCTCTGGGGCCCCCAGCATTGGCCTTCACAAATGGGCAACCTCCCTCTCCCATCTCAATCAGCCCGCAATTTGGGCGTCATTGTTGACGACCAATTATCCATGCGGCAGCAAATAGTTAAGGTAGCCTCCACCTGCTTTGTCATCTTAAAATGGCTAAGAAAAATTCTCTGGATGCTTCCTACCTCTACACAGAGAACCGTAGTTCAGGCCTTGATAATGTCTAGGCTGGACTATGGTAACGTGCTCTACCTGGGTACCAGCAAAAAAAACCTTCGTAAACTTCAGGTGATCCAAAACTCTGCAGCACGACTACTATGCCAACTTCCCAGTAAAGCCTCCGCATCAGGAGCACTTCGCAAACTGCACTGGCTGCATATTGACAATCGAGCCAAGTTTAAAGCCCTCTGCTATATGCACAAAATAAATGAAGGATTAGCCCCCCACTATTTAAATGCCCTAGTGCAACACTATCGCCCCTCACGTCTACTTCGCTCTTTGAATCAATTAAAATTTCAAGTACCCAGGATCAAACGAGCCAGAATGGGAGGACAATCCTTTGCCTATCTGGCTCCCTCCCTTTGGAACTCCCTTCCGATGCACCTCCGCATGGAAAAACACCATCTCAAATTCCGCAAACAACTGAAAACCTGGCTCTTTAATCTATAATTTCTGTCTTGTGTGCTCCCCTCGCGCCATGTCGCGTCCATAGGCGCCGGGAAACCTCCGGGTAGCTGTGCGCCTTATATAAATTTAAAAAATAAATAAAAATAATAAAAAATAAATGTAACACAACTGGTGCTATGTAAAGTGCTCTGATACCCAAAACCTTTGGGTCAAGTTTGCACTATATAAAACTCTGTTAAAGAAAAACAAACAAAAAAAGAAATATAAAAGTACATGGCCTACCTTTTACTTACATAGCAACCTGCCCTTAGGGCTACCTAGGGCCTACCTTAGGGCTGGCTTATATGTAATAAAAGAGAAGTTTGAGGCCAGGCAAGTAGTTTTAAATATCAAGTCAAAGTGGCAGTAAACACAGGTCCTGCAGTGACATGCCTGAGAAAGGTTCGAAAGGCTTCTTTCTGTGGGTGGCACAATCAGTGCTGCAGGCCCACTAGTAGCATTTGAAGTACAGGCCATGGGTGTATGGTATACCACTTTACAAGGGCCTTACAAGTAAATCAATTATGCCAAACAGGTATAACCAAATTATACCATCTTTAGAGGAGAGAGCACATGCACTTTAGCATGGTCAGCAGTGTGAACGTGCCCAGAGTCCTGAAGCCAACAAAAAGAAGGTAAAAAAAGTGGGAGAGGATGGCAACAAGTTTGGGGTGACTCTTTAGAGAGGGCTATTTTCCAACAGGCCTGAAGCAGTTTCAAAGCTTTCAAGAGATCGCATAGCCAAGTCAGCCGCGGTCGGTGGTAGGAGTGCTGCCGGGCGGTGATGTGGGGAGGGGAGGGGCAGGGTGGGGGGTAGTAAACTATGGATTACGGAGGTTTACAGGTAAGTAAACATATAAATAAATAAAACGAATTTCGTTGCGTGCACTGCATTGCATTTGGGGATGCAGTGCGTGCAACGAAATTCGTTTTATTTATTTATATGTTTACTTACCTGTAAACCTCCGTAATCCATAGTTTACTACCCCCACCCTGCCCCTCCCCTCCCCACGTCACCGCCCGGCAGCACTCCTACCACCGACCGCGGCTGAGCCAAGTCCATATTGAAGGCCAATGGCTATTGGTCACAGTTACAGCTTTGAGATTCTTCTTGATAATCCATGTTTCTTGATTCGTAAAGATATGTGACTTGTGTCTGACCTCTAAAGTTGTCAGCGTTAGAATGCATGTAAGGTGCACAAATCATTTAAATTAGGCAGAGCATAGGACACTGGAGCTGCAATGCCTATTTATATTAGGGGTATGATTAGGCATGGGAAAAATGTAAATTATGCTGGCATAATTTTGGGAATTTCAAGTTTCATTTGTTACGCAAAATTCCCAAGATGATGCTGCTCCATGTATTTACGCAACATTCACAGTAAAAATATACAGTGAATGCACTATTCCCAGTAAAGATATACTGCGAGCGAAACGCACAAGAAAAACAAAGTGTGAGAGGCTGTTCATGGTGCTCTTCTTTTTTAACTATTTTTTGGCTGAAAATGACATCTAAATGTTATGTGTGGGTGCAGCTCACACTGTAATATAGAGAGAAGCAGATCATGTAATTAAGTTTAATTTTGCATAATTTTGCCAAAATTTGGTGTAATTGTGCAAAGGCAAATTATGAGAAATTTTCACAACCCTAGATATAATATGCTCTACTTTGCAAATTCCTTATCCTGTAAAAGTTTAGGGATGTGTACATCACATCTGCCTTGTGAAACTTACGATGAATGATAGAATAATTACTGGAGTCACAGGAAGTTACATTTGGATACCAATTTAATACTGTCGAAGCCAGACGCTCGATGAACTATTTACAAGTAGGTGGCTGTTGCCATCATTCATCGTAAGTTATGTACATCAGAAGTGTCTCTACCTTCCCATGGTTTACCCTTGGGTTCCTTTTAATCATAGGTTCTAAGCGCTGAAACTATTTGGGCAATTCAGCTGAAGTTATACATCTCATTGCGACACCATTTTCTAGGTATAGACGGGTGCTCTGATAATTCTATCAGTGAGTATTTTTCCACCCCCCTTGCTTTGAACTAGGCTCTTTTCACTAGCTTTGGTTACATCCGCAGCATATCACTCAATCAAGTCAAGAGTAGGAACCCTCCCTATGCACATAATAAGATTGGACCACATTGGTTCCCCCTTTTGCCCAATAGTACCCCTCTGAATCTAGAAATTGAACTAGCAACAGAGCGGGCTGACAAGTAGTCCAGCCGTTGCCCCAGATGTTGGGCTTAAATCATGCACTATAATAATTTTTTTAATACTTGAATCGTTATGTATCAGGCAAGTTCACCATACCATATAAGAAATTACCCACAGGAAAAATGTACACTTGCATAGGTTACACTAAGTTTGTTACTCCTTCACTCTGGTTTTCTTTTACATTATAGATACTAGGTGCTTACACACCTGGTCCTGATGATGATCTCAACTTGATGAGATCAAAACGCCATCAACCACAGACCAATTTGACTGCCTTTTATTATATAAATAATTATGCAAAGGAGTCTAAGCATCTTGTTTTTGTATATTGGTGCATGTTTTTTAATAACCTCACGTAGCTGTGAGCGCCGTCTCATAATTATAAATGTCTCCAAAAATATATACAATGAATAAATTAATTGCTTTACAAAACTAAGTACTATCCTGTGTCCATCCTTGCCTGTTATGTATTATGTATTGTTGGGTCTCCAAAAAATTGCCCAATGCCCTTGGTATTGATTACACCTTTGAGACTATTAGGCATTGGTGAAACATTGTTTTTTTTCAAAAAGAGAGGACTTAAGAGGCCATGCCCCCTCACTCCACCACTCTGCAAATGCAACTCCAGGCGCACTGTTGGTTGGGGGAAGGAGTCCCCTTGGATGCGGAGGGTCCTTGCTAAGGTCCTCCTGTTACCCCCAGTAAGTCCCACACAGCAGGATTGCTGAGAGGACTTCGGAAGCCACACCCCCTTTCTCCACCACTCTGCAAGCGTGGCTTCCTGGCACAGTGCTGGTTGGGGAATGAAGTCTCCTTGACTCCAGAGGGTACTGGGGGACAACAAGCCCTCCTGGTACCTCCAATAAGTCCCACACAGCAGGATTGCTGAGAGGTCTTCAGAAGCCATGCCCCCTTTCTCCACCACTCTGCAAACACACCTCCTGGTGCACTGCTGGTTAGGGGATGAAGTTCCCTTGGAAGCTGAGGGTCCTTGGGGGCCAACAAGCCCTCATGTTACCTCCAGTAAGTCCCACAGAGCGAGACTGCTGAGAGGACTTCAGAGGCCACACCCCCTTTCTCCACCACTCTGCAAACACACCTCCTGGCACAATGCTGGCAGGGGAAGGAAGTTACCATGGCTCTAGAGTGTCCTTGGGGCCAAACAAGCCCTCCTGTTACCTGCGGAAAGTCCCACACAGATGAATTGCTGAGAGGTGTTCAGAGATACGCCCCCTTTCTCCACCACTCTTAAAGTGCTCCTCCTGATGCACTGCTGGTTGGGGGATGACGTCCTCTTGGATGCTGAGCGTTCTTGGGGGCACAGAAGCCCTTCTATTACCTCCAGTAAGTCCGACACTGCAATATTCCTGAGAGCTGGTCAGAGGCCCCCACCCCCTTTCTCCACCACTCTGCAAACGCAACTACTAGTTAAACAACCATAGGAATTCACTTAAAAAAACCTTAGAAATTCACTTAAAAAACAAAAGGTTATAGGGTCGTTGTAGGTAGGAAATAGAATTAAAAATACTTAGAAATTCACTGAAAAAAACAAAGATTACAGGAACGTTATAGTTAGGCTCAGATTTAACTTGTATAAAACCAGTGAAATTCAGGAGTTATGGTTAGTCAAAAATGTTCTACCCTACCTGTCTAATCCCTCAACCCACCTCTTACAGTAGAGTAAATCAAGTTTTCTTTCCTTGCTTACTGTCCAGCGAAGGAATTTGTTGGATATATGTGGTGGTGGGTGAGGCCACAGAGTAAAATCGGAGTAAGTGCATGATTTGATGTCAAGTTTGCTGTGTGGGATACACAGTGACAAAGTGACAAATAAAATCTATGTAGTACAATCCTTTCCCTGTAGTGCAGTCCATTAGATTAATTTTCCTCAACATCTACTTACGGCAGACAGGATAATATATTAATATCCGCATTCCTTTCCCTGTAGTGCAGTCCATTAGATTAATTTTCCTCAACGTCTACTTATGGCAGACAGGATAATATATTAATATCCGCATTTCATATGTGAGGTGTGTGATGTAGTATCTTATTTGTTATTCATTTGCCTCTTTGGAGACAGGGTAGAAAGAGAAATGCATTTGGCAAAGAGCAGGGCCATTGGAATTAAAAATAGATAATGATCAATTACAGTTGCAGACAGTAGCAAACTAGCCGACACGCTGGCTATCAATGAGCATGGCTTCATTATTTTAGCACAACATGTACTCCATATAGCGCACAATGCCGTACTCATTAATGAGAGGTCATTTATTTTTTAACTCAAAGTGTCAGTATATAGTTACTTGAAAAGCCTTTAGAAGAAAAAAATATTAAAATCATAGTTTTTAATTGAGTGATGTTATTCTGCCTGTCAATACTTTTCTGCCACACAGTCACTGCTTTTTTATGTTTGGCATGTGTGGGTAAAAGATAAAATTGATCTTGTGACTCTTCCAATTATAATCACATCAAATACATTCTAATGGCCCTAGAGGACCAGCAATCTACTGCTACTGTGCCACCCAGTAATTTAAAACAATTGTTTGCACAGAGCATTATTTACAATTTATCTTTTTTTTTTCTCAATATAGCTGCTCCTGCTGGTTTAGCCGGTCCACACAATGGGTAGGAGATAGCGACTCATTTGCGGCAGCAGAGGCTGGACCATATACACTGGGAATACCTTCAGCTGGTGGTCCTGGGAGAGGAGGAGGAAATTAACGCACAACAGCCGGGCCCCAGTGCAGCTGGCCCCCTCAGGCACACAGTCAGTGCTTTTTTATGTTTGGCATGTGTGGGTAAAACATTAAATTGGCCTTGTTGCTCTCCTAATAATAATCACATCAAATAAATTCCAATGGCCCCAGAGGACCAGCAATCTACTGCTAATGTGCCACCCAGTAATTGTTTGCACAGAGCATTATTTACAATTTATCTTTTTTGTTTTACTCAATATAGCTGCTCCTGCTGGTCCAGCCAGACCTCAAAACAGGCAGGAGATAGCATCTCATTTGTGGCAGCAGAGGCTGGACCGTATCCAGCTGGTGGTCCTGGAAGAGGAGGAGGAGGAAATTAACGTACAACAGCCGGGCTCCAGTGCAGCCAGTCCCCTTCAGCCTCCAGCCTTCCGGGCACCCCATCATCAGCCCCGCCGCCAGCCAACTGCTGCCACCCCCTAACACATTGACAACAGGCCATTGCTGTGCTGCATCCTGCTGCGGCTGAACACCATTGATGGCCAGCTCACCACGATGGAAGAGAGCCTGGACCAGCTCCTCTTCTAGCCCTTTTAAAAAAACCAAAATTTATTGGTGGGAGGGACTTGTTTGTTGGGGCTGGTAGAGAGGTTGGGAAGGCAGTTGGGACTGGGGTGACTTTTTCCTTGGACATTTTGAGTTTTGGGGCCTGGATCAGTTTTATTTTGGGAGAGGGGTGGGCATGTTGTTTAGGTGGAAAGTGTGAGTTTCTTTGTAAATAAATAAAGGGGAAAACTATTTTATTTAAACTAAATTTATGCCTAAAGTAGTTTTATTTTACTTTTACTTTGCACTGCTACCTTCAAGTCGCTTTACGTAGCCTGTTTATGTGCTTGTAACTTAAGAGAGAGCATAGCGCTTAGTTATAGAGTTATACTTCTCTAACTATCTTAACCATTAGGGGGATTGTTGCCATGATGACCTATATTGTGCACAACAACCTAGATACACAACAGTAATGGGCCGGTGTGGGCTATTGCTTAGAAGATCCTGCAGTAAGTTGGTGTTGCTTTCACCACATCCGCCCCACCAAGTGTGTGATCCATTAATAATGTAAATTAAGCCACACCTCAATAAATCACACGTCCTGGGGGAATAGGGTTAGGGGTTTAATGAATGGATGGGAAAGGGGATTTGGGGAAAGGTTTGACAAAGATAAACACTACAACACAAGGACAACATTCATCTGGGCAATGAGCAGCAGCACATAATTCACCATCAATCTGTTGTTAGAAGGAAACAAAGGAATGAGTATGCAAAAGAAAATCCTCAGCACACGAAAATAAAGTCACAGTAATTATAAAAGTGCGTCGTGTAAGCACAAATTGAACACAGGAAAGTGAATTCTTGTTCTTTTCTTTATTCTCTGGGTCTTCAAACAACCGACACGTGTTTCGTCGCTTACAAGGGAAATCGTCCCGCGACTTTATCAAGACTATGTCCTCTTTTTGTATATCCTTCTTTTGTGGTGATAATTCCAACCCACAAAGGGGTTCTGTTTCTCGCGACGTCAAATACAGCAGTGCATATATCCAAGGGATCCTATTGCGTCCCACAGTCTCAGATTCGTGATTCGAGGTATCCGGTCTAGGGACGTCGCTCCTCGTGTAAAGCTGAGTACGGAACACGGAATGAGTATGACAGAGTACAGATAAATGCATTGCACACAGACCTTCTGCCCCAAAGACCCAGGTTATCATATATCTAAATGTTCTGTCTTTTAGGTTGGGCAGTGTACCCATCCACCCAATTCCCTTAATATGATTGTTAAATGAAAAATAATACTGTATTGCAAAATTAGGTGGTGCATCTGCTTTCTCCCCGGGAATGTCCACTCTGTGGTGCCTGTCTGGACTGGTCCGGTAGATAAGGAGGAGTTTCGTTAAGCTCAGCTAGCGTTCACCTTTCATTTGCGCAGGAGACTAGAAGAAGGCCTGAGGACTGTAAAAAAGAAACTGTATTTTAGAGTCAAGGAGAAAACAGAAGGAAGGTAACCTTCATGAGGAGTATCTCAAGAAGACTGAGAGGTAGAACAAAAAAAACAAGAGGGGGACTCATAGTTTCACTTTTGCCACAAGTCTAACACTCACATGCACACATACAAACACACACAGCAGCATTTCACAAATGCACCTCTCTCTATTCCACATAGCTGAGTACTAGGCCTAAGACTCTTGGTTTACCTTTGAACTGAAGTAGATACTGAATAACTTCTTGCTTCTAGCTGTTGATGAGTTAGTCCCGCAGCTCCCGCCCTGAGTTCTTCCATGATCCTCCTCCTGACTCTGAGTAACTCCGTCCCAGACCAGTCATCATCATGATAGACGTGGAATGCACTGTTGTTGAAGAACAAGTAGAGAAACAGAATTGCAGTATTTTACGTTTTTTTTTTTGTTAACTAAAGTGATTGTTCTGTTCTCTGAAGAACTAGAAGTGTGAAAGGGCCGAAATCCTCCAGGGAAAACAATGTAACCCATAGCCCAAAACATTTCAAATCAATAATCACCTCTAGAAATTTCCTGTTTGTCAGTTTACAACACCCTCCTTCACACAAGTTATTAACGGTGGAAGAAAACATGAGCATAGGGTTGGTCCTAGGGTTTTTGGGGCCCTGGGCAGAATAGGAACATGCAAGGCGCCTTTAAGATGTGACATCACAGGAAGGGGCATCACATGAACATTAATGTTATGGAATTGTTGAAGTAGCTTCGCAAGAAACGAATTACCTGGTGTGGATAGCACTAAAATAGCAAAAAATATCAATAATAATACTAATAAAATAAATATATATATATTTTAAAGCTGTATTACGTGGAAATACATTACATTAATCAAACTGGCTAAAAAAAGCTAGCCTAGGTCTCTCCATAACTGATATGACTGCTAGAATGTTCACTGATCTCCTATTGGTGCAATGGTTACCTGTTCCACTTCAAGCACGTAGGTACACTATCTCACCCTTAAATGCCAGCAACAGATTGGAATTTGGCAGTCTTGTAAGTCAAAGGATTTTTTGGGCCAACCATTCTAGATGATGAAAAAAACAGAATGATCATGGGAGTGGACCATACGGGTTGATTCATTTTCACTAAGTAAGTTTGTGAAGGACAATCACCTCCAGGGAAAAAGGGGCTCTCATCACCCAGAATCCAAACATTGCAAATCAATCATCTCAGGCAAGCTCTCACATTATAGTTCAACACCCTCCCTCACTATCTGCTACTGCATAAATCATCAATCATCATCATCACTCACGCAATCAGTCACTCACTGTTGCAATAGTTGAAGTTACCTCTTCCAATCCAAGCATGGGTAGTTAAGGTGTTAGGTATTCAATCATCTTTGATGCAGGCAACACAAGTGTTGCCCCATCCGATCCTGGACCCTTGGTGTGGCTCAAGGGAAATGAATTCAAGCTTTTGGGCTCTTTTTTTCACCTCGCTTCTCGCGACTCGATTCAACACAAAGCTCTAGCAGCCAACTCTTCGTGCTACAGAATCAACCACTAGCAGCGACCAATGCCAAGTTCCAGTAACGCCCACCCATGATGCCGACAGCCTTTCCGCGACTCTCTCTCTCCTCCTCACGGCCCTCTCCAACGTGAATGGGATTATTGACATAAAAACGAGAAGGTAAACTTCAGTGGCCTAACCTAGTGACTGTAGTCGATCAGCACTCCATTGCACTTGGCCTCCAAGTGTGACTTTGACTGTCCAGCGTCCAGTGTGACCGGTCCAGTGTGACCAGATATACCTAGTTTTTGCTTTGTGCTTTTTGGCACTATTTTCACTAAAATCTTTAAAAATTCATGACTCCGGTTACACTGATTGAATTTTTGTAGTTTTGGTCTTGTTTTATTTATTAAATTCTGCTCTACCTTTCTAAAGAGTTGTGGATCATTTTGTTGTGTGTTTTTATTGTGTTACTGTTTGAAGTGTTGCACAAATACTTTACATTTTTCCTCTGAGTTAGGCCTAACTGCTCTGTGCTAAGCTACCCGAGGTTTGAATATAGGTTAATTCAGGGTTTGCCTGTGACTTCACTCTGAGAAGTATTGTGGTTGTTGCTTGAGAAAGGGTTCACTCCCCTCAGCCAGTACCCCAATTGCTTACAAAGTTCTATTAGTTGCCTGTCTGTGAGACATGCTAGGAAATCACTAGAGAATGATGCACGGGTAGTTGGTAATTAGGGCCATGCAATGCTTTTCTGTACACTTTGTAAAAAAATGATTGTTGTCCTTCATGTAGTTGGCGAAGTTTCCCAGCTTAATTTCTCCTTCACCCACGTAGGAAAATAATGTTCACTCTAATGAAACCAAGCCAAGATGGGAAAAGTCAGCAGACTTTTTCCCTGCAAGTTCAAGTTTTATAACACATATCATGTCAGAAGTCACAGTTTTCATGCAAATGTGGGAAAATGTATTCTTTTTCACACAAGTTCCTAACAGTGGAAGAAAACATGAGCACAGGGTCTGTCCTAGGGTTTGTGGGGCCCTGGGAAGAATAGGAACATGCAAGGCCCATTTAAGATGTGACATCACATGAAGGGGCATCAATTGAACATTAATGTTATGGAATTGTTGAAGTAACTTTGCAAGATACTAATTACCTGGTGTGGCTATCACTAAAATAGCTAAAAATATAAATGATAATCCTAATAAAAAAATATATATATATTTTAAAGATGTATTACGTGGAAATACATTACATTAATCAAATTGGCTACAAAAGCTAGCCTAGGTCTCTCGATAACTGATATGACTGCTAGAATGTTCACTTATTGTTTCTAGATTAGGACATGATTAAAATTCAAAGTTAGATTGCCCCAGAACTATACAGCAGGACTCGTGGCTCCCCATCCCTCCCGTTATGCTAGTAAAGTTCAGGATAAGACATTTGGTTTTCCAGCAGGCATAAACACAAACATATACATGCTAGATCGGTTGAGTTACATGCAAGAGCTACAACAAACAACAGAAAGCATAGATTCAAAAAATAAGAAGAGGAGACCGCACAAATGACATAAACAGGTGGGGTTGCTAATATAGTGTCAGGCAAAAGCACCAAAGGCGGGCCCACACCTACACACTAAGCGCCTACACGTAGCAATTAGTCTAAAACTACGTTTTTAAAAGATGCAACAAGCTGAACTAACAAAGATATACAGAAGAGATTGCTAAAAGGGAAAATAGATTATGGTTAGGTAAAAAGGACTGTCAAAGCTATACTGGGAGCCAGTGACTAAAGAGATACATTAAAGCAACAAAACAGGGCTTACTATAGTAGAATCTGTGCAGTTAATAGCTATATGGAAAGGGAATATAGCAATGTGGAATAGGTAGGTTGTGGGAGGTGTTTCTAGACTTTCATAATAATGCTGAAGTAATACCAGAGGCTTACAGTTTAAAAAATAAATTAAGTCACATGTCCTTAATATCCGAGAAGACACTTGCAAACTTGCAGACGGACCGGAACAATTAGTCTCAACTCACTTAGCTTAAGAAGAAATAACCAAATTGTGCGTGCCCTGATATAAATAATTTGGATCTCAGTTAAAGAGATAACTGACTGCAAGTCCCTTTCCATCATCCACAAGTCACTCCAGTCACTGTCCAGATATCTAACCAAACGCTTTGGTCTTCCAACCTCCAATGCAAGATCCGCCTCCCTGAACCTACTGGCTACCTACTCGCACAGGCTCAGAATTTGGCAGATAACTCCATGCGCAATGAAGTACTCTATGGAATGCCCCCTTGCTTCTTAGCTGGCATTCTCCTGTCAACCCCCATCTCCTGTACACTCTCCTTCTTCTAACCTCCCACAGGAGGCCAATGCTAACTGTGCTCCTGAAAAACAGCCATTTTTCCCAGGCCTCGCTGTCACTCCACAAGTTTTGGGATTATTTGTTGTAGGAGGAGGTGCATATCATTCTGTGCTTGCCCAGGCCAGCCCATTGTCATTCTGCACCTGACAATGAGCAGGTAGGCTTTATGAGCATGGTCAAATTGACTCAATGCACACCAAAACTAAGGCTGTAGCATCATTTTGGGTTATGCACCAGCAGCCAAGCCAGCCCAAGCTAGGAGCCCAGTTTATCCACAGAAATAAAGAAAATCATCCCATCAAGTAGCCCAACCATAGACCCGCCAGTTAAATGCAAATTCTCTATCTTTCCTACTTGCATCTTCCTTCTTTGGGCTTTGCAGTTTCTAAGTCTTGCAGGGTGGACTACTGTCCGTTAACACTTTGCAGGACACTTTGCACACACAGAGCTATTGTAAGACGCTTGTTGGGTACTGGGGGACTAGTAGTCAAAGAACACATTTTATGTTGTTTCATTCCATTACCACCTAATCTAAATCAGTCTCTTTTAAAATAAATAGCTGGGCTGGCTGGATAAGGTGCTTAACGAGTATGATTAAAGCGGCATACTGTATTTGACTTCTAATACCTTTATCACCTGCAGGAGTAAACTTCGACTGCTCGTTATTGCCACAGTTGGAGAGACAAGTTTCTAAAAGGAAAAACTCTTAAACCAATTAAATGAATTAGTCAGCAATGATAAACAACAGTATCCTCCACCGATGCTGCCAGTTAATCCTCTAATGCCTCTTACCCAAAGAGAAAGTCTCACAATGTACTTCAGCCTTTTTCCTTTTACAGAAAAATACTGTGGGACATTTGAGAAAAAGGTAGCAAAGAAATGTCAGAAGTGGTGGAGGCATTTTGAGCCTGCTGAAGGTTTTTTGAGCAGATAAACAACCACAGCATGTTTTTTTTTTTTACATTGGCAGGAACGTATAAGGAGCCAAGCAAAATATTGCAAAGGGAGTTCAGGACAGGAGCTATGAGCTCTAGATCTCCTGTCAGGACATGGGCAGGAAGGGTTCCGCTAAGAGTGAGATTTAATAGAAAGATCAAGAAGGATAATCGAGTACACAGAGAGCAGCCTGAAATTCAGCAGACACATTGAGGATGGTTCAAGATCACAACCCTTTGTGAAGGATTACACATGCATCTCAAAACTAAGACCATGTTTTTACATTTCTTAATAGGATAATAGAGAGATAGGGAATTGCAAACTTTGGCAAAACTTAGCAGTACATACTGGTTCAACAATATTTTTATCTCTTCTTCAGCCTCCTACTTTATTTGCTGATTCTGCCAACTTACACAACCTCTCCCCTACATGCTCTACTTCTCACCTCATCTCGTTCCCAGCCTATTACCTTCTCTTGCTTTTTCAGCCCCCTGATATCCACTTTATCCTGCATTATCTCGTGTTCATTTATCTCTACCCAAGCATCTTACCTTCGCTCGTTGAGCATGCCGCTCTTACATCCATTTTTCCACTCAATCCCCTACTCCTTTCCTCTCATCATCCCACACAGCCTTCACCTTTTCTTGACTCAAATTTTTTGCTAGTTCTGCCCCTCTACATCAATCTCCCTGTTAGACCTGGCATCCTTGGCATTATTATCCCAGTATTTTTGCCTCTACCACCTGTATGCTGTATGTAATTGTATGCTGGACTTCATTTTTGCTGGTTTTTGAACTCTGGGCACTTTACCACAGCTGATCAGTGCTAAAGTGCGAGTGCTCAGTGTGTAGATTGTGATTGTGATTTGTTATCCCTCACTGGCATATTTCATTTACTGGTAAGTCCCATGTAAAGTGCACTCCATGTGCCCAGGGCCTGTAAATCAAATGCTAATAGTGGGCCTTCAACACCAATTGTTCTACCCACATGAGTATCTCTTTAAGCATGTCTCAGGTCTGCCACTGCAGTGTCTGCAAGTACAGTTTTAAACTGCTGCTCGACCTGGCAAGTGCATCCACTTGCCAGGCCCAAACCTTCCCTTTTACTACATATAAGGCGCCCCTAAGGAAGGCCCAAGGAAGCCCCATGGGCAGGCTGCAGTGTATATAAAAGGTAAGACATGTACTGGTGTGTTTAATTGCCCCGATAGTAAAATACTGCCAATTTTATTTTTTACTATTGCAAGGACTATCTCTCCCATAGATTATCATTGGAGCCGCCTTGTAACATCTTACAAGTGCAACTTGCAATTGGGTAGAGATAGAAATTTGGATTTTGGACTCCCTGAGCTCAGAATTAAAAAATACATCTTTCAGTGAAGGTGTTTTTTAAATTGTGTGTTTGAAAATATCACATTTAGAAAGTGGGCATTTCCTTGCTTTACCATCCTGTGCCTCTGCCTGCCTGTGGAATCAACATCTGGCTTAGACTGACAGTTGGGCAGGTTTGTGCATTCACTCTAGACAGTTACACAAAGGGAGCTGCAGTGTGCCCTGCATATCCTGATTGCCGACCACCAGGCTCATGAGCCTTCCTCAGCTAAAGTGGTGGGAGGAGTTGTCACTGACACCTGAATAGGGATGTGTCTGTCCTCTCACAATGCTGTATCCACCCCCCTGTAATGTGTCTGGAGCCAGGACACAGCAAGGCAGGATCTGTGCAGTACAAAGAATATCCTTTGAAGTACGTCTACTTTAAAGGCCAAAAGGGGTATAAGTATTGGACCTGTAGCCCCACATATTTTGAACACTTCTGGACTAAGAGGAGATTCTGACAAAAAGAAGAGCTGGAGAAGCTGTAGGAGGGGAACTGCCACTCTTCTCGCTGCTTTGGTGGGCTGACGTGCAGTTGCTGCTTCTTTCTTGGGTAGTGCAAGAACTGGACTTTGCTTTCTGGAATCCTGCTTTCCAAGTTATCCAAGGGATTGTGTGTGGTTGCCTCCTGTTGGAAGTCTCAGGGCCATCAAAGACTTCACCTACAGAACTTGGACTCCATTGCTGGGAGTCCTGAACCTGTAAAGTTGTGCCAATTCCAGTTCTGTACCACAGGAGGTGTTTGCTGGGATGTAACCCAAGAAAAAGCATTCCTGACGCCGTCACCAACGCTGCTGCCTGTATCGACAGTGTGGTCACCGCTCGCTGGGTGAGTGTAGCACCAGCCTTGAAAACACCGCAGCTCTGCTCTCATCAATACCGCCACTTCACATTGTCATTGACACCGCTGCCTGCACTGTAGTCGTGGACAATGACTTTGACAACACCCTGGTCTCACCAAAACCGCCACTTCGCACCATCACCAACTTCACTGCCGTCATTGTAGCTGTGGTCACCGCCCTCGACGACACTGGAGCCCCTGGTCTGCGGAGAACATCGACACCACCATCAACCGATGCCACTGCCTGCACTGAAACCACAGACACTGCATCGTGATGAGCACGACTCATCGCCCGCGACGACACCGCAGTCCCAGTTCTACCAAGAACAGCGCTTCACTGGGTGCACCACCCGCGACGACATTGCAGCCCCGGCACTACTGATGTCAGTGCTCCTGACTTTGATCGAACGGAGTTTGACGTGTGTGACTTGAAGGACTCACTTGTGTTTTCACTGTGTTACTGGGTGTTTATGTATAAATGCTTTCCACATTGCCTCTGAGATAAGACTGACTGCTCGTGTTAATCTACCAAGGGGGTGAGCAGGGGTTATCTTACCTGTGTAATCCCCTTAACCTGACTAGAATAAGGGTCCCTACTTGGACACAATACAAACCACTACCAACTAGAGACCCCCATTTCTAACACTCCCCCTTTTCCCTAGTCTCATCTTGCTGATTCTGCCCCTCTTACATCTTCATCTCCCCTCCATACGCTGCTCTTTACCACTCTTTTCCCCCCAGCATCTTGCCTCATTTCAGTTGTTCTCTTTCATTACATTTATCTTTTCCCTTCCAGACTCACACTTTCAGGTCATTTTTTACATGGATTCTGCCCCACCTAACATTACTATGTTTGCATGCTATTTATTGTATGTGGGCAAGGTACTGAAAACTTGAGCCAGAGGCCTGGCTCTGCTGAGCTCACGATCCTTTTGGAACCTCGAGCCCAAATGAGCCCAGCTTTCACAGCAGGTGACATGGCCTAGTAGGTACAGCTCCCCACCTTGCATCAAGGGGAACATGGCTTCAATCCAGGTCCTGGCTCGGCATCCTGTGAATCTAGACAAAACTCCATTCTGAAAACAAATTAGTGCAGCCATAGTCTGTTGTTAAGCACTTTTATGTCCATGGCCAATGGTCGTGCTACGTAAAACTGCCAAAAATAAAATGCGGACCCTGTCTGTCACCCAGACTCTAGCCTCATGCTCCAAGAATTAAAAATGAAGTGTTAAGCTTTAATGCCATAAAGAGATACCCATGTAGTGGCTGAATTGCACAGTGAAGAACTATAAAATCCAGGCTCAATCCTGGCTTCCCTGCTTCACCAAATTGTGTGATCCTAGGCAAATGCTTTATTTTACCAACCACCATTTTGTTCATTATCACACATCAGAGCACATTCAAATATGTGCAATCAGGGTGTGTGCTGTACATCACCTCTTGTGTTTGGTGTAACAGAGTATAAATTTGCTGCATGTTTAATAAGACTGTAGCCCACATATAGGGTACACATGAACCCTGACATGCCCCTTAGACAGAGCCACTGGAATTATTTGATTTTGCGGTTGTTGTGTTTTTCATATAATTATAGATTTGTGTTGGAAAACGAGGCAGCATCTGTGAGGCCTGCACAAATAACATGACTACATTTGTCCTTCACTGGGAACCAAACACCCAATTGTAGCGCCTGACTCTCAGAGGGTAGCGTTGCAGAGCAGTCTGAGGCTTACTCAAGGGAGGTGGTGTGGGCTAGTAATCGCCATTTGCAGGTGCGCAGAAATAACACTCAATAATTGATTGTCCAGTCTGTACTTTGCTTTATAAAAGTAAGAGTACATTTATTAAACACACACACTACTCAATACTATGCACCAATTTACAAATATACATAAGCTGTTGGAATTACTTTGTGACATTGCATAACATCTCCACCCCTCCCGCAGGGGAGGGTGGGGTCTAGTACCACCACTCCCATGTTTGCACATCATCTTGCCCCCAATGCAGTTAGTTGAACATAACCTGGAGCGAGGGCCCTGTGCACTGGCACCATCCCAGTGGCGACCCACCCCATTACCTCAACACGCATTAAAAATAGGTTCACCTGACACATAACCCTGACTGAGCATCTTATATTGACCATACAGTATGCACCCCTACATCTTCAGGGCTAACAGTCTGGGTTGTTCCTCACTTAAGCGCAGCAGCAAGAATACATGCTCAAGCATTACTTTGGAATGACAGTACTCATCACCTCTGTTGGACATTAGAATGCATTGCAATTACGGCCCCTAAAGGCATCACAGATGAAATCACAGGATTTCGCATATACAGCCAGACACCCTAGCAGGAATGTCTGGCAACATAACCCCACTTTGCTTATGACATCACCTTACACAGGTACTTCACATTACACATGTGATCTTCAGTCCCTCTAAAAAGAAATAACCATTAGTAAATGCAGTTCTGGGGGATGCCCTTCTCCAGACATCCCCAACTCAGCCCTTCACTCCGTGAAGCACTTCTCTATACACCCTCAGCTATAGAACAAAAGTTCCAGCCTAGAAGGTGTTAAATGCAGACTGAGCCCTTGAGGGGTTATTCTTTTTAAGTCCCCATGAGACTTAGGGTGGGACTCCTCTTCGTGCTGGGGGGAGACTGCGCTTCTCCAGCAGCTCCCCCAGCACCCTTGCACAAATTTGGCTTTGACCCCGTTCTCCTGGGGCCACCACAAGCACCAAAACGATGTTTTCCCCATGGCTTGCAAAGCATTATGGGGCGCTTCAGGCTCCTCTTCTTGAAAATGTTATTAGCGGCTCTCCTGCTGTGCCGGGGAGAGCCGCGATGCCGCCAGCGGCCTTCTGCTGCTTCTGCTGGCCTTGGTGGGGGGCCCGGTCCCACCTGGACCCCCAGGTAAGTGTAGGCGGCTCGGGGAGCCCACCCCAGGCCGCTCCTCCTTTTTTGTCTTTTTCTTCGGGGCCCCGTCCCACCCGGGCCCCTCGCACCGCTTGTGGTCTTCCTCGGGGGCCCCGGTCCCACCCGGGACCCCCGCTTGGCCCTTTGTTGGAGGGCAGCCCGAGGAGCCCACCCCCGGCTGCCCCCGCGGGCTCCCCGCTCGGTCAGCACACTCGCGTGCTGCCGCGGGAGCTGGCAGTGCAGAGGTGGTCTGCCCGCTCTGGCGGGCAGACGTGCAGCCTCACGCCGGCCCCGCCTGACCTCGGGGGAGTGCGGCGGTACTCCCCCGGCCTCCTTCTCTTCACGGGCCCGGGGATGGGGTCCCGGGCCCTGGGCCAGTTTCACGGGGGGCACGACGGCGCCCCCCGGCTTTGCTTCGGGGCCCGGAGATGGAGTCCCGGGCCCCTCCTCCCCTCCTCACGGGGAGCGCGCCGGCGCTCCCCAACGACAGCTTCTTCGCCGGGAGCCAGGGTGGGCTCCTGGCACCCCGTTTTTCACGGGGAGCGCGACGGCGCTCCCCGGCTTTACTTCTCTTTAGGGGGCAGTCCCCAGGACCTGACCCACCCCGGGGGCATCTCTGAGACCAGCGGCGGAGCCCCACGTGCTTCGTCGTCAGTCTTCTTGGGGGTCAAAGGTCGCCTACCTTCCGGGGGCCATATCTCAGCCCCTGGGGGTCCGATCTGCCCCATTTTCACGTCTTCCTGCTCCTGGTGGCGCCCCCCAGCCACTGGGAGCACTGTCCTTCGCCCTCCGGGTCTCCAAGAGGGTTCATTCTGCAGGGAGCAGTCTTCACTGGCTCCCGGCGCCAGCCTTTCGCCTGGCTCTCCTCCTGGGCCTCTCTTCTCCCTGCACAGAGGCCCCTGCTTCTGCGCACCGGTCCTGGGCTCTTCTTCTGGTGCTGTTAGGGCCCTGGGGGGCAGTCAGGGGGTTCCTCCTTCCAACTGCCCATTGCCAGGCTCCAGCACCTTCCGCCTCAGCAGACCACACCCCAGAGAGAGCTCTCTTCCTCTTCCAGTACTTTTTAAAAGTTGAGTAGGGGGCTGGCAGGAAGTCTGTTTGTCCTATCAAACAGCGACACATCACTTCCCGGCCCCTGCCCCCTCCTTCTGGTCCAGCCTCTGGGTTTGTTCAAAATGGCGGCGTCCAGGGTCTCTGGCCACATGGTCTCTGAAACACGAGCCCTTCCCTCCTCGCTGCCTTCCCTCCTTGGTGCAGCCTGGTGCCTGGCACCCAGTGAATTCTGCTGATGGATGAGCCTGTAGCCCCACCCATCTTCTCTTCTGGAGAGGAGGCCTTAGCTTGTGGAAGAAAGGTTATCAATCCATCCAGCTGAGGTCAGCCCTCAGCCTGGCCCTGGTTATGACTGACTCAGAGAAATGTGACATTTATGGATGACCCAAAAGCAGTACAAATATGACTTTGGACTCTGCAGAATACTCCTTTTCACATCCGCTACAGTGGACTTTAGTGCGTGTCTGGAATCTGTAGGCCTTATGAAAGTTAATCTTGCACATGGGCTCCACATCCCCATAGGGGAATCATGAAGTGAAAAACACAATAAAACACACTGACTTTCCCTGGCATGTTCCTTCCCAGTGTATAAGGCCTAGTCCATGTCACCACCCACTTCTGCATAAGTCCTGCCACACCATTCACTTTGTAACTGCTCCTGGTCTGCGCACGCCAGGAATCTCCCCTGCGCAGCCCCTACACGTGTGCACACGCATGTACACAGGTGTCTGCATGTAACCAGCCCGGTGCCCCTTACTCCAGCTGCTGCGCAGCGGCCTAGTCAAGCTAGGGGGACACCAGTAAAATCCACATGCAGTCTCTTTCATCATGAGTTCACTGTGGATGAGTCCCAATTTATGAGGCTCTCCCACAGTAAAAGCTCAACACATAGGTGCTCAAAAAGCGAAAAATCCGGGCGGCCCATAGTGTCAGAACCACCTTCTAACACACGCCGCGCCCAGCTGATTCCTACAGGGAAGAAGTAGCCACTCTACATGGGTATTCTTCCCGTAGTCAGCGATAACTAGTTATAAGGGGTTCTGACCAGACCCCCTTACTCACCAGTTATCCGCTCAGACCACCTACTCCTCCCATCCATGAAATCTCCACCCATGACAGGGATCCCAGACTACCCTAAGAACCCTCCGGGCTCTAGGTTAGATACCTCTAGGTCACTCATGGTCTACATGGACTTGGCCTCACTAGGCCCACCTTTGCCCTTGGGCATGCAACACTATGCCTACCCCTTCTCTGGACAAGGGTCCAGTGCCTCAGCACCGATGCGGTCTTCTGGGATAGGTCTACATCCCATCCCCTGGGTCACTAGCTGGTCTCCCTTCTGGAGTTTGTTCCAACCAGTACCCTCTCTCCGTTTGGTCCTTGCACCCCAAAGATGCAAACTCTCTGGACCCTCACCCTCAGCCTGCCGCTTAGGTCATTCTGCTGCCACCACCCTTTCGGGATGACTGGCTTCCCTAAAGAAAGCACAGCCACTTGTGCTTTCCCCACACAGAAAAGCACCCTTTGGCCACTGGCCTGGCTCCCTGATAGGACCTCAGACCGGCCTCACTACCACACTGGCAGTGCCAGGGAGGAACACTGAGGGTGCCTCATCAGACATCCTACAGCTCATTCCCCCCATCAGTAGCTCCACACGGAAACTACCCCGGGAACCTAGACCCCTTCCTTGTTCTCCGCTGCGAGAATAGGGCCTATGCACCCTTCCCTCCGAGAGGCGCGCTCTCCTCCCAGAGTACCCTTAGAGAGCCTGTGGGCCCCGAGTTAGTTAGACCCAGGCCCACCTCTCATGGCTCTCCCCGGTCTCCCGGCAGCGCCTTGGGAGACCGTCCAGGGACCCACATGGTCCCTGGATGGCCTGCACCACCCCTTATGAAGAGCAGGGTCCCTTCACTTAAGATAGGCCCCACCTGCCTTCAGGGTAGTACTACCACACCAAGCCAGGGACCCTAAAGATCCCGGCTAGGCCTGCACCACCCCTTTGCAAAACACAGGGTCCCTTCACTTAAGATAGGCCCCACCTGTGTTCAGGGTGGTACTACCTTGCAGGAGTCCACCTCCTGCCTCGAGCTAGGGGAACACCCCATGCTCCTGGTCCTTGGGTTCAAGTCCCACAGGACCTACCTGACTGGTCACCGGCTAGGCGTCGCCCCAGCCACCACTTCAGGTTCACCACACCAGCTCCAGAATGACATCCTGTTGCTTCCTTGGGTAACCACTTACCCGACCCTGACACCTCAGGGTCTACCACTAACCCTTCACCTGGAATCTGGGGAGTACATCACCCCCACTCAGATCTCCACTGGGTCAGTTACCTAGCCCACCTAGGGTACCTAGGGGCTACCACTACACACCATCACTCAAGAACTACCCTCCTTTGGGGCCACCCAAAAAGGCAAAAAGCCTGGAATGATCTTCCCTTCTACTTGAGAAACTCCAATGATCTGCTACTTTTTAGGAAGCAACTGAAGACATGGCTTTTTAATCTATAACTTGTGTTTATATCTTAATGCCCAGAGGAAAGCAGTTAGCGCCAGGACACCCTTGGGTAACCATTTGCGCTTTAGAAATACCAATAACATAACATAACATAACACCCTCTACCAGGGGCCACCCCTGGGCTGCTCACCTCCCCACCAGTTAAGCTGGGGGGCCTGCCGGACACTCAACTCTACCACACCCTCCTCCCACCGTGGGAAAAGCTTCTTGGGGTCCCCCACCATGGGAACCCTGGGGTGTTACTACCCGGGGTAAAGAAACCTCCTGCCCCACCCTTCCAGTGGTTTTGGCCTGCGCCAATGGCAAGTAAACTTTCAGCGGGGGAAGGATACCTGGGGCCCCTTCTGTGGAAACCCTCCCTGCCCTTAAAAGCGCGGGAATCTCCCAGGACCCCCTCTCTCTCCTGTCCCCCACAAAGGTCAATCCACCCCTTCACCCCCACCTGTGAAGTAGGTATCAGTTGCTGTCCCTATCTCTTGAGGAGACACCCTCCTCATGCAGGTGTAGTGCATGTAGTGTTAGGGTTCAAAGGTGTACAATATGGCTTAGAACATTTGTATGCAATCATTTCCTGGAAAGCACCATCCCGCTAGCACATGATAATCAACATAGCGCGGTCATATCAATACAGTTTACATTTAAACCATAATATCTTCACATGACACATATGTGCGCGGGGCTTTCCTTTCCCATACCTTTAGTTCACATTACCAAAACTTTGAACCCTTCTCAGAGCCTTGCGCTCTTCCATTTGCTCATTACTGCATAGGTAATGTGTGGTAAAACTGGACTTATCAAATGCTATAAATGCGCACCAGAATGGGATACTATGTTTCCCGCCGCTAGACACCAATGTTGGAAAACGAGGGAACCAAACACCCAATTATAGCGCCTGACTCTCAGAGGGTAGCGTTGCAGAGCAGTCTGAGGCTTACTCAAAGGAGGTGGTGTGGGCTAGTAATCGCCATTTGCAGGTGCGCAGAAATAACACTCAATAATTGATTGTCCAGTCTGTACTTTGCTTTATAAAAGTAAGAGTACATTTATTAAACACACACACTACTCAATACTATGCACCAATTTACAAATATACATAAGCTGTTGGAATTACTTTGTGACATTGCGTAACATCTCCACCCCTCCCGCAGAGGGGTGGGGTCTAGTACCACCACTCCCATGTATGCACATCATCTTGCCCCCAATGCAGTTAGTTGAACATAACCTGGAGCGAGGGCCCTGCGCACTGGCACCATCCCAGTGGCGACCCACCCCATTACCTCAACACGCATTAAAAATAGGTTCACCTGCCCTAGTGACACATAACCCTGACTGAGCATCTTATATTGACCATACAGTATGCACCCCTACATCTTCAGGGCTAACAGTCTGGGTTGTTCCTCACTTAAGCGCAGCAGCAAGAATACATGTTCAAGCATTACTTTGGAATGACAGTACTCATCACCTCTGTTGGACATTAGAATGCATTGCAATTACGGCCCCTAAAGGCATCACAGATGAAATCACAGGATTACGCATATACAGCCAGACACCCTAGCAGGAAAGTCTAGCAATATAACCCCACTTTGCTTATGACATCACCTTACACAGGTACTTCACGTTACACATGTGATCTTCAGTCCCTCTAAAAAGAAATAACCGTTAGTAAATGCAGTTCTGGTGCAATTACACCTCTTCACTTCCAGGGAATGCCCTTCTCCAGACATCCCCAACTCAGCCCTTCACTCTGTGAAGCACTTCTCAATACACCCCCAGATGTAGAACAAAAGTTCCAGCCTAGAAGGTGTTAAATGCAGACTGAGCCCTTGAGGGGTTATTCTTTTTAAGTCCCCATGAGACTTAGGATGGGACTCCTCTTCGTGCTGGGGGGAGACTGCGCTCCTCCAGCAGCTCCCCCAGCACCCTTGCACAAATTTGGCGGTGACCCCGTTCTCCTGGGGCCACCACAAGCACCAAAACGATGTTTTCCCCATGCCTTGCAAGGCATTATGGGGCGCTTCAGGCTCCTCTTCTTGAATATTTTATTAGCGGCTCTCCCGCTGTGCCGGGGAGAGCCGCGATGGCGCCGGCGGCCTTCCGCCGCTTCTGCTGTCCTCGGTGGGGGGCCCGGTCCCACCCGGACCCCCAGGTAAGTGTAGGCGGCTCGGGGAGCCCACCCCCGGCCGCTCCTCCTTTTGTTTTTTTTCTTCGGGGCCCGGTACCACCCGGGCCCTCGCACCGCTTGTGGTCTTCCTCGGGGCCCCGGTCCCACCCGGGACCCCCGCTGGCTCCTCGTTGGAGGGCAGCCCGGGAGCCCACCCCGGCTGCCCCCGCCGGCTCCCCGCTCGGTCAGCACACTCGCGTGCTGCCGCGGGAGCCGGCAGTGCAGAGGTGGTCTGCCCGCCGTCTCACGCCGGCCCCGCCTGACCTCGGGGGAGTGCGGCAGTACTCCCCCGGCCTCCTTCTATTCACGGGCCCGGGGATGGGGTCCCGGGCCCTGGGCCAGTGTCACGGGGGACGCAACGGCGCCCCCCGGCTTTGCTTCGGGGCCCGGAGATAGGGTCCCGGGCCCCTCCTCCTCTCCTCACGGGGAGCACGCCGGCGCTCCCCGACGACAGCTTCTTCGCCGGGAGCCAGGGTGGGCTCCTGGCACCCCGTGGGCAAATCTTCACGGGGAGCGCGACGACGCTCCCCGGCTGTGCTTTGTGGCCCGGGGATGGGGTCCCGGGCCCCCAGAGTCCTCTCTGCGGGGGGGGGGATGGCGCTCCCCCACCTCCACCTTCGGCGGCGGCCAGGGTGGGCTCCTGGCCCCCTTTCAGGGCATTTTTCACGGGGAACGCGACGGCGCTCCCCGGCTTTACTTCTCTTTGGGGGGGCAGCCCCCGGGACCTGACCCACCCCGGGGCCATCTCTGAGACCGGCGGCGGAGCCCCACGTGCTTCGTCGTCGGTCTTCTTGGGGGTCAAAGGTCGCCTACCTTCCGGGGGCCATATCTCAGCCCCTGGGGGTCCGATCTGCCCCATTTTTGTGTCTTCTTGCTCCTGGTGGTACCCCCCAGCCACTGGGAGCACTCTCCTTCACCCTCCGGGTCTCCAAGAGGGTACATTCTGCAGGGAGCGGTCTTCACTGGCTCCCGGCGCCAGCCTTTCGCCTGGCTCTCCTCCTGGGCCTCTCTTCTCCCTGCGCAGAGGCCCCTGCTTCTGCGCACCGGTCCTGGGCTCTTCTTCTGGTGCTGTTAGGGACCTGGGGGGCAGTCAGGGGGTTCCTCCTTCCAACTGCCCATTGCCAGGCTCCAGCACCTTCCGCCTCAGCAGACCACACCCCAGAGAGAGCTCTCTTCCTCTTCCAGTACTTTTTAAAAGTTGAGTAGGGGGCTGGCAGGAAGTCTGTTTGTCCTATCAAACAGCGACACATCACTTCCCGGCCCCTGCCCCCTCCTTCTGGTCCAGCCTCTGGGTTTGTTCAAAATGGCGTCGTCCAGGGTCTCTGGCCACATGGTCTCTGAAACACGAGCCCTTCCCTCCTCGCTGCCTTCCCTCCTTGGTGCAGCCTGGTGCCTGGCACCCAGTGATGGCTGCTGATGGATGAGCCTGTAGCCCCACCCATCTTCTCTTCTGGAGAGGAGGCCTTAGCTTGTGGAAGAAAGGTTATCAATCCATCCAGCTGAGGTCAGCCCTCAGCCTGGCCCTGGTTATGACTGACTCAGAGAAATGTGACATTTCTGGATGACCCAAAAGCAGTACAAATATGACTTTGGACTCTGCAGAATACTCCTTTTCACATCCGCTACAGTGGAATTTAGTGCGTGTCTGGAATCTGTAGGCCTTATGAAAGTTAATCTAGCACATGGGCTCCACATCCCCATAGGGGAATCATGAAGTGAAAAACACAGTAAAACACACTGACTTTTCCTGGCATGTTCCTTCCCAGTGTATAAGGCCTATTCCATGTCACCACCCACTTCTGCATAAGTCCTGCCACACCATTCACTTTGTAACTGCTCCTGGACTGCGCACGCCAGGAATCTCCCCTGCGCAGCCCCTACACGTGTGCACACGCATGAACACAGGTGTCTGCATGTAACCAGCCCGGTGCCCCTTACTCCAGCTGCTGTGCAGCAGCCTAGTCAAGCTAGGGGGACACCAGTAAAATCCACATGCAGTCTCTTTCATCATGAGTTCACTGTGGATGAGTCCCAATTTATGAGGCTCTCCCACAGTAAAAGCTCAACACATAGGTGCTCAAAAAGCGAAAAATCCGGGCGGCCCATAGTGTCAGAACCACCTTCTAACAATTTGCCACATGAGCCTTCTGCTGCCTAATCTGCAGCTTTTAACAAAAAAACGGATCAGATGTTACAAAAAAATGCAGCAACACTTGCTGCTGCACAGTGGAAAGCCCTTCACAAAGGTTAACTGGTCATCTTTCTGTTGCTTATTTCTGTATTTGGGTGAATGACAAATCATGAGGTAATACAAGCTACATTCCGACATATAATTTGCCTTTTCTTGCTGTATAAGTTAGTAAACTCTGCCACCTAATTTGGCCCTTTCTTGCCACATAATTCCAGTGGCCCTGCTCTTAGTACCATGATCATCATGGCAGTGGCACCAAAGTTTCTCAGTTTTTGTTTAAAAAATCTGGGGCATATTCACAAGGATTCAACTCCAATTCATCTCCACCTTAACGCAACAAAAGTGGAGATAGATTTAACACCCCATTCACAAGCTGGTGCAAACTGCAGACAATGCCAGTATTCCCGCGATAACTGCCCCAAAATCTAACACCACGGCGGACACCACCAACTAACCCTAATGAGATGCAGAGTAGGCGTTCCCGTGCAAAAACACACGAAAAAACAACAACACCACTTTCACAACGAACTGACAGAACTGCTAAGCGAACCAAAAACAGGCGATAAGCCGCAGTAGCTACAGGTATTTAACACCTGCCTCAAGCAGGTGTAAAGACGGACGTCTACCTGCAGTAGGCAACGGAGCCCCACACACAGCCATACCCGAAGAACAAACAACGCCATGGAGCTACTCATCATGCAGCTCGGAGCACCAACAGGGCCACAACACCCACTGCCACCACCCCCAGGACCTGGACCCGCCCCTCCCCCCCCCTCCCGGACCACCACAAAGGCAGCGTAGAGTAAGACAGCGGACCTACCGAAAAGCACCACTCTCACAGACCTAACACCCGCGGAAGTCATTGCCCACTACAGGCTCAAAAGGACAACCATCCTACGCATCATGACCCACATCGCCCACAGGCTGACGGTCCCAACACAGCTGAGAACAAACATCCCTCTGCAGACAAAGCTGTTGGCAGTGCTGCACCTGTTGGCCTCTGGGACCTTCCAACCAACAACTGCCAGAGTCGGAGGGGTCTCACAGCCAGCCCTATCAAAGTTCATCACACCTGTCCTGGATGCCATCATCAGCTTCATACCCCAGTACCTTCACTTCCCCAACACTGCGCAGGAACAGCTGGAGACTAAGCAAGGCTTCTACGTCATTTCCGGATTCCCGGCCATGTTGGGGGCAATCGACTGCACACATGTCCCACTTGTGCCCCCTGCGGATCCTGCACACCACTACAGCAACAGGAAGCACACGCATTCCATCAATGTGCAGGCAATAGTGGACCACCAGGGACTCTTCACCAATGTCGTCGCCAACTACCCAGGCAGTGTGCATGATTCCTTCATCTTCCGACAGTCCATCATCAACCAGCGCTTCCAGGATGGCACATATGGAACGGGACTGCTCGTTGGTAAGTACCAAATCAACACACCACACATCCCACAGCCACCAATGCACAAAGCACAACTGTGGGGATGCACACGTGACCAAACCACATCCGACATGCCAAACTACACGACCACCTACCAGCCACGACTACACCACTACATGGTCATCCTGGGCTACCCCTGCACCTAATACAGACTTCACATGGCACCACAGCCACACAACAGCTGAACGTGTGGAGATGCGGAATGCAGCCATGACACATGTGAGGCACTGCTCTGCCCTCATGACCCTACCCCAGTCTCCCGCAGGTCAGCGTACCGTGGCGGTGGGCCCGTGTCGGCCGCTGTGCATCCGGGGCTTCTAGCCCTGTGCGACTTGAGTCATCACCCCTTGTAGTTCTGACATTGCATGTCTGTGTGCCTGATGACTGTTGGTGTAGTTGCCAGCACCAGCTACTCCCTGAGGGCTGGCTTACACTCACCCCACACACAGCCAGCACAGGCGTCACTGAATTGGTGGGCCTGCCATCACATCCTGCCGAACCAAGTATTGACTTTTTTCTCCCTGCACTGTCACAGGTGATCAAGGATATGCACTCTGCCCTTGGATGATGACACCCCTCCGGGACCCAAACACACCCGCCCAGAGGCAGTACAATGCGGCCCACATACGCACCAGGGGCATCGTTGAACGCACATTTGGCGTGTTGAAGTCAAGTTTCAGGTGCCTGGACGGCACTGGTGGGAAGCTCCTGTACAGCCCGGACGTCGTGTGCAAGATGATCGTTGCATGTTGTGTGTTGCACAACATCTGTGTTCGCACCAGGGCCCCATGGACCCCAGTTCCAGAGGTACCGGACGATGATGGTGGTGATGGGGCAGGTGGCCCACATCCCACTGCAGCTGCGGCAGGAATGGCCCGTAGGGACTCCATCATTGACACTTACTTCTCATGAGCACGTCACATTGTGACCGTCCGTGGCATTCATGGAACAGTAGTAGATGTCCAATTGCACTGCATGTGTGAATAAAACATACTTGCAGGTTACAGGTTGGAATTGTACATTGTCATGTTACATATCCCTGGGGTTTCAGGTGTGATTTGCCAGGTTGTGCACATTTTCCGAACCAGTTGTGTCCTGTGTTCAGTTGTGGAGGTGTTGCTGTTTGTACCGGGATGTTGTCAATGTCGAGGTGCACTTCTGCTTATGTGCGTATGCTGCACGGTGGGTGTGTCACTCCTGCGGCTCTGATTTGTCTGCCACTGGTCTCTTTCATGCGGTGTGCCTGTAGGTTCTGTTCTTCCATGGTGCTTGAATGTTGTGGTGTGCATGTTGTCCTCTGCAGTTGGCCAGGGTGCATCCGTGGTACTCCGCTGTTGATGTATTTTGTTCTGTGGCATTTTCCGTATGCTGTTCTTGTGCTTTTTCCCGTATTGCGTGTGAGTATTGCTGCCCTCGCGCTGGTTGTCACTGTTTTCTTATTGCGCTTTGGCCCATCGCAGCTTTTTTCGCATTGTGGTTTGTGTTTTTATCTCCGTCGAGGTGGTTGTATCGCGAGCATTGGCCGCGGTGTCGGCCAACTATCGCATGCTACCGCCGTGTTGTGAATTCCACGTTGTCACAGGGTTATGTTCCCGCGATAGGCTGCAATGCTGAAAGTTGCGTTGCGCTACTCTTGCGGTAATTATCACACGTTCTTGTGAATATACCCCTCTCACTTTTACCAAATACATCTCAATCCTGTTCCTAAGTGCATGCCTAAAAC
The DNA here is from genome assembly GCA_963921515.1 of Calotriton arnoldi. Lineage (NCBI taxonomy): Eukaryota > Metazoa > Chordata > Amphibia > Caudata > Salamandridae > Calotriton > Calotriton arnoldi. Next base: position 215,987 of record CAWUFW010014569.1, read on the forward strand.
GCTTCTGTGTGTTAAAGAAATGGTTTTTTTAAAATTTTTGATGATGCCTGTCTCCCTTTTCTCCATCTTAGGTGATGGGACATGATTCTTTCTTTTGTTGTGAGCCCAGCAGGTCACCCTGCTTTACATTCACGATGGGGCAAGACTCACTTGACACCTAAAGGGTACCTCACGTACCCATCTATAATCACTGTTATGCAGATGTAGCGATTAGATTTCTGAAGCCCTTTCAGGCCCCATGGCAGCAAGGCCCAGGGGAGGGCGAGCTCTGCACCACTTTCAGGCCACGTAACACTGAAGGTTTTTGAAAAGCGGTGTGGGGCCCTTAGTTGTGAGCAGGAGCGGGCCCTTGGCAGCTGCCCACACTCCCCATGCCTAGCGCCAGCCGTGCATGCGCAACGTTGCACCCTCTCGGGCTGTAGTTCCATTTGTCGAACAACAGGCCTGTAAGAACCATAACATTCAAATAATTAAGAAGCAGGGGACCAAAGTGTGAATGCAGTTTTTCCTTAGAGGGGCATCAATTTACGAATTATGCATGATTTTAATATCTTCTAGTGTTAAACTACCTGCTATTGGTTAACCTCAACCTGTGACCCTTTATCCAAGTAACTGTATGTGCTTCTGTTGCTAGCCACATCTAATAAACTCAGCAAATTGGATTATACTTTAACCTCGAAATAAATGCACGCGCTTGCCTGAATGCATCTAAAGTTAATTTCAACATAGAAACATGTTTCGTAATTAAGTTTGCTCATTACTTAACTCTTACAATATATTAACTGTTTTTTTTTTTATCATCAGGTAAATGTTATTAACATACTTTTAAAAAGCTTATCACGTTTGCAAAATACGGTGAAATACACACAAATACATATGTAATCCAAAATATGCAAATATTTACTATGAAACATTGCTTCAAATAATTATAAAATCAAACGTTATCTGAATGACAAGTCCTATCAAATAACGCCAGTTTTTTGTTTGGTTTCATCTGTGTTTCTGTACCATCCTTAGGGCGCCCTGTAATTGACACATAAATAATTCGGTTTCCAGGTGGCACATTCATCACGTTTATGACATGTTCGTTTTGTATTTGACTTTCGGAAACTAAGTCACATGAAATAGATAATTGGCAGATTCCATTGTGTATCTTTTGACGCATTGTCTGTGTGTTTTGGTTTACAACACTCCTACACAAATTAAATTCAAAACTGAACAACGAATTTCAAACTCTGCCTCTTGATGGCTGCCAAAGTTGTACCTTTGAGCCCTTGAAAGAGAATCTGAAATGTTATGTTTATCAGCCAGTGAACGTATTTTAAACTTGTCTGCGGATGATGTTGTGCTAATGAGTTTGACCTGTTTTTGTATTGCATCGAAGATTAATATTGTCACCAGGGCATTTTAATTGTATTTTGTATCCGCACCGGCCACACATTGTCCCTCTACTAGCTAATGATTGGCCTCTCAACATCATATCTCCCCATGAGCTACGTGTATCACTGCTTATTTTGTGGTTGAACGCCATCAGTCACTGAATGGTCCTAAACCAGATGGGGCATATCAACAACAAAAGGCGATAATAATCGCTGAATGCGTTAATCGCATTTGTCATTATCGCCATCTGTCGCCGGTTCACATCGCCGTGTTAGCGGCGTATTTACAACGCTTGGCTAACAGGCGATGTGAAATCCGGCGAATGACGGCGATATTCCACATTACCGTGCGAAAACCAGCGACAACAGGACGGCGCTAAAGGAAATGTTGTTAATAGGGAGATGTGGACTCAGCCATTCAATCCACCTCCCATTGAACAGATAGACAAGTCTGAAATTTATTAGACGTTAGATACCGGCGATAACCGTGGTTAGCGCGGCTTTTAATAACGCTATGGGTGTCAGGGCACGGCTTGTAAATACCGCGATGTGCGGTTACCGACTTTTTCCCTGTTGTTTTCTTTGGGAACGCCTTCTTTGCATCTCATTAGAGATGCGAGGCTAGGCGTGTGGAGAACGGCTGCTAACATGCGCTAATGCATGTTAGCACCGCATTGTTGATAGGGCGATGACATTTTTGCCGCTTTTCTGGCTTTTAAAGCCAGAAAAGCGGCAATATGGCCCTTGTTAATATGCCCCGATATTCGTTAGGCTTCCATTTTTCTCCTTTAACTTCCTTTGCTCCAATGTCTGCTAATTTAAATTAAGTCCTTACTTGTACATAATTACCTCAATAACTGCCATTTAATTGTTGGTTTTAGAGAAACTGAGGGGCATATTATCAAGAACGGCGTTAAAAATTATCGCTGCTTTGGCGGCAGAAAACTGCTGCTAAAGCATCGATAATGGGCTTGATAATATGCCCTTGAGAATTCCAATAGAAGTCCATGTTCTGGTGTGAACATGGGCTTCTATTGGAATCCTCCAGGGCATATTATCAAGCCCATTATCGCCGCTTTAGCGGCAGTTTCCTGCCGCTCTTGATAATGTGCCCCTTAGATGGGTTCCTATTTTTCCAGGGCCACTTTTCATATCACCCTCTCCTAGATTATGAAACTAAAGGTACATTAATAATTATTGATATCGAAATGCACATCATCTTGCTTACTGCCAGGATTATGCATGCAATGGTTAGTGTTTCCTGTTAAGGGAACAATAGACTATCTATTTATGCACCACATCATATCACCTTTCTGCAGCTCTGTGTATTCTGCCAGCAGGGTGACAAGAATATTTTCTGTTATTTAACATTTCTGGGATGAATTGTCTTTCTTTCATTTCATTCTTTTCGCAAAGATACATTGTATGTGCTTTGCTGTTCTTGTGTTAATGCCCAGATAAGGAATTTCCCATTCTCTTCGGATTTCATGGTGGTGGCTAGAAATCTGCTGGCAGATTGATCTTGTGGAGTTTCCGCGCCGGTGGTTTTTTTCTGTGTATGAAATGCAGGATATTAGTGCGAGGGGCGCCCTGAGGTTTGAGGGCTCAGGGCAGGGGGTTGGGCTGGCTTTTGGGACAGGGACCGAGTGTCAGGGTTTAGGATGAGGGTTCAGGGTTGTTTTAAGGGCTGGGTGGATTACAAGGCTTTGGTATTGGGTTCGCTGTAAAGGCATGCGTGGTAAAGGCATGAGTGGTAAAGATGCGGTTGTAGTTCAGACCGCATAGCTAAGGCATGCACAGTTTAGGCATGCATCTTTGTATCATACAACCATTATATAAATCAGAAAATATTATAATAACTTTTAGATGAATGCATCCGGCAGAAAATTATGTAAACACTTTTGAGCAAGTTTAATATTTTTAAGGTATTTACAAATTACGTGGTGGTGTTCACAACAGACAATTTCTTGTTGGCCAGTCCACCAGCACTGACTGGCATGCGCATGCTGTGGCTACATGGATGCAGTGTTTGACATAAAGCAATGGCAATTAATGTGTTATTCACAATAATTAAACAATGGCTAGAATGCTAGAAGGTTTGAACCTGAAATGTGTGCTCTTTAACAATTATTTCTGAAGTTTTGCAGCAGGGCATTTGAATATCTTGTGTCAACTCGAAAAACCTGCCTGAGGTCCAACTGCCTGACCAAGTCAGAGAGTGACAATTAGGTGAAGCAATCACTCATGGCCTAGTCCCGAACTTGCGCTGATTCTAGTCAGTCACTCTAGAGTCTTGACACCCAGCACCCATGGAGCAGGCCCAAGTCCGACTTGACTCCAACTCTGAGGCCATGTCAGTGTGGCTTTTACTGCCTTTTGGGAGCTGGTCAATAATTTCTGCCAGGGCCATCATCGTTGGTAGTGCTTTCGCGCTACCAGATTGACAGCACTGGGACCCGGTTGGCAGTCCCAAACAGAGTGGTACACATACCGCACCAGGCACCACGTCCTCAGCTAGGGTAGGGTGCAGCAAGTGTGCACTTGCACTTATACACACATGCTGCTAGCTGCAGCATGTGTAGTTAGTCACTGTCAAATCATGCCTAGCCATGCTGTGTGCAGTGCACTTGGTGCTCATTCACTCAGCTTCCTGGCCCAGGCCCGCAGCTGATGCATACAATGTATCAAATCAAGGACTAGGCTGCCCAGACCCGCCTGTGGTCATCATTGCAACAAGTGAGGCGAGTTCTTTCTCCCACCCAGTTCCAGCTTGCAGGCCATCATGATGTTTCTGCAGGCAGAACTTCAGCACAGCAGTGCAATAAAGTGCTGCTCACCCTGCGGCTGATTTTATGTCACCCGACCACTTGCCAAGGCTGGCAAACAACCTAGAGTCACAAGCAAGGTGGCTGGGGTCGCAATAGGTGGCATATGGGTCACCGTTGCGACCACTGGCAACCCTTAATTGACATCCATGCTGTCATTGTGGCCTTGGTATCCTCATTAAAAAAGACAGTTATTGAAACAGGCTCTACTGACATTCTGAAATAAAACTATGGGTACATTCTCACAGATTTATTTTTGGGCTTCTTAACACTACCTTTACCAGAGCACACCTGCATCCGGAAAAGAGTGCATATCAACTCTTTATTATGTATATGGCCAGCTGATATTTAATCATACTGCTGTTGGCAAGCAAAGCTTCCTCATTGTATTAGGCAGACCATCCAGGTATTTGCGTTTGAGCAGTTTTCAAACAAATTGCTAAATTGGCATTGTTGTGAAAAGGCTGCACATTTACAGAAGTGTTTGCAAATATTTAGAAAAATGTGACCCTCCTTTATTGGTTTGCCTCTAGCCACTGGACCTGATAATAGGAGAGTCAGCAGCATGAAGGAGCAGAGTTTGTTCACTTTCTTACTTGCCTGCTGCATCACTTTACCAGAGAACCAACCTGAAGAGCTGCATAGATGACAACCAACATGAGCTAAGTTCTGCCCAGCCCAATCCTACACTACTCAGAGTAGAGAAGATAACTTGGAGACTAAGACTGCTTCAACCACAGGTAACTTGTTCCTAGACTCTGACTTCTCAGTATCTCTGCGATGCTGGAGGCCCTTGTTACAACAATCCTGGCCCCCTACCACTAATTCTTACCATGGCTCCTCAACCAGCAGCATGGCACCTGGGGACCACCTACCCTCCTTCTCCAGATAGTCTTGGGGAAGCAGTCTATGGGGTAAACAATCTGTAATGCCTCCCCACTATTCATTCACACCTGCAGGCTCTCTCTGGCAGCAAGGCATCCAGGAGCCAAACTGCTACCCAAACCAGGTAGCTTTAGCCTACAGCACATGGGGCTTGCAGCTGACACACCATCCTAAAGAACATTCTCTCTTTTCTGGAAGCTGACTTTTATATACCGGTGGTTAATGCATTTATTTAGTCAAGAACAAACTTTGGGGCCTATTAGCAATAACCGGCGATAATTATCGCTAAGCGCAGTTAGCGCTAGGATAATTATCGCCGGCTATCGCAGGTTTCTATCCCGGAGATAGCGTGCTATCAGCAACGCTTATCTCCAAAGCGATAGAAACCCTGGAGAACAGTGTGAATATCGCTTGAAAACAAGCGATATTCACACTGTGACCAGTGTTAGCTTGGCGATAGGGCGAGGGGGATTTAGCCATGTAATCCACCTCCCATTGGATTACATGGCTAAGTCAGGGTGAGAACAGGCGTTAACAAACCAGCGCTAAACGTGTTTAGCGCTGGTTCGTTAATCACCTCCCCTGCCTCGCTAATAGGCAATAGCGACCTTAGCGACTGTTTCCAGTCGCTTTTTGGTTGGGAACGCCTACTTTGCATGCCATTAGCGATAAATATCGCTGGCATGCAAAGCGGCACCCAACCCGGTCGCTATCGCGTAAAAGCTGTCGCTAATAGCAGTTAGCGACAGCTTGCTAATAGGGCGTTTGAATTATCGCCGCTTTAGCGGGAAAAAGTCCAGCTAAAGCGGCGATCGAGCCCTTGATAATATGCCCCTTTGTTCCATGTTGTGAGAAATTGGGTTGTTGGTTGACTGGGTTGTGAACCCTTGTCAAGCAGCAGCCACAATCCCTTGAAGGGTGAACAACAAAAGTCTCAAAATTAACCTGTGCTTAACCCTGCGTAGCTTGGTACAAAAAGCATTCAGGTTTAACTTAGAGGCAATGTGTCAAGTATTTATGCAGCATACAAACAGTAATGAATTGAAAACACGCAAGAAAAACCCCATACCAATTTGGAAAATTGGAGTGAATTTGAATAAACTATTTGACACAAAAACATCAAAAATCCAATCAGTAGAACTGGAGTTATGAATTTTTAAAGTTTAAGGTAAAAACTAGTGCTTAAAAGATCAAAGCACCAACCCCTGACATTTAGTCGCTCCAGACCGGGTCAAAGTTGAAAAATATGGAGGGCTGCGATGGAGCGCAGTTCTAATACATGAAGTGGATTTGGCCCGATCAGCGCTTACCTTTGGACTTCAAAGAATTTTCAAGAAAAATGTTCTGAGTTGGTAAAGTTCAGCGACGAAAGGCTGCAGGCAGTATCTGATGAGGGATCGTCATCGAACCTTGGGTCGAAACCGCGGTGAAGATTTCAACGTTCGGACTCAGTCTCATTTTTGGAAGTCAAAAATGTCCGGCGGGATAGAGCAGGAGGCTGTAGCCAAAGGCTTTTCCAGTGGCTCAGACACCCCATTAGCAAAGGACTGCTGAATAGGATCTGTTGCTGTGGAGAAGAATGTAGTGGGGGAAGCCACAAGTCAATCTGACTGGCAATGCACATTGGGTGGATAGGCGAGCTGGCAGGTCATGTTCTCCTCTCGGTACTCAGTGCAGATTTTAGGCAAAACAAATGTAAGCCCTCAGTTTTGGGATTTGACCATCTTGGCACCTTTAGCACCACAACCAAGGGCCCAATACTGGTGGGAACCCACTTGGGGTTTTAGGACTCACTCAGGCTGGGTCCTGCTGCGGGTTCAAAATGGTGGGAGCATTTTGTGTTCCTCTGGCTCTGTAAAGGAGGCCAGCAAACTAGCCCTTGGAGTCAGTGTGGTAGTCCTAGGAATAGGTGAAGATTCAGGGCTCAACAGCAGGGCTGGCCTCTGAGGGTTCAAGGTAGGCCCCCGGCAGCAAGGCAGTCCTTCCAGGTAAGCAAAGCAGTCTTACATAGTTCAGCAGATCCCAGCAGCAGGCAGTTCACTGGGAGTTTTCTGCAAGTCCAGGAATGAACTGAAAAGTGGGTCTGATATTTCTATTTTTACACATGTTTCCCTTCCTTTGGAAGGTGGGAGAAGCTTCTAGAAAGTTGCTTAGAAGTGAATAGAATTTCCCAACTCCCCTGGCTTCAAGCTGACTGCACTGACAATGTGGAGGTGATAAGTCCTTTGTGTGAAGGCACAGCACAGCCTATTCAATTGCAAGTGAGACTGTGCTCAGCAAATGGCCAATTCAGCCACACCTAATCCTTCTGTTGTGTGACTGTCTGGGAGACATTTTGGGCCAGATGTATCAACATTGCATTTTGCGTGTCTATAATAGCGAATTTTACCGATTCGCTATTATAGAATTGCAAAATGAAATGTATGAAGGTTTCGCAAAATAAATAGCAATTCCTACATATTCCTTAATAGCGAATCGCAATTTGTGATTCGCTATTAAGGAATGCCTTCCCATTCATTCCAATGAATGGGAAGGCATTTGCAATTTGCGATTATCAAATTGGTAACTGCGAATGTAATTCAAGGGTGCAAGGGGGCCAAAAGGCCACCCTGATGCACCCCCAAAAATGTCATGTGTGCATATGTGGCGCACACACATGCCCTAAGGGCATGTGTGTGCGCCACATGGCACTTGGAAAAATGCAATTTGGTGCATTTTTCTAAGGATTTGCAAATTACCACCAACTTGAAGTTGGTGGAAATTTGCGATTCCTTAAAACAAGGTCGCAATTTTAAATGCTTCCTGCATTGCATTTAGGGAATCGCAAATTGTGATTCCCTAAATGCATTCGCAAAATAGGTAATAGCAAAAATTGTGATTCCCTGTTTTGCGAATGCCTTTTGGGATGATACATCTCAAAAGGCTTTTTACCGTTCGCAAACGGGCGGATTCTGCGAATCGGCCCATTTACGACTGGTTAAAGGCTTGATACATCGGGCCCTTTAACTCTCAGTTAGACCCAGCTATGTGAGTCAAGACAGGCTGAAGGCACAAAAGGACTGAGGGTAGGAAAATTTCAACTTTCAAAAAAGTGTCATTTTCAAAATTGTAATAAAAAATCAAATGTTACCATTAAAGAGGATTTTTCATTACAATTTTGGCAATTTCATAGATACCAAACATGAACTGGCCACCTGGTCCTACCAAATTTAGCACTTATTAAATGTAATAAGGCAACCCAATGTTATCCTATGGGACAGGTCGGCCTCACACTAGTGAAAAAGAAATATAGGAGTTTTTCACTACCAAGACATGTAAAGATTAAACATACATATCTAACCTGTTAATTACAATGCACCCTGTCCTATGGGCTACCTATGGCCTACCTTAGGGGTGACATGCAATAAAAGGGGAGTTTCAAGCTTGGCAAGGGGTGCTTGGCCTGTCATCCTGTCATATGAATGTGTCCGTCTGTAACGTAACTGGTGCTCGCCAAATCGCTCTGATACCTTCGGATCTAAAATCCTTAGGGTGGTCTTTCCACAAACGTTTTGCTTTTTGGCCTCCATGTTTTACTGAAATTGTTTATTGGCCTTAGGACTCTGAGCACTTTACAACTGCTGACCAGTGCTAAAGTGCATGTGCTTCTCCCCTGAACATGTGTGTAATTGGTGTATACATGATTGGCATATTTAATTTACCTGTAAGTACCTTGCAAAGTGGTATACCATATATTCGGGGCCTGTAAGTTAAGTGGTACTAGTAGGCTTGCAGCACTGATTGTGCCACCCACAGAAGTAGCCTTTCAAACCTGTCTCAGGCCTGTCACTGTAGCGCCTGTGTATGCAGTTTACTGCCACTTCCACTTGGCATTTAAAACTACATGCCAAGCCTTAAACATCCATTTTCTTACAAATAAGCCACCCCTAAGTTAGGCCCTAGGTAGGCCTAAGGGCAGGGCGCTGTGTACGTAGAAGGTAAGACATGTAGTTTTATGTCTGGAATGTCCTGGTAGTGACAAACAGCTAAATTGGTTTTTCACTATTGTGAGGCATACTCCTCTGATAGGCTAGCATTGGGAATTCCTTAATACTTTTTCAAATTGTAATTCCTGATTAGAAAGAAGCAGCTGTATCATGTTTTATATCTTTGGAATGGTAATGAAAAATCCTCCTTACTGGTGAAGTTGGATTTAACATTACTGTTTTAGAAATGTAACTTTTAGAAAGTTGACATTTCTCTGCACATATTGCTCTGTGTGCCTTGCAGTCTGTCTCCTATACACGCCTGGGGTGGGTAACAGCTAAACTTTGTGCATTCCCTCTAGATAGCCACAAACGCTAGGTGTGTCTGAGTACCTATCTACATACCTCTTCATTCTGATAGCCCTGTCTGAGCGGGATGGAAGGGAGAGGCTAAAACTGCACTACTAGGTAGTGTCCTGTCCACACACAAAGGGCTAATTTACACCCCATAGATAGCCTGGCAGACAGGGCTAAATTGAAAAGGTGATATTGCACATCAAAGACCACTCTTTAAAGTCACTCCCACTTCAAAGGCACTTTTTGGGGTAAGTACAAGGTCTATGCCTCCCTAAAATCAGAAATTACTGGACTTGTAACTGAAGCTCTGTCAGAAGTACTGCTGCTTAGAGGACTCAACTGGACTGCTGATCTGGAAGGCCTGCATTTCTGTTTGTTGCCCAGCTGCCTGCTGATCTCTGACTTTGCTGAAGGAGACCTGGACTCTGCCTTTTCTTCAAGTGTTGTTTGTGTTGCCTCCTGTTACTTGGGACTCAGGGATATCAAAGTCTCTACCCCTGCTTCTGTGCCTGGTTCACTGGAGTCGACCCAGATACTTGCAAAACAGACATCGACACAACTCCTGTCTGCGTGTAGTAGAACCAGTGCATCGATCTGGTTGGGGGAGTAAAATCAACACTTCGTTCTCAGAACCAACACTGCACCTCGAGAGCCCAATGCATCGGAACCATACATTGCCTTTGCAGCAGCTCAGAGAAATCAATGCATCCCTCAACTGCATGGAGAAACCCAGCGCATCACTCTACAGAACCAATGCATCCCGGCCTGGCGTCTCACCTTCAGTTCCGACTCATCGCCATCCCAGCGCAGAGAAGAATCAATACATCCTTGACCTGCAGGACTAACATATACGCATCTGAAGACGCATCTCGCAGTTGCGACCATGAAAGGTACTTTGTTCTCCAGAGCCTTAGTGGGTCCTATATCCGGCCGGCACTCCATTGCGGTCAGCCTGAACTTTGACTTTGCCCCGATCCAGCGTGACCTCAAGCAACCCTTAAAGAGATATTTGCTTTGAAGTGCTTTTTTTCACTTATTCTTTTGAAATTCAATACCTCAACTTCTATACAATGGATTTTTGTCATTTTGGTCTTGTTTTGTTCGGAATATAATAATATATTTTTCTAAAGCTGTGTGGAGTCTTTTCGTGGTGTATTCATTGTGTTACTCTGCGTGTGTGTGTTGCACAAATACTTTACTCATTGCCTCTTTAGATCAGCCTGACTGCTTTGTGCCAAGCTACCAGAGAGAGAGAGCACAGGCTATCTTTTAGTGTGTACTTAACTTACCCTGACAATAGTGGTGGTTCCTGCCTGGCCTGTGTGCATACCTCAGCCAACCAGGAATCCCAGTTCTAACAATGGGCATATATTTCCAAGTTGAACTGCATTCAGGCTGCAATGGCAGGCCTGTGACATGTTTTAAGGTGCTACTTAAGTGAGTGGTACATTAAATTCTGCAGGCCCACTAGTAGCATTTAGTTTACAGGCCCTGGGTATATGACATACCACTTTACTGGGGACTTATAAGTAAATCAAATGTGCCAATCATGTGTAAGCCAATCAAACCATGTTTAGAGGAGTGAGCGCAAACACTTTGGTACTGGTTAGCAGTGATAAAGTGCACAGAGTCCTAAGCCAAATGAAAACAAATTGAGCCAAAAATGGAGGGTAAATGGCAAAATGCTTGGTGGTGACCATGCAGAGCAGATCAGGTCCAACACAACTCCCCTCCAGCCTAATGCCAGGGGAGACTAATCAATAACTTGATGGGCTGGCCTGCTCAGGCGATACAACTTGGACAATGGCCCTCTACTGCAAAAAACATTGTCAGTTCTTTGCCCTTCTCAATTCAATTTAATATTTTCCAAGAAAGGGGACTAAGGGGCTTTTGTTCGAGGTCCAGTATTAGTGCCCTGTCAGATCCTAAAAACTAGTGGAATACTGTTCCTCATATGTGGTGCCTAGTCAATGTGAATCAGGGAACCAACCACTATCATGCAAATTGATGGTGGAAATGGAACCTAATCAAGGAGAGGGATTCGGAGGGGATCCCGCTTTTTCAGAACTAGGGTCCTCACACACCCAGCAAGCTAGGTGTCATGCTTCATCATCTGGACCTGCTCCTCGTTGGGTCGGCGGTGCAATACCCAACGGGCACCCACGTAGGGGCTCTTTGTCGGAGTTCTTTTGTTCCTTGCCGTTTGATGAAGTGGGGGTGTGTGGCCCGTGTAGGTGTAGATAAAGTGAATTAAGTGAGTTAAAAAAGGTTGGATAATCCAGATAACACTTTTATTCAAGCTGGTTATCCACCTCAGTTGAAACTATGCTCATCTCTTGGGGTCAACATGTTTCCGGGACCGGCGAGGAGGGTAGGTGAACTAGCCATGATCCCCGCAGGACTGGACACCATGCTACCAGGTGTCCCATTGAATCGCCGTACCGATTGAAGTAACTTTCTTGACAGTGGGAGGTTACTGAACCACACTATTGAAGAATTGCGACATAGTGTTTACCTGTGGTAGTTAGCCAATAGCCGCACCACTGAGTGTAGATAGTTTTACTGTTCACAGATTAGGTCCTGAAGAATTGCCACGGATTATTTTTACCATTAGGCAAGAAACATGTTGACCCCAAGAGATGAGCATAGTTTCAACTGAACTTTCACGTCAGGTAGACTGCCACTCTTTATGTTTTTACTGAGGTGGATAACCAGCTTGAATAAAAGTGTTATCTGGATTATCCAACCTTTTTTAACTCACTTAATTCACTTTATCTACACCTACACGGGCCACACACCCCCACTTCATCAAACGGCAAGGAACAAAAGATCTCCGACAAAGAGCCCCTACGTGGGTGCCCGTTGGGTATTGCACCGCAGTCCCAACGAGGAGCAGGTCCAGATGATGAAGCATGACACCTAGCTTGCTGGGTGTGTGAGGACCCTAGTTCCGAAAAAGTGGGATCCCCTCCGAATCCCTCTCCTTGATTAGGTTCCAATTCAATTTAATCCCTTTGTCTACAATCTCCAGAGCCTCTGAACTGACCTATAGGAAACCCTTCACCTAACCTTAACTTGCTCATAGATGCATTCCAGTGAACAGACAGTGCTACCATGGCCAACAAAATTATGTGGCCAATTCTACCTCTTGGATCAGACTTCTGTCCCCAACTCAAAGACAACCCTGCCCATAAGGACAGCAACCAACAGAGGCCACTGACAGCTGTCAGTGTCAAGAGCCATGTCCCAGGCCATCCAGGGAACTCTGACCTCTGGTGTTTCTCAGAGTTTGGGGCAACAGCACCAGGTGCTAGGCACCCTTTTTCCACTCTCCTTCCCACCAGTCCAGGAGTGGTAGCCGGAAACTGGTCCCTCAGCCCAGGATCTGTACCCTGAGGCTGAACAAGAGTCAGGGGTGAGTTCTTCCTCCTCCTGCCCCTCCATCTGGGCTTTGGTACCCTGTGTTTTGGAGTGGTACATCAAGAATTCTGAGCTTGCAGGGTGGCCTGGTTGGCCGCACTTCCCAGCTCTCCGGACACCAGTGGAAACTAATTCCACAGATGGCATTCCATTGGCCTCTAGTGACTAACAATGTCCCTCCTCTTGGTCACCTCCCCACCCCGCTACAGGGATACTTGAGTGATCATACACACCTGGCCGGTTTACTTCTCTGGGGAACTCAGCCTTTCCACTACCATGATCCAGCTGGCCCCGGTGTCCCTCAGATCAGTGACTGGGACCCTATTCACTTTCATCCGATGGAGAGGAAGACCCTCAACCTCTGAGATCACCAGTCTCCTCTCTGAGTCTATCTCCCAATTCAGGGAGATTAGGGCAATTTCTACCTCCTGCCCCTGGGGGCTACTTACCCCTAAAGCCATATTGGCCACCTCTATAGATGTCCCACTAGTGGGTGGTTTCTTAGGACAGGCAGAGTCCCAATGCTTGTGTCCAAGCTGAGAACAATCAAAGCAGCAGGGTTGTGAATGGGGCGCCCTGGGCCACCACTCACCAAAACCTCCCTTCTTCTTCTCAGAAGGGGCATGGGAATCCTGTCCTTCTCCCTTATACTGACACTTGTCTGTGTCTACCTTGACTCCCCCTCGCTCTGTTCGGATGAACCTGAACCACCCTTCTTGGGATCACTCCCAGGTACCTTCTAGACACTCTGCTGCTGATCCAAAGGTCTGCCTCCTCAGCAAGCTTCCTGGGATCAGTCAGCTTGCTATTTACCAGGTGTTGGTGCAGCTCTGTAAAACAGGTATTGGGCATATGCTCCCTCACAATCATGTTGTACAGCCTAACAAAATCATTTACCTTGCTGCCCCTCGCCCAGCCCTTCCGCGCCTTGCTGGAGTGGTCTAAGATTCCATCAAGGACTTGTTCTGGAGTTTTTGGCTGTCCCTGAGCCTCTGATGGGATCTCTCAGGGGCAGCCCAAATTTAGAAAGGATGGCCTTCATTGGGGCATACTTGGTTTGATCCTCTATTGCAAGTATGAGAAGTGTGTCTCTACCCAATGTAGGCATGTACCTCCACAAGATACCCCCCAGTACTCCTCTGGGACATTGTGCACCCTCAGAACTACCTCATGTGCGGAGAACCATTTATCAATATCATTTCCCATCTCATAACTGGGCACCATATCCTTTGGTATGCGGATCCTCACCTCTCCAGTGTACACTGCTGGTATGGTGCCACCAACATTGCTAGTCTCCACCTGCTTCTTTTCTTTTTTATATCTAGCTCTTTGAGACTTAGGTCATGGTCCATTCTCTCGCTGTCATTTCTTCCCTCAGATTAAAGCCTTCAACTAGGCCAATTGCAATTTCAGCTCCCTCTCTGCCTTTCTGTCCTCCAGCTCCTTTGGGGTCAGGCCCCTGGCAGACCCACTGCTCCCTGCTCCATTCTGGGCATCCTGGTTGTCTGCAGGGGTCATGTTGGGCTCTCCTTGTAGCTTAGGATCCTGGACTGGGTCCTCTCACCATCATCCTCTGTCAGTGTTCCCTCCTCCTCATTGACATCACCATCTTCCTCTCCTAAGGCGGACTGCCACCTCTGCACCTCCTCACAGGCCCTGAGAGCTACCTGGAGATCCAGTTTGGTAGATCTTTTGCCTGCTCTCAGCCCCCTTTGCTAGCAGAGTTTCAGCAGGTGTGCCCTGCTGAGGGTGTAGAAGTTGGACAGCTCCACCTCCATGGTACAAAAAGGAAGGCAAGGCACTTACATTTAGAAAAGGGAGAAAATAACCAATAGAAAACTAGGAAGAATTTAAAAAGGGGTAACTCTAATGTTAAATTATTTTTCTGGAATTTTTGTGCAATACAAATCACTGTATTGTACTGCAGAAACAAGTCCTGATCCATGCCACTGAACACAAGCTTGAGAATCACTTGGGGGTTTAGGACTCACTCAGGCTGAGTCCAGGTGCAGGTTCAAAATGGTGAGGGCCTTTTGCGTCCCTGTGGCTCTGAACATGAAGCCCTCTAACTAGCTCTTGAAGTCACTCTGGTAGTCCTGACTTCAGGTGAAGATGCAGGGCTGGACTCTGAGGCAGCAAGGCAGTCCTTCCAGGTACAGCAACACAGTCTTGCACAGTGCACATCAGGTTACAGTAGCAGGTAGTCTTCTGAGAGTCCTTCCACAGATTCAGGAGTGAACAGAAAAGTGGGTCTAAGGTTCTTATTTTTAAACCCAGGTGCCCTTCCTCTGGAAGGATTGAGAAGCTTCTAGAAAGTTTCTTTGAAGTGCATGGAATTTCCTGACCCCTCCGCCCTGGCTCCATGTGGGCCGCAGTGACAATGTGGAGTTAATATGTCCTTGTGTGAAGGCAGAGCACAACCTATTCAGTAGCAAGTGGGTCTCTGCTCCACCGCACCCCCTATCCTGCTAGCAGATGGCCCATTCAGGCACACTCAATCCCTCTATTTTGTGACTCTGTGGGAGGAATTCACAAATTCTAACTGTCAGTTATACCCAGTCATGTGGACCAAGACAGGCTGCAGGCACAAAAGGTCTAAGGGCAGGAAATGCAAACTTTCTAAAAGTGGCATTTTCAAAATTGTAATAAAAATCTGACTTCACCATTAAAGGGTTTTTTTCAATACATTTTCATAGATACCAGAAATGAACTGGCTACCTGGTCTAAACCAGATGTTAGCACTTATTAAATGTAATAAGGCTACCCAAAGTTATCCTATGGGACACAAATTATAGGCCTCACAGTAGTGAAAACAAAGTTAGGAGTTTTTCACTATCAGGATATGTAAAACCTAAAAGAACATGTCCAACCTTTCAATAAACCATGCCCTATAGGCCACCTAGGGCCTACCTTGGGAGTGACGTATATGCAATAAAAAGGGAGTTTAAGGCTTGGCAAGGGCATTATACTGCTAAGTCGAATTGGCAGTTTGGCAGTTTAAAACTGCATTCAGGCTGCAATGGTAGACCTGGGACATGTTTTATGGTGCTATATAAGTGGGTGGCACAATAACGGCTTCAGGTCAGCGCTCCATTGCGCTCGGCTTGACTTTTGACTTTGCCCGGTCCTGCACGACCTCAAGTAACCCCTAAAGAGCTATTTGCTTCTAAGTGCTATTTTTCACTTATTCTTTTGAATTTCAATATCTCAACTGCTATACATTGGATTTTTGTTGTTTGGGTCTTGTTCTGTTCAGAATATAATAATATTTTTTTTTTAAACCTGTGTGTAGTCTTTTCGTGGTGTATTCATTGTGTTACTCTGTGTGTGTGTTGCACAAATACTTTACACATTGCCTCTTTAGATCAGCCTGACTGCTCTGTGCCCAGCTACCAAAGGGTGAGCACAGGGTATCTTTTAGTGTGTACTTAACTTACCCTGACATTAGTGGTGGTTCCTGCCTGGCCTGGGTGCATACCTCAGTCAACCAGGAATCCCAGTTCTAACAAGGAGGTTATATTTCCAAGTTGAACGGGCAGTTTAAAACTGCATTGAGGCTGCAATGGCAGGCTTGGGACATGTTTTAAGGTGCTAATTAAGTGGGTGGCACAATAAGCCATGCAGAATAAGTTCTGGAGCCCACTAGTAGTGTTTAATTTACAGGCCCTGGGTATATGGTATACCACTCTAAAAGGGACATATCAGTAAATTAAATGTGCCAATCAGGTATAAGTCAATCAAACCATGTTTAAGGCAATAAGCTCAAGCACTTTAGCACTGATTAGCCGTAGTAAAGTGCACAGAGTCCTAAGGCCAACACAATCAAAGTCAGCAAAAAGTGGAGGGTAAAATGCAAAATGTTTGGCAGTGACCTTGCAGAGAGAGCCCTAGTCGCCTCACCACTCATTCAAACCAGTGACTCCATTAGTAGCAGGGCACTGTGGGCTTGCACATATTCTGCTATGCCACTCATCCACAACCAGGAAGTCTCAGGCACGCAGCCTTTGGAGCATATGAGTGGCCTCCAGTCATGCTCACCCCCTAACCACTCATGCACACATGCAGGCCCACTTGCTGCATGGAAAGCAGAGGCTTGCATGTATTCTGCCCCTTCAACTCACCAACTCAGGGTAGTTTCAGGGCCACTCACCATGGGGCAGGCACCACTCATTCAACCAGTGAGACTTCCAATAGCCGGGCACCCTTAGGTCTGCTGAGACAATTTTAAAAATGCCACTTTCAGAAAGTTGAATGAAAGAATTTACAAAAAGGGGGTCAGTCCATTTATTGTCAGCAAAGCTAGGCCTCTTTAAACTATGAAAGCACCAACAAAAATCCAATACTGACACAAAGTAATATATAACTTTTTTGCTGCTCACGACTCTAAATTCACATAATCATGTTATTTCTTTTCATTTTTTCATAACCATTAGTAATAGATGTGCAATTCAAAAATACAACCAATATCTGTCACACACATTGAGACATTGCAGTAGACATGAACATATCGACACCTTTCCAAACAGTTATGCAAAACAATTCTTTACATAACTAGGATAAACTTCAAAAATGCACACAAAAACCAGCATATGTGTTATGACTGACATTAAAGCTTAACATAAATGAATCCCAGTCCATACAGTTATTTTTAGAAATGCCAGAGGGAAAGGAAATCTCCTTTTAGAATTCGACTGGTTTTTATGGGACTTTCAATCACAAATCAATCAGATTGATCATCAATAAAGGTTCCCTTGAAGCCAGCACTCTTTTTCAAGAACAGCGAAATACCTCTCAGTTAGTTATAAACTTGTCAACGCATTTTGAACCCACAAATATTTTGGAAAAACGGGGTTCTTCGAACTGGGGATCATTATTTACACTTGAATCCCTTTAAAATTCTTCACTATGTAGTCCACGTGTTTTTCATGTGCTTGAAGACTTTTGTTGAAAAAACCAGGGAAGACAGCACGTCAATGTTGCTATTTATTTTTCTGGGGAGTTTCCACTTCAATAATGGCTTCCCTAAGGTCAGCTGCCTTACAGCATTTCGAAAACAAATTTTATTTCTCTTCAGAATTCTTGGAACATCTACTGTAAAACAGGTTTTTATTTTGATGATGGAAAAGGTACATTGGCGATATCTATTTGATATAGAGAGGTCGCTAAATGGATCTACTGTTGTTCATACAATATCTCAACAGTAGTCAACTTTTTCTCAAGTTCACATCCATCTCAAGTAACCATAGCCTTCCTTTGTTAGACCTAGAGATAAAACATAATGAGAGCCATCTCATCGTTTCACTCTATAGGAAACCCACTGAACGCAACACTTTGCTTCAATATAAAAACCTCCACCCTAGAGCCCTAAAGGACGGTCTTCCATATGTCCAGTTCCTAAGACTGCGAGAGAGGTTACCCTAAATGTCTTTTTCGGACCTCTATAAAAAAGGGCCTGGTTCAGCCCAAGGGAACAGATACTACAAACCAGAACAAAATCCACAACTTACAAGATTGCATGAGTCACAACATTTTGTCTAGACACAAACAACATAGAGAAAATCATCAAAAAACAGTGGCCGACACTGACCACCATGGATTTCTTCAGTGAGCTTTGCTTGTCCTCCTACAGGAAGGGCAAGAATATCAAAGATCACCTGGTTCACGCAAACTCAGATACTACTCAACAGACAAACACAATTGTGTCCACCTGGGGCCTGGATCCCATTAAGGGTCACTACAAATGTGGGAACTGTGTTTCATGCCAATACACTACGAATACCAAGACCTTCATACATGGGCATACAGATATTACCTTACAACAACATAGAAATAGAGCATCTACTAATGTGATCTATTGCATATGGTGGTCTTGTGGCCTGATCTATATAGGCCAGATGTCCCAACAAATCAGATCCACAATCTCTCAACACAGGAGCAGGATTTGCTACTTTATTGTAACAGCACCCATGGTACCTCACTTCCTGGAAAAGCAACACACAGCGGATAACATGAAAGCTCCCACTGTTATACCACACAGATTACAGAACATGGATACTTTCACAGCCCTGTTAACCATGCATATATGTGTATAATTGTTTTCCTGTGTGTTCCATACAGCATCATATTCTTTACCAGCGCACATGGGGCCATATTATCAAGAAGGGTGCAAACATTATCGACGCTTTAGCGGCAGGAAACTGCAGCTAAAGCGGCGATAAGGGGCTTGATAATATGCCCTATAGAATTCCACTAGAAGCCCAGGTTCTGGTGTCAAGGACATCAAACCTGGGCTTCTATTGGAATTCTCCAGGGCATATTATCAAGCCCCTTATCGCCGCTTTAGCGGCAGTTTCCTGCCGCTAAAGCGGCGATAATGTTTGCGCCCTTCTTGATAATATGGCCCGTAGAATCCCCTGGCAGGCTCTGTGCCTGGTATAAGCTCCTAACCTTCCCAAAAAACAGCCAAGTTAATATAACAGGCTGACTTAGTCTCCCTTTATATGCCGCGCAGCAAAACCCGTAGTATGCAGAGTTTGATCCCCCACTCTCCTGTTTTTAACAAAATATGGGGCATATTATCAAGGGCTCTATCGCCGCTTTAGCGGGACTTTTTCCCGCTAAAGCGGCGATAATGCAAACGCCCTATTAGCAAGCTGTCGCTAACTGCTGTTAGCGACAGCTTCTAGGCGATAGCGACCGGGTTGGGTGCCGCTTTGCATGCCAGCGATATTTATCGCTAATGGCATGCCAAGTAGGCGTTCCCAACCTAAAAGCGACTGGAAACAGTCACTAAGGTTGCTATCGCCTATTAGCGAGGCAGGGGAGGTGATTAACGAACCAGCGCTAAACACGTTTAGCGCTGGTTTGTTAACGCCTGGTCTAAACCTGACTTAGCCATGTAATCCAATGGGAGGTGGATTACATGGCTAAATCCCCCTCGCCCTATCGCTAAGCTAACACTGGTCACAGTGTGAATATCGCTTGTTTTCAAGCGATATTCACACTATTCTCCAGGGTTTCTATCGCTTTGGAGATAAGCGTTGCTGATAGCACGCTATCTCCGCGATAGAAACCGGCGATAGCCGGCGATAATTATCCTAGCGCTAACTGCGCTTAGCGATGATTATCGCCGGTTATTGCTAATATGCCCCTATGTCTTTTAAAAAAACAATTTTCCTCTTAACGTATTGTTTAATCATTATTCACCCTTAGCACCCCAGAACTTAGTGTACATCGATAGAATATTGGGCCAGTTATCACGACGCTGCAGCCGACCACAGAAACTCATCACTCTGACATCTAGGACTGACACGCCCACTGACATGCCTGTCAGCACGCTACCAACACACCTCTCCCTCAAGGATGTTGCACGGATGGACGTTGTCTATATCTATTCCTGCTCGGCTGAGCCGAGCACTGCTGTTGAAATTGCTGCCTCTCTGATTAGGAGATTGTGTTCATCGACTGCTCGTGGAATACATTAACCTAATTACAGTGAGAGTTGTTACAGTGTTCAGCACAGTTTTCACTGCCACTGACATAGAAGCACTGGACTGTTTGTCTAAATGCCCTGTTTTTCACCAGCAGGGCTACTTAAGACTTACATGCTTTCAATACCTATGTGGAAGCTTGGGGAATACATTTGCCTAATTACAGTGAGCGTTCTTACTGTGTTCAGCACAGTTTTCCTGTAAGTTTTCACTGTCAGTGAGATAGCAGCAATGGACTGTTTGTCTAAATGCCCCGTTTTTCTCCAGCCGGACTACTTAAAATTACATAATTTTCAATCACCATGTGGAAGCTTCCCACCACGGGTCTATTAGGTAAGGCGCCCCCCCTATCTGTGTGTACCATTCCTTAGCATTGCGTTTGACATATCACTATACCTACATTCCCTATATTGCAGAACTATACAGGGGACAACCATGCCTCCTTGACTTGGCCTTTGATGCCACTAGCCTAAAGTAAAACACTCTGCAAATTAAGTGCACCAGTGAACACCACACGTTGGTCCTGCTAATATCCCCGGTCTCTGCACATCTCAGCGGTCATCAAATGATTGGATGAGACCATCTTGATACTCAGCCAGTATGTATCTTGCCTATTTATTCCCTACTGTTTGCCAATTATTCATTCAGCCTGGTAATTTTGCATATTTCTTTAGCCCACAGGTTTATCATATTCCTGATGAGACCCTAGTATCGGGGAAAAAGGGTCGAAACGGCATCAACAAAAAAAAAAGCAGACGGACCTATGTGTAGATGACACATTAAGAATTCCCCTCTGTGTCTGTCATTGTATTTAACAGATTTGGCTGTCTTTCTGATAAAATAACCACTATACCATGTACGCTCACACAATTGACCACAGTGTTTTCTTATTTGGTTTTGACTTCTCTCACTTGGGGTTTTTCTTTTCTTCTTTTAAAAAAAAATTCCTTTATCACTCACATATTTGCAAATGTCCTGCTGAATCGAATTGAACCATAGATACTGGCTGTTCCTTTTGAATTAATGTTTACATAGACTGTCCAGACAAATATTTGTCTGTCGAAAAATGGAAATTTAAATGGAAATTTAAATGTTGGTATAGATTAATTCTACACAGAAAATTCTGTGTCACTGTATTTTGCCTATAAATGAGTTCCATGTGAATTCTTGTTCTAATTTCTACTTGGTACCCATGCTCACAGGGACTTTAGGGTTGCTCTTGTTTTTGTTAAACTATCCAAACTGAATGAGTCCCAACCCTCCAAGTGGTGCTTCCCAAGTCCTGGAACCATGTGAGTGGTGGTAAAGGTGCCCAGATAGCCAAAATCCACAACATGGGACTTTTTTGGCTAAAACCTGTTCTGAGAACAACGATGATACCGGGACCTGCTTGTCTATCTGCCCAAGGTGCATCACCGGTCGGCCTGACTTCTCAGCAGCTCCCCCTACGTTCTTCTACCCAGCAGCAAATCCTGTTCTGCAGTCCTCCGCAGAAGGTGTATTCTGACCTCATGGAGCCCTCGTTGGCTACAGGTTCCAGCTTCGTCCCTCTGGAGATTTTCGACTTCCAAAAAAGAGGCTAAGTCTGAATGTGGAAAACTTCACCACAACTATGTCCACTGGCTACCTCTGGTGACGCCTCCTCCTCGAACACCACCTGCAGCCTTGGCCAACTGAACTTCTGCCTTCTCAAGAGACCTTTCCTGGAATTTCTTCTAAGTCTGAAGGTAAGCGCCGACCGGGCCCAATCCACTTTTTTATATCCGACACGTGCACCATTGCGGTAGACCATATTTTTCTATTTTGACCCGGTCTCACGCTGCTAGCTGTCCGTGATTGGAGCTATGATCTTTTAGGCATTAGTTCTTACCTTAAACTTTAAAAATTCATAACTCTGGTTCTACTGATTGGATTTTTGTCGTTTTGGTGTCAAATGCTTTAAAATGTACTCTATTTTCTAAATTGGTGTGGGCTTTTCTTATGTTGTGTTTTCACTTTACTACTGTCTGTGTGCTTCATAAATAAATTACACATTGCCCTTTAAGTTAAGCCTGACTACTTTTTTGCCAAGCTACCAGAGGGTTAAGCACAGGTTAATTTAGTGACTTTAGTGGCTCACCCAGACAGGGGTTGTGGCTGTTGCTTGAGTGGTGTTAATACCCTACTCAACCAACAACCCAATTTGTCACAGGTTGAACAGCAGGAAGTGAAAAGGGAATTAAAATATACATGGAGGAAAGATAACATCATCTGCTTGAAAATTCAATGCATTAGTCTATGCCAGTATGTTATGTTAGCAGTGATTTATAACGCGCGCAGCGACTCGGAAGAGTGTCCCGGCGCGAGCCCAAGAGAAAACAGAACAGGGTACAGAAATGATGGCAAAGGAGACAAGCATTAGCATAGCCAATAGGTCTCGCTTTTGGGACCTTATAAGTATTTAGTTTTGCAGCACAATATCCTTGGTGCAACAACATCAGCTGTTGCATGGCTAAACCTTGTACCTTATAAGTGTTTAGCCATGCAACAGTTGATGTTGTTGCACCAACGATATTGTGCTGCATAACTAAATACTTATAAAGTCCCAAAAGCGAAACCTATTGGCAATGCCAATGCTTAGTCCAATGATAGTCCACCAAATGCAGATGTTATACACCTGCTGGCTACAGACAGGATATGTGTGGGATGTTTACGGTCAAGCCGTCTGGAGGAAAGATAACGCTAACAGAATTGTGCTGTAGAACATTACAGCATCTGAGTGATTCAGCAAATAGTGATGTGTGAAGGCCCTGGTGGGGAGGGAGGAGAGGGGGGTGTGGCTGGGATGACACGCCAAGAAGAGGGGCTGGGGAATTCTACCCACGGCAAAAACACAAAGGGATGGCGTGCAAATGCAACACATAACCACGTACTACTGCAGCTTCAACATGTGAAAACAATAGGTTTCAGTGTCTCTTTGTCCCAGAGAGCGAGGGAGGCGGGCGGGGGTTGTGAGGGAAGAAAGATAGATTAAAGAGAGTATAAGAGATGAGAGAGAGTAAAAGAGATGAGAGAGAGTAGAAGAGATATGAGAGAGAGAGTAAAAGAGATGAGAGAGAGAGAGAGAGAGTAAAAGGTGAGAGAGGGAGGGTAAAAGAGATGAAAGGGAGAGTAAAAGAGTTGAGAGAGATGAGAGAGATGTGAGAGAGAGAGAGAGAGAGAGAGAGAGAGAGAGAGAGAGAGAGAGAGAGAGAGAGAAAGCATGATGCAGGGATCTCCTGGTACAAATCCTCTGTTTGCCGGTAAATTCACTGTGTAAAATCTACCCCGATCGTTGATTTGGAGGAAGGACATGAATCCACAAGAATATAAAATCGGCAAGTGACATCCATAGACATACCACAAAGATAATCAACATAAGCGTAAAAAACGATTCTGGACTACAAAACCCATTTTGTAAAGGAAGCAACACAAGTCAAATAGGTAAGAGACCATGGAGGAAACTACATCTCCCAGCAGACACTGGTGGTACAAAGCAATGAGCTGCTGCACAAGTGCCGCTGAGAATGTATGACCAGTGAAACCAGAGGCGCCAAGCACTGCCACCTGGTAGGGTCTGCAAGAGTCGTCCGCATCGCCGCCTCGGGTAGCCATGGTGACATGCACGAGAGAGCTTCAAGCGTCTCAGAATTAAGAAGCAAACACGACTCGGTTCTGAGACTGCATGCAAGCTCGATGGTCAAGGCAAGTCAATGGGAGCTGTGCCAACCAATTGCTTGCGGGGCTCTCCGATCACGTGATTGCGTGTGCTGCAGAGCGAAGATTATAGTCTTTTAGTCACGGACTGTAGAGCGAGACAGAGGAGCTGGGTTACGGTACTGAGTGCCGAGGGAGCCGAGCCTGCACAGGGCTGACATCGGCAGCCATGTTATATGCAGGCAGCAAGCTGGAACAAGCACGCGAGAAGAAGAAAAAAAAAAAGGACGCGAGTGGTGCGAAGGCAAAAGTGAAAGCAAGGGTGCGCGCGCGCGACGGCAAGCATGCTAGTGGAAAATGAAGATGAATGCACGTTGCGCGTGAGAAAGACAGATGGCAGCTGTGAGGCGCGCGCGCTTGTGCGCGTAACCGCAAGCTGGTGGCCGGCAAAAGCAGCACTTTAAAAACCCGCTTACTAAATGTCTTGCAGTGCAGCGCATGCGCGCTGGCTCAGGCGAGACCTAAAAAACCAGCTTAATTGAATAGGAAAGTTTTGAGTTTTTTCCTAAACTGAGTGGAATTTTGAAGGCTACGCAGATAGTGGAAGAGAGTTCCAAGAATTTGCAGCCAAATAAGCCAAGGAGCTGCCCCCCTTTCTTTTCAAACGAATTCTGGGGGTGGAAGCCAAGTACGTGTTCGAGGAGCGCAAGAGCCTGCCCGGGATATAAAACGAGAAACGGTTCCTCAGATAAACCGGGCCATACTCGTAAAGCGTGGCATGGGCCGTAACCAGGGCCTTGAACATGACCCTAGCTTTTACCGGCAGCCAATGCAAGTTGCGCAGATGCTGCTTAACACTGGTGTGTTTAGGTAAGTCCAACAACAGTCGAGCAGCGGCATTCTGCACTACCTGCAACTTATCCATAAGGTAGCCAGGGAGTCCAACATACAATGCATTAGCATAATCGAGGCGGGAGGTAACCAAAGCCCGAACTATCGTTTCTTTGGCAGAAAGAGGCAGCAAGGGCAAACATTTTCTGAGAAGCTTCAGGATACCAAAGCAAGTGCCTGTCAGTTTGCTAATCTGGTTACCAAAACTGAGTTTTTCGTCAAACCAGATTCCAAGATTTTTTACTGGGAGGCCCGAAAGAGAAGGCAGAGGGGCATCATCAGGCCAGAAATTGTGCCAAAACAAAGAGGGCAACTCCCCAAAGAACAGGATCTCTGTTTTGTCCGCGTTACATTTCAGCTGTGGAGACGTGAACCAATTGAACACAGCAGACAAGCAGGCTCTGACATGGGTGGTAGCGATCTCATGCTTCTTCCAGGTGAATAAGAGCTGCGTATCGTCAGCGTAAGCAACCACTTTTGCACCAAGGTCCTCAGCTAGCTGGATTAGAGGGGTCATATAAATATTGAACAACAAAGGGCTCAATATAGATCCCTGCGGGACCCCTGTCTGGAGGGCTTGGGTAGTTGACGCAAAAGGGGGAATCCATACTTGTTGGGTTCTACCATCAAGAAAGGATTTTAACCACTCCCATGCGGCACCAATGATACCTAACCTCTGCAATCGGGCCAGGAGAAGTGCGTGGGGGACAGTATTAAAAGTGGCAGATAGGTCCAACAGGACCAAAACTGCCCTGCCCCCAGCATCTAAGGTCTCCCGGATGGCCTCCGTGATTTCCACCAGGGCGGATTCAGTGCTGTATAAAGCTCTAAACCCAGATTGAGCCGGATGCAGCAGACCCTGCTGTTCGATGTAAGAGGTCAGCTGTTTATTAACCAATTTCTCACATACTTTGGCAATACCCGGAAGTAGAGAAATAGGACGATAACTGGACGGGATGTGGGGGTCCAGAGTCGGCTTTTTGATAAGAGGGACCAGCAGAGCCTGCTTCCATGCAGAAGGAACAGAGGCCAAAGCCAGCGATGCGTTGATCAAATGGTTCACCAGAGGATTGATAGCAACAGCTGCGCTAGCCATGAGTTTGGCAGGAGAAGGATCGAGAGGGGAGCCAGATTTTAAAGAAGACAAAGCAGCCAGGGAGTCAGCCAGGGATATGCCGGCAAACGAAGAGAAAGTAACTTCGGTGGAAGAAGCAGTATTTAGGTTAGAAAGCACCATCGTGGGCTGGGCTTCCGGGTTGTTAAAAAGCAATTGAAGCGCCCTAACTTTATTCATAAAAAAGTTAGAAAGCTCTTCGCACCAGGAAAGAGAAGGGGTGTGGGCGTTGTTCAATGCTTTAGGGGTCACATAACTTTTAACAATGTTAAATAATTCCTTGGCATTATTGCCAGACATAGCGATACGATCGGCATAAAAGGAACGTTTAGCAGATACAATCGCTGCGTAATAGGATTTTTGGTCTTTTTTCAATTCTATCTTGGCATCTACGCTATAGTTCTGCCTCCATTTTCTTTCCAGCCTTTTACAATGCTGTTTCTGAGATTTAAGCTGGGGCGAGAACCATCGTTTTGACAGAGGCGCATTGTGGCGTTAAAGTTTAATTTGCGGAGTAAGATCGCCGACCACCTTCTCAATCCAATTATTAAAATGTAAAAGGGCCAGGTCAAAATCCGCGGGGAGCTGCAGCTGACATTCAGCCAACGCTATGCAAAATGCAGCTGGATCAATTTTATGAGGCGCGCTACGCGTGACAGCACAGCGAGGCCTAGAAGAGGAGAGACACTTGGCAATACTCCAAGAGAAAGAGATCAAATAGTGATCTGACCAGGTGACTGGCTGCGGGGGGGTCACCAACAGTGGCAAACTGGAACAGATTACATCTAACGTGTAACCTCCGGTATGGGTCGGGGAGGATACATATTGTTTAAGTTGGGTCGCATGCAGCATGGCTAAAAAATCACACGTATCATTCCCATCCAAATTATCCATATGTATATTACAATCCCAGAGAAGCAGAAAATGCGAATAGCGCAAAGCTCTGGGCATGATCCAGGTGTCAAGCAACTTGGGGAAGGGGCCTACGGGGCCAGGGGGACGGTAAAGCACGATCCCGCCCAAACAATAGTGGGGAGAAATTTTAATGCAGAAATCCAAGGCTTCAACGCCAGGAGAATCCGTCAGTTCATTGAATTGACACTCCCATTCCTCTTTTACCACCACAGCCACACCCCACCCTCGCCCAGTTTTACGATCGGCACGGAAAATTTTGAAGCCGTTAGGGCTGGCCATCCCTTTACGTATCAACTTTACGTGTCTTCCAATGTGTCCGCTCATGATGTGGTGTTCAGATCTAGGTTAAATCCATCGTATTTTTGCTTACCTTGCCACCCCAGTTTGCACCCAGCCATATGCAAATCAGTCTTGACCAAGAATGATGCCTTTAACCCAGATCTCTTGACTGGGGGTAGTGTTTGAAAAGTTTCAGCACTCCGTCCATCATCTTGTTGTGTTTGCCTTACATAAGTTAGACATTTTTATGTAAGCATACACTGTGAAAACTATATTCTTTTTCTCTCTTTGTTTAGTGCTATAAGGCATGAACTTGAGCTTTCTGGTCTGCTGTGGGAAATCATCACACCCATGTAGAACAGGTTTCCATTTCAGCATTGAAATGTAGCCCCCTTTTTCTGTTGTGCTGGTTGTTACCTGGTAAAAATGGGCATTATGGTCACTGACAACTGCCTCAGGAACTCAACAAAAAATCAGAAATCTAACAAGATGTAATTACACCTTCTTCAAAGATGTATTCCCGTTTTGACAAAAGCAAGCACCTAAATTGGTCCCAATCTCAAACTAGTTCCATCAGATGAGGAGTCAATAACTTGTAATGCTCGTGGAATTTGGGAATATTCTATACACAAATATAAAAAAGACATTTTTCATTTGCAGGACCTCGACTGGTGGCCGTCCTACTTAAGGATTAGCATCAAATTTGAACTCTTAAGCAATGTTGTTTTCCTAAAATGAAGAAGTGTGTAATACACTGCAATGACAATGGCAAGTCCTCTGAGTGAGAGGACTGTGTTAAGGACACTAAGTGGAGTGAGTAAGTGACGAGATATGAGACCTATGCAATCAGCCTGACCAAAATAATCAAAATTAAGATGCTTCGCATAAAAACATAAGTGGTGATACTTCACTGTCACCTACTTTCTCATTCTTGGGGTTTCTGTATCTGCACCGTTGATCCACTTAGGCACACCAAGGTTTTTGTATGCCAAACCTGCTATTTGCGTTGTTAGTTATTTGTTGGAATCTATCACCTTGATTATAGAATCATTTGTACCATCTCTTCATATGCAATTCCTATGATATTATTCCAGAAGTTTGAATACGCATCATACAACTACATTACATTGTCTGGATAAGCTATATGGTTGTGCAACTGCACGGTCCCCCCTGAAACTTGACCATGATACTTCAAATGACTTGCTATCATCAACCAACTTATGAAGAGTTAACAGTATGTCATGTTATGTGACCCATTATCTTCTTCATTGGCACATGAGGACTTTGCAAGTCGAAAGATCAGCTGAGCACCCATCTACATACATGTAAAATATGCTATTGTCACATTGAGCAATTTCGCCAGGGCTCATATGTAGAAGCTTAATAAGACTGGAGTAGTAAGGCTCTCTGTGGCACATCGCAGCTAGCAACTGACATATTTCGTTCAGATAAAAAAAAATCATTCTAAGACTGAGCATGAGATATCATCTTCTGACACCCTGGAGATAGTGTTACCGGTGGCCTAAGGATGTACCAGTCCCAGTGCTTCATCATCACCATTTTTCACCAGCCACCTGAGGTCACCAAAGACCTCTAGGACACTGATGCATTGCTTTAGACAGGGAAAAATCTTGCCTGGTAAGAATCCAACAGGCCAACTTCCTCCTCAAATTAAATGAATGTTAGCTTTTCGATGATCATATCTAGGGGATAAACCTCATGTGCAAGAATCCAGTAGTCTTTAAGTTTAGTCTTTATTTGTTTTTAAAAATGTATGTTTGTATTCAATTTTATTATGATTTGGGGCTCCCAAGAGTTCCACGTAAAAGTATACAAATAAAAAGGCTCTGATATATCAAGTCATCCAGAGCTATAATAACAATAAAAAAATAAAATACATACAAAACCTTAAATTCATCAGTTTTGTTGAGCAGTACAAGATACAAGCAGTATGCTAAAACTAAATGTGCAAATACGCAAATATTAGTCCAATTTCACCATTCTATTGAAATACTGACAAGACAGTGCGGATCGAGCTGTACCGTTAAATGCTCTAAAAAACTTTAACTTCATAATACATCATCTTAAAATTCTATATATTATATAAGTACAAGGTATATGCAGAGACCTAACAGATTACAGATTTCATTGTACATACTAAATTCATAAAAGCGTACAAGACAATTAAAAGTGCAAAGGTGAGTATAGTACCAATATCACACATCCTTTAACAATTTTTTATTTAAAATAAAAAATAAATTTTGCTCAGACGGACCCCAAGTAGAAATGCAAGCAATAGCCTAAAAGATGCAAAATACATTCATTATGCGATGCAGTCCACATAGCAGCAAACATGATGTCAACAGTGCAAGTGCGTAAGTGCTATACCGATTCCATTAATACTTTGATCCATTAGGGGGCGCCAGCCAACTAGGGAGGTGTAGTTCTGATTGTACCATTAGATTCTATAACATCATCGAATATGTAATACGAGGACCCTCCAATTCTAAGTATTATATGCAATGAATATTGCCCACAAAGGACCCTCTTCAGCAACCACAGCCAACTTCATCACATTAGTTCTTCTCTCAAATATATTTAAAAATTGTTTACAAAAAATATAAATTTTAAAACACACTTGTTCAGAGGGGGGGGGGGCAAGAGGAAATTTCGGGCCTCCTCGGCTGTGGCAATGTTATGTTTTAAATACAATGGCCTCAGCAATCGACGTCGTAATGGTTGTAATAGGGGACAGACAAATAAAACGTGATTTAAATTCTGTACCCAGCTTCCACATCTGTGACAAAGTATGTCCTGCCTGGCTAATTCCTCCAACGCCCCTGTTATTATTCGTAGGGGCAGCAGATTCATCCTTAACAACAAGATAGTTCTGCGCACTCCATGGGGGAGATTCCATACAACATAC
Source organism: Calotriton arnoldi (assembly GCA_963921515.1). Taxonomy (NCBI): domain Eukaryota; kingdom Metazoa; phylum Chordata; class Amphibia; order Caudata; family Salamandridae; genus Calotriton; species Calotriton arnoldi. The sequence goes on from CAWUFW010014569.1 coordinate 246,108, forward strand.
GGTTAAAGTTGTTTATAAATACTGCTCCCAACTATTATATCATTGCCAAAATGACCCAAGCACAAGGCAGTATCTCTTTTACGACAGATTTCATAAATGGTCTTTTTAAATAGCATTTTCAAAGCTTGTTTTGGTAAAGAGCCTACGCTACTAAGCCCAATTCCAAATAAGTCTGCCGCTTTCACATATTTCCTGAAAACAAAGTTTTTCCCCTTCAGGCTTGCAAATATTTCCTGTCTTATCACTGCCCGTAAAGGATTTTCAGCGTTGTTCAGTAAGGCATTAATCCATCTCAAACATGCAGCCATGGTGAACACATATGTCGGGAGAAGCCTGAATTCAAGCCGGTTCGCCACTATGGGGGCTGCTCGGTTCAAATTACAGATGTGGCGCCAAATACGCCCCTCTATCTTCTCAAAATAAACCCACTGCTGTTCGTCCACTAGTTCACAAGCGTAACTCAGTACCGGCGGGATTTTAATTTTGTATACTGATAAAACATGTGCAAAGTGTCTTTGCCGGCAACTTTGTAAAACCTACCAATTGTGCATGCCTAAAATATTGCCTTACTTCTACATTGGTCAGTGTGATCACTGCTAGAGCATCTGCTTGTAAAAATTCTTCCTAGGTATGGGTACAATTTCACTACATCAAGTTTCTCTTTCCCCAGGAACCAATGCATATTTTTCCTAACTCTACACCCCCGATATCTAAAAATCATAATGATACTTTTTGCTGTATTTATTTTTAAAAAATGATCATCCGCATAGCGTGCTAACCCATGAAGGTGTCTTTGAAGTCCTATCTGGGTTAGATCCATCAGGATGGCGTCATCCACATAAAGCAGACAACCCAATTTCATTGTTCATAATTTTGGGGAATCCCCTTTACACAGCCCCACCCTACTAGGCAAGTCATTAATATAAAGAGAGAAGAGGAGAGGGGCTAACAGGCACCCTAGATTCAACCCATTATGAGTCTCTACTTTATTCGACAGGCCCTGATTACCTCCCATCAAAACCTGAGTCAAAGTTGAGGAGTGCAATAATATAATCAATCTGAGCAAATGCATAGGAATCCCCATTGCGGCCAATTTCCTCCACAGCTTCCCCCGGTCTACCCGGTCAAAAGCCGCTGAGATATCTATAAAAGCAGTATACAGGGCAATTCCCTTACTCATTGGGTATTTTTCAATCAGGGTTTGCAAGGCGGTAATATTATCCAATGTACCGCTATGCTTACAAAACCCTGCTTACTCTGCAGGGACGAAGTTATTTCCAAAAGCCAAGTCCTGAAGATGGAGAAGGATGCTTTTTGCAAACAATTTTCTGGATGCATTTAACAGTGCAATCTGCCTAAAGCTGGCAGGGGACATCTGGGACCCTTTTTATATAATGGAACCACAATACTTACTGTTGGACTTGGCCCTTTTTGCAGGGTCATCCCTGAACTTTTTGCCTTCCTCCTGTACTTTTTCTGACCTATTTTTGTTGGTTTTATGACTCTGGGCACTTTACCACTGCTGATCAGTGCTAAAGTGCATATGCTCTCTGTTATAAATTGATGTATGGATTAGTGATTCCATGATTGGTTGGTTTGGTTTACTTGTCAGACCCTAGTACAGTGCACTGAGTGTGCCCAGGGCTTGTAAACCAAATGCTGCTGGTAGGCTTGCAGCACTGGTTGTGCCATCCACAGAAGCAGCCTGTAAAAGTGTGTCTCAGGTCTGCCATTGCAGAGCCTGTGTGCAGTCTGGTACTGCCATGTTGACTGGGCAAGTGCACCCACTTGCCAGTCCCTAAACCTTCCCTTTTCTGCATATTAGTCACCCCTATGGTAGGCCCAAGGGCAGGGTGCATTGTAAGTATAAGGTAGGACATGCCCTGGTGTGTGTGGCATGTCCTAATAGTGAATTACAGCCATTTTCGTTTTTCACTATTGCAAGGCTACCTGTTCCCCATAGGCCAGAATGGGCAGTTTGATTATTACATCTTATAATCCTAACTGACCCAGGGAACATGGTAGAAAAACGAATTTAGTATGCCTTAACTCAGAATGATAAAATACATCTTTTAGTGAAGTTGGTTTTAACATTCTGTGTTTGAAAATACCACTTTTAGAAAGTAGGTATTTTCTTGCCTAACTATCCAAGCCTGCCTCTGCTAGGTTGTGTATTCCTTGTCTGGAGTTTGAGTGACAGGGGCTGGGGGATTCCAGGAGACAGGGTGAGTCAGCACAGGGCTGAATAGAGAGATCTGCATGTAGATGGGTGGGAGGAGTTGCACCTGGGACCTGAATAGGGCTGTGCCCTCCCTCCACAATGCTGGCTCCACCTCCTGTGGTGCGTCTGATGTCCCTGGCCTACACTGTGAAAGGAAAGAAGGAGTCTTGTCAACAAAGTGCTCCAGGACTGACCAAAACTGGTTTGGACTAGGCAAAGGCCTCTCTGCCTTCAGAGAACAAAGGGAAAATGAGTATAAAAGAGGGAACTCAAACACCAGAACTTTAGATCACTTTGGGAAACAAGAAGAACCTTTGCTGAGGTGAGGAACCAGAGAGAGAGACTGCTGGAAGAGACTATCCCTATGCTGAGTGCTGTTTGGGGGATTGGCCTGCAGTGGTTGCCTGACTGCCAAAGAAAGGAGAAAGGACTTTGTGCTACTTTCAATTCAACTTGTAAAGGATCTCCAAGGGCTTGAGAGAGAGCGTGCCTCCTGCTGAAGTCTGAGGGACAACAGACTTCACTCACCAGCTCCCCAAGAGTTCTTCTGAAGTGCCTGCTGTTGTGTTGGGCCTTCTGAGGAACTGCGTGTCGCAAGGAGCTGGAAGCGCGACTCACGAAGAAGAAGGGTGTCGCCGCTGCCACTGTGCCTCGCAGAAGCGCCTCACATCGCCGGAGAAGAGTGTCGCCGGCGCATCAGACGCCGTCGCATCATCGGAGAAGCGTGTCGCCGCAGCCGCTGTCGTCACATCACTGAAGAAGGGTCTCGCCACTGCCGCTGTCGCATCGCCGAAGCGCCTTGCATCACCGGAGAAGAGTGTCGCCATCGCATCAGACGCCGTCGCATCACCAGAGACGAATGTCGCAGGGCCTGTCGCGGCTCAGAAGAATCGTTGAGTCGCCACACGGCCATCGGGCGTGCACGCATCGTGTCGCATCAAGAAGAAGACGCCATCTTTGTTTCATTGCACCGGATCTTCATCGCATCACGGCACTGCTGGTCGCATCGCCACGGAAGCGCAGTAAGAAACCAACGCATCACCTCCCCATGCGGAGGAGAACCGACGCATCCCCTACGCAGCAGTAGGGACCCGACGCATCACCGTTCTTGCGTGTAAGGAACCGACGCATCACCTTCCCTGCAACACTTTCGTTGTATAGCGTTACGCATCCAAAGGTACATTGAACTCAAAGTGTCGCCTTTACCACCTAAAGAGAACTAAGCTATTTCTACCATTTTTAAGTACAGTATTGTGGATTGTTGTCGTTTGTGGTCTTGTGTTAAGTCTATATAAAGAATACTTATTTTTGATATACAACCTGTGTGGTGTCCATCTGTACTGTTGTCACTATATTACTGTATGTGTTCACAAATGCTTTACACACTGCCTCTGAGATAAGCCTGCCTGCTCGTGCCAAGCTACCAAGGGGGTGAGCAGGGGTTATTTTAGTAGTGTATCCCCCTTACCCTGACTAGAAGCCAGGGTCCCTATTTGGACAAAGGTACCTACCTCTGCCAACTAGAGACCCCCATTTCTAACATTGGTGGTCAGCGGTGAGGATTCTGGACTTGCATTTGTGACTCATATACAGTGATTGGTGGACACTACTAGTGAGTGCAGACCAAACGCGACCACATACTTTTGGTAGATTGTTTTTCCTGGGATTTCCTATTTTTGCCAAGAACTGCCAAGTTTAACCACCATGGATAAAGCAGCATCCATAGCATCTGTTGATTTTGATTGGGAAGAGGAGAAACTAGAATGCTACAATATAAAACAGCTAAAGCACTTCTGCAGGAGATTTAAAGTTGCTATGACCGGCCTCTCCAAGAAGGATGAGTTCCAAAAGGCGCTGAGGGCCTAGGTCGAAGCAAGGAATACCCCTGAGAATGAGGAGGGGGCAGAGAATGCAGATGAGCAGCTGGAGGGGCCATTGGGTCCAGAGGGGAGGAGAGCAACTTCCCCAGCAGGTAGCAGTGTTTCTGCCAAGGGCCTGTCCCCAGAGGAGTTGGAGGACAGGGAGAAGAGTAGGATGCATGAGATGGAGCTGCCCAAGCTCAAGTTGAATGGGCAGTTAGAATTTGAGTTGCAAACTAGGAAATTGGCCCTAGAGGAAAAGAGGATGCAAATGAAGCATGAGTTGAGAATGAGGGAGCTTGATTTAGAGCTCGAGAGGCTTGAGGCCATGAGTGTCTCAGCCCAGCAACAAGAAATGTGTGTAGCTCAGAGAGTGAGCTTTGCTGAGTTGGAGGGGGAATCCAGCTCAGATGGTGGCAGCAATATGGAGTTATCCAGTGCTGAGGGAGTAGTACACACGCCCAGAGATGTGGCGCCTGACTTAGAGGGGGTTAATATACACCAGGAGGTTCAAGGATAAGAGGTAGCTCCAGTGGTGCGCAGTGTCCCTGAGGTGGATTGGGGAACTGGCACAGGGGGTCATAGTCCTAGAGGTGGGAGGGACACTCTACTGGCTCTAGATGAGAGGTGCAGGGAGAGGGGTTCCCCCAGGGTTGAAGTCCTGGTGTGTGAGTGTGAAGACTGCCCAGAAGAGTGTGGGTTGTGTGATAGACACAGTCAGATACTGTCTTGCCAATCTCAAGAGAGTGGTGTGGAGTACGTGTGCAAGGCACTGGATGGTGAGGTGAAGGATAGTTTGGTTAACCCCTGTAGGGGACTGTGTGATCTAATTTTGGGAGAGCATATTGTAAGTCCCTGTTTTCCAGAGCTATGCCAACACCTGTTGGAGAGTGAGTTCTCTGACCCCAGGGAGCTCACCAAGGAGGCAGACCTCTGGCTGCATGTCAGAAGGTCTGAAGAGGTATCTGGGGGTGATCCGAAAGAAGGTGGCTCAGGCTTCTCCCAACCAAGTGAGGTGGGGGAAGAGGTTCAGAGTAGCCCAGCTCGGTCCCAGGGTAGTGGGAGGGGTGTAGGGACTCACATCCTGTCTCAGTGGAGAAGGAGTGAGTGTGGGGCTGCGTGTCCCAAGGTGCCCAAAACCCAGTCTCAGGGCCTGGATGGTTCTTTAAGGGAACACCAGGTAGGGAGCCTAGGCTGTCCTGATGGGCCGCCCGTTGAGGGGGATCCCCTAGTGTCTAGTGAACTGGAAGTGTCTGTAAGCAGGCCTCCATCAGTTCTGGTGTCTGGCAGTGCCACTCCTAAGGGGCGGGTGCAGAAGTCCAGAGTGAGGGGTGAGAGGGGGAAAGAGTCCCCAGTGGAAGAACCAGTGAGTCAGGGGCCAGCCAGAAGGGCTGAGTGACCGGTGAAGGACCATGGTGACACCACTTCTGTCCTGGGGGCTCTTCACGCACTGTCAGAGGGACAGGGGTCAGGAGATCTGCGCCAGGCAGACTGTCACACGACACATGAGTTATGTGTCACCCTCAGGGGGGGCATGCGTGCTCCCAAGGAAGTCCTGGTGCGCCAGGCGGGTGCTTAGCTGCAGGGTTTAGTCCCTGGGTTGGGAAGCCAGGTTCAGGTCTTGTCTGACCTGGAGGGTGGGACAACTGTAAACAGTGTCCTGACCAGTTTGTCTTCTCGGGGTACCGCTCCTGATGGGAGGGGGCAGTACTCTGGAAGGGGGTGCAGAGGGAGGGAGTCCTCGCCTCTGAACCCGGTTCAACTGGAGGGTTTAGACCCTATATTGGAGGACCTGGTTCAGGGTGTCCCCCCTGACCTGGACGCCCAGTTGCAGGATAGAACCCCTGAACTGGGCGAATTGAGCAGGACACCTTCCACAGGTGCCCTGGCAATTCTGGAAGGGGGTACCACTCCAGGTGGGAGGGTACAGAGCCCCAACAAGGAGGAGGAGGACCGGGTGTGGGAAAGCCCACCCCAGTCTCCCGTCCAGCCGCCGGGTACAGGCCCGGGGCTGGTAGGTCAGTGTCAGGATGTCATACCTGACCTGACAGGAGGGAGAGTGGACAAAGGGTGCCAAGCACCTGGGGCTACTGCCCCCCGCTCTCTGACGCCATAGAGGTTTGAGAGCCCTGAGAGGCATACAGCCTGGGTCTCATCCCTGACCACTGTCAGTGGCCACTGTGGCTTGCTGTCAGTCTGTTGGGACACACCTGTGAGCAAGTTAAGGTTAGGTGCTGCACAGGTGGTGTCCACAGGTGAGGAGAAGGGTTCCCCATGGATTAGCTTGGTGGGCCCTACGAGTATGGACAGAGGGATTCCAATAGGTTCAGATTGGCGTAGAACTGGAGTATGCCCCTGCAGTTGCGGGCCAGGTCCAGGTTCTATCGCCCAAAGCAGGGAAGCCCATCAAGGTAGTGATTGGTCTACCCTGCGTTTTGGCTGGAATGGGGTTGTGTTGGACTTGGCCCTTTTTGCAGGGTCATCCCTGAACTTTTTGCCTTCCTCCTGTACTTTTTCTGACCTATTTTTGTTGGTTTTATGACTCTGGGCACTTTACCACTGCTGATCAGTGCTAAAGTGCATATGCTCTCTGTTATAAATTGATGTATGGATTAGTGATTCCATGATTGGTTGGTTTGGTTTACTTGTCAGACCCTAGTACAGTGCACCGAGTGTGCCCAGGGCTTGTAAACCAGATGCTGCTGGTGGGCTTGCAGCACTGGTTGTGCCACCCACAGAAGCAGCCTGTAAAAGTGTGTCTCAGGTCTGCCATTGCAGAGCCTGTGTGCAGTCTGGTACTGCCATGTTGACTGGGCAAGTGCACCCACTTGCCAGTCCCTAAACCTTCCCTTTTCTGCATATTAGTCACCCCTATGGTAGGCCCAAGGGCAGGGTGCATTGTAAGTATAAGGTAGGACATGCCCTGGTGTGTGTGGCATGTCCTAATAGTGAATTACAACCATTTTCGTTTTTCACTATTGCAAGGCTACCTGTTCCCCGTAGGCCAGAATGGGCAGTTTGATTATTACATCTTATAATCCTAACTGACCCAGGGAACATGGTAGAAAAACGAATTTAGTATGCCTGAACTCAGAATGGTAAAATACATCTTTTTGTGAAGTTTGTTTTAACATTCTGTGTTTGAAAATACCACTTTTAGAAAGTAGGTATTCTCTTGCCTAACTATCCAAGCCTGCCTCTGCTAGGTTGTGTATTCCTTGTCTGGAGTTTGAGTGACAGGGGCTGGGGGATTCCAGGAGACAGGGTGAGTCAGCACAGGGCTGAATAGAGAGATCTGCATGTAGATGGGTGGGAGGAGTTGCACCTGGGACCTGAATAGGGCTGTGCCTTCCCTCCACAATGCTGGCTCCACCTCCTGTGGTGCGTCTGATGTCCCTGGCCTACACTGTGAAAGGAAAGAAGGAGTCTTGTCAACAAAGTGCTCCAGGACTGACCAAAACTCGTTTGCACTAGGCAAAGGCCTCTCTGCATTCAGAGAACAAAGGGAAAATGAGTATAAAAGAGGGGACCCAAACCCCAGAACTTTAGATCACTTTGGGAAACAAGAAGAACCTTTGCTGAGGAGAGGAACCAGAGAGAGAGACTGCAGGCGGAGACTATCCCTATGCTGAGTGCTGTTTGGGGATTGGCCTGCAGTGGTTGCCTGACTGCCAAAGAAAGGAGAAAGGACTTTGTGCTACTTTCAATTCAACTTGTAAAGGATCTCCAAGGGCTTGAGAGAGAGCTTGCCTCCTGCTGAAGTCTCAGGGACAACAGACTTCACCCACCAGCTCCCCAAGAGTTCTTCTGAAGTGCCTGCTGTTGTGTTGGGCCTTCTGAGGAACTGCGTGTCGCAAGGAGCTGGAAGCACGAATCACGAAGAAGAAGGGTGTTGACGCTGCCGCTGTGCCTCGCAGAAGCGCCTCGCATCGCCGGAAAAGAGTGTCGCCGTCGCATCAGACGCCGTCGCATCATCGGAGAAGCGTGTCGCCGCAGCCGCTGTCGTCGCATCACTGAAGAACGGTGTCGCCGCTGCCGCTGTCGCATCACATCGCCGAAGCGCCTCGCATCACCGGAGAAGAGTGTCGCCATCGCATCAGACGCCGTAGCATCACCGGAGACACGTGTCGCAGGGCCTGTCGTGGCTCAGAAGAATCGTTGAGTCGCCGCACGGCCGTCGGGCGTGCACGCATCGTGTCACATCACGAAGAAGACGCCATCTTTGTTTCATTGCACCGGATCTTCATCGCATCACGGCACTGCTGGTCGCATCGCCACGGAAGCGCAGTAAGAAACCTACGCATCACCTCCCCACGCGGAGAAGAACCGACGCATCCCCTACGCAGCAGTAGGGACCCGATGCATCACCGTTCTTGCGTGTAAGGAACCGACGCATCACCTTCTCTGCAACACTTTTGTTGTATAGCGTTACGCATCCAAAGGTACATTGAACTCAAAGTGTTGCATTTACCATCTAAAGAGAACTAAGCTATTTCTACCATCTTTAAGTACAGTATTGTGGATTTTTGTCGTTTGTGGTCTTGTGTTAAGTCTATATAAAGAATAGTTATTTTTGATATACAACCTTTGTGGTGTCCATCTGTAGTGTTGTCACTATATTACTGTATGTGTTCACAAATGCTTTACACACTGCCTCTGAGATAAGCCTGCCTGCTCGTGCCAAGCTACCAAGGGGGTGAGCAGGGGTTATTTTAGCAGTGTATCCCCCTTACCCTGACTAGAAGCAAGGGTCCCTATTTGGACAAAGGTACCTACCTCTGCCAACTAGAGACCCTCAGTTCTAACACTTACTCTCCAAGAAGGTGGAATAATCCCATGTGCATAGCAATAGGAGAATAACGGACAAAGAAATTGAGCTCATGCAGAGCTATCTTGTTTGATTACAGCTATTGGAAGATCGTCGGGCTTATCGCACCTGAATACCTTGCCCCTTTACTGAAACTCTCTATTTCTTTACACTGATAAAATACTGTGGTCACTCAAGTTTGTACCCAATACCTTAAATTGTGTGCAAGCACCAAAGACCAGGTAAGATACCACCATATAGTCAATAAGTGACTGCCCCCAAGAAGCATGGAAAATAAGGGAGGCTGGGCAATCCTCAGGGAATCTCCCATTTAAAATAACATGATCATTCATTCTCAAACAATGCAAAAAATTTAGCCCTCGCTTATCAGACCTAATATGTCTGGGCAACATTGGCTCAGGGATGGTCCGTACATCCTCCAACTCCTGGTTACGGAAGACCAGGGAGGAACAGTTTGAAATGTTTGCAATGAAATCTCCCACCACCAATATCATTCTGCATTTTTCTGAAATACTAATTTTATAGATTAAAAAAAAAATGGATTAAACCAGAGAATCAGACACCCTCCCAGGAGGAATATATACGTTTGCCAGTAAAAGGGACGGGTGCTGACCAAGCCTCCCATTACCCAGCTTAAGTTTCATGGCCATACAAAGATTAGACGGATGGGAGAAAAACAGGGGATTCTAATCTATCCTGCAACTAAGTAAAATAGCTAAACCACCACTTGCATGACCTTTTGCTGAATGTTTTGCTGCACAACTGAATACAAAGAAATTCTCAAAATTAAAATCTGAGCAGCTCCATGTTACCTGTAGGCAGATTATCATTGGATCATGTTATATTAGGGTGTCTAGCTTAGAGCTGCGATTTCCTAACCCAGCCATGTTCTAGGACAAAACTTTTTTCAGAGGGCTACCTCCACAACATAGGTTTTTTTTTAATCTTCTTTAGAAGCATTCAACAAGCCAGCTACCCAACTCCACTGGGCCACCTCCTCTCCCCCTCTATGATCAGTGGTACTTTGAAGCACGGGTCCCACAATGTTAATCACTCTTTTCCCAAACGTACTACCAACCGAGATTTTAATGTCTTTCAAATTAACAGCCCCCTTAGTATTGGATAACACTCCACCAATGTTCTGGTAATCCTTCCAATGGGATTCACATGGAGCAAAAACTGGCTCCTTAAATAAGGGGAAAAAATCAATTCCATTTTTTCTAAAGAAATCTACATTAGCCAATACTAGGATTGCGATTATTCCAGAGCTAAAAGTTACTCTGGAGAGTGGGAGTACACTTCTTGGTTCTAAAAAAACCCGCTCAATATCTTTACTTATTACCAATCTCAAATCTTCGATTTCACATAATAGCTGCAAAAGGAAACTTCTGGTAAGTGGGCCTAGTTCTCTATCAAATAATAAAGCAAAAACCAAGGTGTTCACTACTTGTCCTGGCCCATGTCCAATACGTACCCTATCACCCAGCCTTGACTAAGCCCCTGGCTCTGGTATTTGTCCTATAGGGGAAGTAAAGATAGACCCTCCTTCATAAAACCTCCCATGGTTGGGATCTAACTATACAGGGAGAGTATCCCTACCAGTAAGGCTTGAGAGAAAGCTATCCCCAACCTGCCCTACCTCTGACAGAGCATCATTTTTCTTTACTACTATATTCTCCGAGTCTGGATTTTTCTTTATTTTATGAAGCTCAGAAACCTGATTTATCATTGTTTTATGATTCTGCCATTTAGAGCACAATCCCCCCCCCCCCCCATTATGTCCAGTTACACCCAACACCTCATGCCCTTCTTCAGGTCCTAAACCCCTCCCTACAAGTTCATCTTTCATGATAGGTGGAGGGAGAGGATTTACCTCTGGGTACCCAGGATTCTGACCAACTGGGAACCCGGCGGGCTTGGACTCACTACCTTTTCGGGGGCAAGGGGGAATCGACAGGCTCTTCAAATAGAGTCAGAAACCGCAGTTTTTTGGGCTTATGTTTTTTATACGCCGGGTCCTATTCTTCTTTTCCCTCCGTGTTTTTGGGCCTTTCGTTTCTGCCTGAGGGACACTCTCCCCAGGAGGAACAACATCTAACTCGACCGTGGATTGTTTAACAACTGAAGCATCAGTTGTTAAGACTGTATCACCAGACATCCTGGCGATCCCTTTTTTAAAAATAGAATAAATCAGCAGGGTATTCTTAGGTACTAATGTATTTATGTTTTCCTCTATAATGACGTGCGGATGATCCCCCGTTTTGTGATCTTCTGGGTTGATACAAGACACATTAACAAGCATAGGGCTATCCCTGGGCAGCACTAAGGAAGTAGCCCCCAAACATTCCAAATTCCCCACCTGAGTCCCCATTTCTATCCCCATTATACTAGTCTGACTTGCCTGAGATTTCACATCATTACACTTTCCTGCCTTCCCTAAACAAGAAATGGCAAAATTAAGCTTCTGTACCCCCTTTAAAATTGGAGATAGTGCACCCAGCACATGATCAGAATGGGCAGTGGATTTCTCAAGCAAGGTTAAAATTGACAAAAGAATCCTCTCTAATGCATAAAATACATCCAAATTTGCCCTGCCTTCCCTATTTTAATTAACACCCTCATTCAGTGTGTGCCAAACATCGTGTACCCTTTCGTTTGAGGTCGCTTCCAAATTCGATAATCCCAATGATCGCACAAGTGAAGCACTCGAAAGAGTGTAACTGTACACGTCTGGCATACGAGGACAACTGGCAAGATAGTCTGGCGACAGTCTCAAAGCTATTTCTGGGGCATCTGGCACACACTACATTTTTTGTTTAGCCTCAATTTCTTGATTTTTTTTCCATATGTATGGCAATGCCCAGGAGTGTAAAATCATCCAAATCCTCATGATCAAAACTGCAATTATCAATCTGGGTCACTCGTGAGCTCACCTTAAGTGGTAAGGGACCTGGTGGTGGCTCTACAACTTTCAAGGCTCTAGTTATAACAGCCAAGATCGTATGTTCCATTGTAAACACTGGTTCAGAAAATGGCTTAACACCAACAACAACATTTGCCTCATGCTAAACCTTTTCATCATCCAAGTCCATATCCATTTCAATTTCGGTCTTTCCGACTTCTGTAAATAAAACACATTCCTCCATTTCCATTTCAGTTTCAGTTTCATTTTTTTCGGCTTCTAAAGGTAAGATGCGATCATCAGAAGGCTGAATTGGAGGGGTTGGTACAGCTGTGTTTGATTTGGAGAACTTGAGGTGATGCGAAACTGTCGACTCAGGGAGAGCAGTACATATGCTTACTAAGTCCTCATCAGCAGCACCTAAGGCCATTCCTGATTCCTTATTCTTTAATGTTGTACTCCTCAAACCCTTCGCGAACATGGACAACATGGAGGGATGAGATTTCAGGTGGGACAGGCAAGCTCCCGGCTTCTTCCGCCTGATAGTCTTTATTAATGTTGTAGAACTAGAGTGGTTAGAGGTAAGTCCTGGTATGCCAGGGACAGATCCTTGTGACTCTATTGAGGACCCTGAGGGCGCGATTGAGCGACCAGAGAGTAAGCACCTGGAGGGCATCTTATTAATCCCCCAAAAGTGACGCCCATCTTAGCGATCACTGGTGATCTACTGGTGCTCTCGCCCCATTCACACTGCAACACTTTCCTTCACAGCCAGGCAATTGATATCAGCCCCAGGAGATACATGCTCCCGCACCACCAGGCATTATGGCACACCCCGTGCTTGGCACCTGTAACAATGGAGGTGACAATGGAGGTGATACTGGCAATGCGGGTGATGTGGTCTATTAATCCAGCACCGGTGGCAGCCAAAATACACCAAGTGTGCCAAACAACACCTGTCTGGGAGCTGAGGACCAACCAGCAAGCCCAGCTAGAAAAACTGGTGTAAACTAGAGGGGGCAGGCAACACGCTTCCTTGCTACCACCCCACCCCACCCACCCCCAGCCACAAGCCACAAGTCTTCTCCCTGAGACCAGGGTCCAAGCTCTGGGAGCGGGGTGCGGTGCGGACTGGTGAACCTATGGTGTGCAGCAAATAACTGAGCAGGAGCTCACCAGACCCCCTGCAAGCCGCACCCAGACCTAGCTGGGCAGCTTCCGCAGGACCTGGGCTCACACTCAGTGGCAGACTACTGAAGCTGCTTCGCTCGGGTGCACTCTCATTCACTCTGCCCTGCCTGCCTGCAGCCGTACTCGATGCCCACTTGCCGGTCCGCTCCCTCGACAGGCGGTGAAGGCGGGGGTGGGAGACTTCCAGGCGAACTACTGGCATCTTCAGCAGTGTTCTCTCAGCAGCCAGTGTCCTCCACTCCTCACTCTGCAACTGCCCTATGGCTCAATTTCAGCTCGATTCCACCGACCCCTGACGATGTCCATGGATGGGTGAGTCCAGGGAGTTAGACCTGTGTGGGCTAAAACAGCGGTATTCCTGGGCTCCCGGGTTCAAGAACAGCGTCCGCTTGCTGCTGCTGCTGCTTGTTTAGTCAATTACATTCAGTAGTTCTCCTGAGAGTTATTGCCCTCATTCATTGATGAGCTTGCTTGTCCTGAGGAAGGCGGGAGTAAAGGTTTGAACCACCAAAACGCTGCATGGGCTGATCTTTCAGATTACTGTTAAAACAATGAAAAGTTATTTTTTATAAAGATACATTATTCACCACTGTGCAATGATGTATTTAGATCAGAATCAATATTTATAAAACAATTTACGATCTAGTCTCAAAATTGACTAATGTGTCCTACTAAACGTGTATTTTATGTGAATAGTTTCAGAACAAAACAGGTTTAAAATGAAATCATTGTAAAACAAAAATGTCTATGATTTCTGTGTTTTAGTTTTATGTGAATTATTTTAACTCAGATTTTCTTACAGGAATTCCTATATGGTGTTGTGTTGTTTTGCTTTGTCCTTTATTTGGCTCCCTTTATATCTGATTGGCAGCTTTTGTGTTTTATATATCTTTTAATTTGTATTTCTACATATCTCTGATCTAAGCATGAATAACTAACATACACGTATATTGTTACTAGTAGTAACTTTACTGCGTTATTTGATTTGTAAGATGCCCCACTTCTCATTTAAAGGGATGGGAGCACACACTTTTATAGGTTGCCGTAATACTATACCCTGATGTACTGAAATGCACCTAAGCAGAGATTTATCTCCATCTAAATGGATATATTTACGTTCATGGGGGCATATTATCAAGGGTCCGCGATAAAATTATCGCCGCTTTAGCGTCCATTTTCGGGCAAAAAGCGGCGATAATTTTATTGCAATATCATCAAGGACACGCTAGCGCGTGTTTCCTTGACTTAGCGCCCGTTTCCAGCACGCCTAACTTCGCATCTCTAATGAGATGCAAAGTGGGCGTCACTGGGCGTACCCCTGACGGACTACCTTGTTAAATATCGCAAAATGTACATCGCGACATTAACAAGGAGTCCCACACATTTTTGCAGACGTTAGTTTTTGGCGAAAACCGCGATTTTCGTCAAAAACTAACGTCTGCAAAAATGCAGACTTACCTATACCTAACAATGGCAGTGGATTATGCTGATACGACCACAGGGTCGTATCAGCAAGGTTATCGCTGGAAAACCAGCGATGTTCCATGGAAAACACCGCTATCGCTGGGAAATTATCGCCATTGCGCTATGCGTTGTTAATACAGCGATAGCATGGCGATAATTGCCAGCGATAGCCGGCGATAAAACAAATCTCGCTAAGAGCGGCCAGTGATAATTATCGCTGCCGCTTGATAATATGCCCCATGGAGATTTCCACAGATTTACCTCTCTGTATCAGGCCCAATGTACTGAATGGTTAAGACTTATGTTTTTTCCTTATGCTTTCTCACATGGCAATATAGACCTTATGTATGTATGCACATTCCTATTTATTTATAAGTACTTTACATGAAAATGGGCTCCAAGCAGTTTTTACAATACTGCGTGTTAAGTACCACGTTATTGATTGTTCACACGATTTGTTCTTCTGCTTCTTTCATAAGGAAAGTAATCTTATTTGATTCTTGAATCCATATATTTATCAAGAAATTCTCGGATATTCTTGTGATTAATCAAGTAGAATAAGATAATACTCTATAGACTTATTTAATTGAGTCTAGAATTAATACAATGCAGTGGTGGCTCGCAGAGGGTGTGCTGCGGGGCGGTGCGGCGGGGGAGGGGAGGGTGGGGGGTAGTGGAGTCGGACATATGACGGCCAGGAGTAAAGTAAGTAAATAAATAAATAATACTATTTACCTTGCAATTGCTGCATCGCCGAGTTGGCGATGCAGCGAGCGCAAAGTAAATAGTTTTATTTACTTACTTTACTCCATGCCGTCGTATGTCCGACTCCACTACCCCCCACCCTGCCCCACCCCAGCCCCGCCCCACCCCAGCCCCACCCCACCGCCCCGCAGCACTCCCTCTGCGAGCCGCCACTGAAATGTCTCAACTGCCGCTAAGCATCTTGTTTACTGAAAAGAACAAATAGTCTGCTTGACTGTTAATGTGCTAATTTGGCTCTCAAATTATGAGGCTGCTAACTATATTACACTGTTTTACAATATGTTGCACTTGGACATTATAGTATCTAAGGTATGTCTAATGCTGTGGCATTGTTCACAGCATTTCGAATTGTAGATGAAAATTCCCTTTTGCCCTATATTTCTTTTTGCTTTTATATAACCTGAGCGAGCAGAATAGACTTAGATTGATGATTTCTGCAGCCTTTAGAACTACTTTTGAAAATGTGCTAAGAGTACGAAATATGGCATCCGGACGCTGTAGTAAATTATTGTCATCTAAGTTAGAAATTATACATGTTCGCATTCTAATAAAATCGAGCAGCGGGAAATAAGAGCAACATCAGAGTCATTATGATTCGTGCATTGTTAAATCTTCAAAAAACTCGTTAGCAATTATTTCGCTATCCAAACATGAATCCTACGACCATTTTAACTCAGCTCAAAGTCGATTTACTGTAGAAAAACCTGAAGTAACAGAGTAAAATAATAAAATAGGTGAACCTTGAAACAAATACTTTCAGAAGTGTCCGCAGCTTTCTAACTACCTCACTTGAGCGATTTCAGCTTGCACAGCATGTTTAAAGCAGCCTTTTCTACTTTGGAGTCTTTGAGTGGATCAAATTACTTTAATTGCAACAATATTCGGAATCTTTATTGCACATTGTCACATGTTTTAGTAAGAGAACACAAAATAAAAGCAAGGAATACAGAGGCATATTAGCAAGACCCACGTTAAAATTATCGCCGTTTTAGCGGCAGGAAACTGCCGCTAAAACGGCGATAATGGGCTTGATAATATGCGTTATAGAATTCAATAGAAGCCCAGGTTAGATGTCCTGCACATCTAACCTGGGCTTCTATTGAATTCCATAACGCATATTAGCAAGCCCATTATCGCCGTTTTAGCGGCAGTTTCCTGCCGCTAAAACGGCGATAATTTTAACGTGGGTCTTGCTAATATGCCCCTCAATGTGATAAGTAGCCTCCTATTTGAAGTTGGTATATTTTTTAAGCATGCACTCATTTAGTCAAATTGACCCCACTAATTTAGGAGAGTGCAGCTACGCAGAAGATGTAAAACACGGAGCTTAACGATAGTGTAGGGAAAGTGGTGCTTAGCTTCCCCTCGTTTCTGCAAATGCATAGGATGTGGCGTTTGGGCCAGAGCTTCCGACGTTGGAACTGGGGACCAAAGTTCGAGTTTCGGCGTCGGCTCAGACTCCAGTGTTTCTACCAAATCACCCAATCGCCCCGTGTCTAAACCCCCCTAAGCCCCCCCCCCCCAAATCTTTTTGACAGTTTCCCTGTGTAATGTTCTCGGTGCTTACGTAAAGTGCTCCAGTACCTTCGGGTCGAGTACACCTTATATACAACTGCAACAAAGAAATTATTCGAGCATTTGAATCATTTTTAAAGTCATTAAACTAATGGTAAGCTTTCCAGCCCGCTCCGACCTTGAGCTACTATGTGGAAGTTGTCAGAGTTTGGGGGGAATTTATCAGCACCTCGATAACTACTGCCTTCCAAATATTATCCAGCTGAGAGACAGAAGTAGTTGCAATAATAACAACCCACCTTTTCACTCCCTTTCAAAAGAAAACAAGTTCTTTTTATAAAGCATACCTTTTATCCCACGTTTTTGATGGCCTGCCGAATTTGCATCATAACGAAAAAGGAATTCCTTTTCCCTGCCAATTCAAGACAAGCTAGTTTGATTGGCCCTTTGCTCAAAATCAGGTGCAAATATCAGAATCAAGTCTGTTTTGGTCTAATTCACACCTACAATTTTTTTTCAATTCTTTAATCTGTTTTTTAAACAAATCCATAAAAGAGCAACAATAAAAAGATCATAATTTCATTATTTAAAACATTCAGTAAAAATATAAAATACACATTGTTTGTCTAAAAGCATACTTATTTACACATTCAAGAACTAATCAGAGGATATAGATTGGCAAAGCAACAATTCAGAATGAATCAACTCGCATGTCCATCTCCCTTTCACAAAAATGTCCAAGGATCCCACTTGATTTCAACCTGTATCACTTGGTTGTAAAAAACAATGTGCAAAGTTCTAAAAGATCATCATGGGTTTCCATCCAAGTAGGTTAAGGAATATCATCTCTGAAGGGCCTTTTTAATATAATAAAGAATGACACAACATTTATGTATGTTTGAGAAGTTTTTTAAAAAGCTAAGTGCCACCTCATGATAGACAATACCTTGAGATAGAAAGAGGGGGCGCAATGCCAATGACTTAATATCATTATAAAATGTACAAAACAATAAAAAATGCGTAGTTGTCTCTCTTGCCTGTCCATTACACGGGCACCTAGGTAAATTCTGGTGCCATGCGAGTGACTTGGGGAAAACAACTAAATGATGGATCATCTTGAGGCGAAGTCTCGTTAACAAAGATCTATCATAGCCGTTCTTCACCTTTATCAAATAACCCTGTATCCCCTCTTGAGTTATATCCACACAGTATCTAGGCACTGTAGATTTATTTTTCTCTTGTGATACCATAAAAGCTGCTCTTTTTCCCAGCACAATTAATTTAATTTCTCTTTTACTAAATTGCAAAATACTGTGAGGTTCTAGGGGGTTAAAATTTATACCCAGCTCTAGTAACAAAGATCTTATGTACTGAAGCCAAGGTGATTTTCCAGAGTTATGCAACCCCATGCAATCCTTAATGATTTCCCTATTTTGCCCAAATACTATACCATTTTGTTAATGTATTAAGGTCAATGGTATCCTCCATAAACTCTAGCCCAGTTTTACTTGATTTAGGCACTGCCAAAAGCCTACGTAAATAGTTATTTTCTTGCAGCTATAAGAGTTTAGTCTTTTCTCCATCCCATACTGGGGAACCATAAAGAGCCACTGGGAGACATTTAGATCTATAAAGTTTAGTGATCTCTCAAAAGTTTATTTCCAACTTTGTTTAGCAAAGCTGGATATTGCCAAAATAGCCCTTTCGAATTTTAATTTGGCTGCTTGCAGGTGAGGGGACCAATCACCTTTTGGGAAAAAACAATCCTCAAATAAATAAAAGTTTTCCGCTCCTCGAGCTTTTGGCCCTCTCCTTAATGGCTGAATCCCTTTTTTTTGGCTTTTCCCACATACCATGGTAAAGATCTAAGCTACATTTAGTTTTAGATCTCTACTCTCCAAGAAGATGAAAAAATGTGTTATTAGGCACTAAAGGCCAATTGCCATTATGGATATCAATACTGCATCATCTGCGTAAAGTAGAATCGCAGTGATCCAGGGGCCCACCTTAGGGGCGTCTGCATTTGTGTTTTGCAGAAAGTTGTCCAGCCCATTGATATATGATGAAATTAAGAATGGCGCGAGTACGCACTCCTGCCTTATCCCCCGGGTCACCCAAAAGCTACTTGTTCTCTCCCCATTTTTCCCATAGTGCACACAGGCAGTTAGGGAATCATATAACTGGGAGAGATGGCTTACAATAGGAATTGGATCGCCCATGTCTATAAACACCTGCCATAGCTTGGCATGATTCACCAAGTTGATGGGCTAGACAAGTGGGCAAAACACAAATAAACATGAACTTCCCTGGCCTTGTAGTGCTTACTAAAAATACAGTGTAAGTTAATTCACTGTTCTACAGTCCCTATTTGCTTCCTGAAACCATATTGAGAGTCTGTTATTATATACTTTTCCTGAGCCCAGACTTCCAGTCTCACCAAGATCACCCTACCCATGGATTTCATGGTGGAATCCAGGAGGGATATAGGGCAATAACACCTAGCGTTGCTACTATCCCCTTTTTTTAATATAGATATAATCACGCTTTCGCTCCATGATTTCAGGAAATGGCCGAGAGATGCTGTATTAAAAATATGGGTCAATATTGGGACCCATAAAGAAGGATGATTCTTACAAATATCCACAGGGACCCCATCAGGATCCGGTGCTTTTCCTTGGGCACTCACTTGTAAGGCTTTACTAACCTCCTCCAAAGGCCCAGACTTGA
Source organism: Calotriton arnoldi (assembly GCA_963921515.1). Lineage (NCBI taxonomy): Eukaryota > Metazoa > Chordata > Amphibia > Caudata > Salamandridae > Calotriton > Calotriton arnoldi. Next base: position 265,580 of record CAWUFW010014569.1, read on the forward strand.
TTATGTTTGGACAACACATCGGCTCACCAATTACGAAATTGTCTAGATTAAAAATACTTCCAAAATGCATATTCCAGATATCAGGCGAAACCGACGAGTCCATGGTTGGGGTAGTGCTCTCTTTAAGAAAGGGGGAATTTATAGTTTTCCAGAATACAGTATTGTTTCCAGTTTCAGCTGCCTGTTTTAAATCTGCCCAGGCCTGCTCCTGTAATTTCTTTTTGCTTCTATCTAACAGTGGCGGCTGGTGACATTTGAAAGTGGTGAGCGCATAATTTTTGCCGTCGTACACTATGGTGAGCGAGCGAGCGTAGCGAGTGAGCCCGAACAACTTAAGGGGGATTCGGGGGAGTTCTCCCCCCGTGAAAACTTTGAAAAAAAGAGTGGACAAATGGCGCATTTTCAAGCAAACCTGAGGAAGCAGGAAGGTTAATAAAGCAATACGATTGAAATATTTATCATTTAAGAAATTGCCAATTTTTATGAGTTTATTAATTAAGTGAGCGGCTGAAGGGAAAGAGCAGGTGGAAGGCATGAAGGCCCGAATTCAAGAGAAAGAGGGCAGTGTATTCAATGCCGTGGAGGGAACACTGGGAGCAAAGGATTGAAAGTGAAGAGGGCACATCAGAGGTTGGTGAAAAGAGAAGACATACATGGTAAGCGCTTTAACAGAGCGAGGGAGAACAGGGGCTACTACAGGGAGAAATCAGACAGGAGGAAGAGCAGAACCAGAGAGACGAGATCACAGTGGGGGGTTACAGGGAGATCAGGACCTCAAAGAAATAAGGGTACTTAAACTGCTGAGGGGTGAGAGACAGGAGGGAGGATGGACGGCTGGATACAGGGAGAGCAGGTCCTGTGGAGGGCAGAGTGAGGTGCTGGGAGCTGCCCTGGACTCTCACCATATTGCACCATTCTCAGACTTTCAGAGTGAGAGCTGCGCTATTTTATGAGTGTCGCAGGCTTGTCCTTCAGAGCCAGTCATGGTCAAGAGACAGGAGCCTCCAGTGATGGCACGCCGCGTGTATGGGTGCCATTTTGACGTGTGTGGAGTAAAGATGTGGCTGCGCAGGTGCACACTCACGCATGCAACATACACACAAGGGAGTGAACAGCGCTGGTGGCAGCACCTGTGAGTTCTGAGGTGCACAGGGAGGTGGCGCTGGTATAGTCCCATTAAGTACTGAGAAGCACATTGGGGGAGCCATGCTGGCAGGGTGAAGCGCTCCCTACGCACAGATGAGGAATGTCACAGGCATGGCGCACAGATGTGGGCAGACCGGGCCAGACCCCATAGACATTCCTGCACTGTGTACGGAGGCACAGTGAGAACAATCACCCCCCCTCCCCCTCGCTGCTCTTTTGTTGGTGTTGTTATAGCAGTAATTTCGGAAGGGGCCCCCTTTACCCCATTGATCCCTGGCCTTCACGTCTGGTGATGGGAGGGGGGGGGCATTGTGAGTGTTGGTGCCTGGCTCTAGACGGGCTACATCCAGGCGGGTGGGGTTGGGTAATTTGGGCTGCTGGGGGAGCCTAGATTATCGAATAGCTGCACTGTCCTTTGCTGCACCACACATTTGTGCCTGGCACTGGTAGTGGGCCGGATTGCAACAGGCAGCGCTGACATGGGAAAAGCAGCCCTAGCCCCGGGTGGAACATTCTGCTCCTCTTTGCAGCCGCACCGAGGGAATCCGTTCCACTTGCAAGTGCAATCATGATGGATGACATGCACAGAGTTCAGTAGTTAGCACTAAAACACGCCAGGCGCGCTATCCGATTACCGGCTTATCGATGTGACACCCATTAGTGCCTGATAATAGTAACCAATCAGCTCGTCTGCCTTCCTCAATTTCCTTAAAGAAACATCCTTCTCATCTGCTGCGCCGGGGCACCAACAAGATAATGAGGCAAATAACAGATGCAAATTGCTCTACAGTGGGACCCTGCAAGCAAGTGAAATAAAGAGTGCAAGGAAGTGCGAAGTGCACGAGCCATATTCATAAATGTCACTTGCGTGTACGCAGACTCAGGAGCCTGAACGGATGTGCCCGGGGCTCACTCAGGGCTTGCACTTTAGAGGGTTGGCCAGCTCATCGACGTGCACACGCCTCATTCATGACCAGATGCGTATACAAGTGCCCTAAACATTTCTTGTCGTCAGCAAGCCGCGCCCTTGCGAGAAAAAACAAACGTGCTGAAAATTAAACCAATTAAAGGTACCTTCTTCAAAATAACTTTTAATCTTTAAACTTCACAAAGCGTTTGCATGACCATAGAAATACCATCATCATCGAAGAAAATGTAAATTATCCAATAGTGCATGAGATCCAAATTTGCTTAACACTTGTGCACATTTATGCTTCATTACATGTCCACAAAACATGTACATCCTTAATTAGTGTATGTATGTACTCAAACTGTGTAACGATTCATACCTAATTATTGAATTGGAGATAAGCTCATGCTCGCTATAATATTTTGTGGAAATAGAACTTCTGCAGTTACTTTATGGGTTTCAGTTAAAGTTAGTTTCACAAGATGAAAGACACCTAGAACCCCAAAACGTGGTATTTTTCAAGTGTGTTTGTCGAGCCAAAGTTGCTTTGCGCTGAAACAATGGCTGTTTTCTTTACCAGAAGCAGTTGCCCTTATCGACACTCACGTGAGACAATATGCGTGTAAAACAATTGTTGGTCGAGTCAATTTGCCCCCTGGCTGTAAACGTCCTTTAAGCAGCAACAGGGGGTCCCCGGCCACTTCCTTCACACGTCAGCCAAGGTGGAGTTATCCTCTGAATGTCTCCAAGTGGAAATGCAGGCTGCCCGGGGTCCACGAAGGAGACCCTTCTAAGAGGGCGGCCTCTTTAGTGCCACATGAAGGCACAGGAGGCAGCCTCCCAGTGTTGGGGACCCCCCTCAGGGGTCTGTGCGCACGCGTCACGTCCGGGGGGAGTGGAGGTACATATACCTCTCCCGCTCACTGGGCGCCCTCTTTGCCCACTACCCTAACGGCGAGGGGCTGCCTGCCTTGGGATCGCCCGTAAGATAACCCACCATGTTGGCATATTTGTAATGCTAATAAACCTGCAGCAGTTTTCTCCACAAAGAAGGTGTCTTGTCTGGTTATTTCTCTAGGAGATTGCTGTATGGGGGATGGGGAGTGTTGCCGATATTGGCACTATGTCATATATTAAATGCATGTCAGATACTGCAGTGAATAGGTGCCGTGCCAACAGTAGCAATTGGCGTACTTTGTGTAGGTTTTGTTATTATCCACGAAACAATGCAAAAAGGGGGGTTCAGTGGTCATTACTTGAACATTTGAGGGAGGCTGGGCGATAGCTGCAGTGGAGCTGAACAGCAGCAGGTGCTACGTGAGCTCCGTCACTACAGAAAGAGGCCCTGCACAGGGAAGCCGGTCTATGATGCGATATTGTGTACGCAGTCGCACCTAGGTTGCTTCAAAATACTGATCACCTTGGGGCGTAAAACTGCGGAGATTTATCCTTACCTGCGCCGGTGTCGGTGTCATACAAGGATCAAATGATCTGCGCCTTCTCAGTTGTCACTACCAAGGCCTGGAATAGGAATTCCTTTTTACTCTTCTGCCATTAAAATCCTAGTTCCTTTCGTAAACTTCTAGAACGTGTTAGTTCTCGTCTGACTGAATTTCGTTTTCTAGCAGTTTTTAATTTCTCAGCGCTGAGACACCCAGTTTCTGAGTAGTCTAGCTCTTTTCAAAGCTAATATTCATTCATCAAGAGGAGACTGGGGTCCGGTGAGAAGACGTTTGGGGTCATCCAGTCGGAGGGTGTTTGAGGTGGTTAAGGAGACAAGAGCCGGCCGAGATGAAGTAACCAGGTATGGAATCTGAGAAGGCGGTAGTGATGACGACAGTGGATAGTTGGTGAGATAGAAGTGGCCACACCGCCAATGGGCTTAGGACGACGAAGCTGGGTGAGTGGCGGCACAAATATGCAAAAGTCAGAATGGGAGACAGACGTGGACGTCTTTCTGATTCCGCAGGGGGGGGTCGCGCGGGGGTGGGGGGAGGGTTTAAAATAAAAAGGAAAGAAAACTTACCTGACCGGGTCCGCGTCGCCTCTGCCTCGCCTCTGCTCCTCTGCTCGGGTCCCACGTTCTGAATGCTGCAGCTCCCTCGCCTCCTGTAAGCCAATCACAACACTGCAATGGCAGCGTTGTGATTGGTACGGGTCCCGGATGGCGCCCAGCCGGGCACCAGTAGGGAGGCCATTTTCTCTTTGTAGGCTGCATGCAGCCTACATAGAGAAAATGTAGAGTGCGCATGACTGCTTTGGTCGGCCCCAGGGCCGACCAAGCAGTCAGGGCACTCAGTGTGGTGCAAGCCACTCCTCCCCGACCTGCCCACCCGCCCTCCCCCAACCAGGCATACACTCCCGCCCGCCCCCAACCAGGCATACCCCTGCAGTCTGCTTTCTCGCAGCGCGAGAAGCAGAAAATAAAATGGTATTTAAAAAACCATTTTATTGTCTGCTTCTCGCACTGCAAGAAAGCAGTGGGGCGGCGCTCCAACGCCCTAATGGAGCGGCAGCCACTGCTATCTAACGTGGTCATACAATCCTTCCTTAATTTCTTTATTCTCACCCCATCGCCAGGTGATTCTTGTGTAGCCCTTCGAAGGCCCTGATTAGCTTGGGTACAACAATAATCAAACCAGTCTTGTTTAAATCTTCTATTTCCCCCACTTTGAAATGGTCTATGTAAATTTGATGAGATTGCTAGTGTTATCTGGCAAAATGCATCAACCAGCCTCTTGTGGGCCACACCCCATTCCATGAAAGTAACAAAAGAGTTCCATTGCTCTGTGATAATAGCCTAAAGTATTTTGGGCTGGTTAGCCCCTGCTCATTTTAAGGAGAACCCATATTCACTGATATATTCATAAAAGGCACAACTTCCATTTGCTCTCTATTTTTGTGGAGGACAACGTTCAACAAGGAAGTTAATACAGCATGGCCACTTAGCACAGTGCTTATTATTTTAAAATAATTAATCAAATGTAAATCCTTAACTGACACCAAAATATGATCAATGACGGGCATGTGGCCATTTCCATAACAAATCGGTAACCCCAGAGTGTTTCCATCTAACTCCTGATCTACAATTTAAATATTCAATTTATTTATAAGTTCATTTATGGTATCCAAATAGGAATCATGTATAAAATGGGGTTATTCAGCCCCAAAACAATCTAGAAGACCACCTACAGTACGACTTTTAGCTTGACATTTACCAGTTTTAAAATCCCCTATCTAAAGGAAAATCTGGTCCGGATCCATCCTAGCTAAGAAAATGTCCAATTTTTTTCCCAAATCAATAATAATTCTGTCACGTGAGTTATTAAAAATGGTATAGTAAAAATGTATTAAAATTACCTCATACCTTTTTTCGATAAAAAGGCAGATCACATGATAATAAGGGGAAGTGGTCAGAGTTTTCCTTACAATGTTAGGGAATTGATTAGAAATAAATGTTGCCAAACCTCCTTTTGCATGCCCATTTACCAAAGGAGTAGCAGGAGTTACTGTTGAATAAAAAACATCTATACAAACGCCCTCCTTGCTCCAAGTCTCCTGTAAACATGCTATCTGAGCAGATGTTACAAGCTTTAGCCAATCTGAGTTTTTAAATTTCGTTCTTACCCCTGGCACATTCCAACAACTAATTATTAAGGGGTCTATTAGGATAGCGGGCGGAGGCACCACTGCGGCGCTGGCGGTGCGGAAAAATGCATTTTTCCGCCCGCGAGCAGTAGACCTCACGCCCGCCATATGAGAATGGCCAAAGATAGCCCAATTCCCGTCCACCGCTGTGCGACGTGAACCGCCATCAAAGTGCGCCCGCAACCGCGGCGGTGGGAGCCAATGGAGACACAAATTAGGATGCTCCAAACAACCAGTCGCACCGCAGCGGAGAAACCGCCCAATCCTAGACGGCGGAACCTCGACAGCGGAGCGCGAAACCAGAGTCCCGGTCCACACCGCCCGGACACGACCGCTGTGGACCCAGCCCTACACGTTTTCCCGGTGCTGTACCTGATACATCACCAGCAAATCATGGACCGCCGTGGATGCCGCCGCAGGTACGCAATAACACAAACCCACACACAACCACAAAACACAACCCATGGACTGGCACAGGGTCCTTAACCACATCAGATACCCTGGTGGGGACAGGAACACATCCCCAAGTGCACACACACATGACCCACCTGCCACCAATACACCCCTCCGCATCCAGGTCACACATTGACCGCGATCATGCAGCTTTGTCACGGCCACGTCACCGCAGCGGTGAAGACAAGAAAAAACATGCGCACAATGCAGAAGGCTGGGCCAGCGCCAGGCATGGGCAGGGCACAAAGACCACAGGGCCACAACTCCACCCTCCACACACTAGCCCCCCACTGAAGGGACATGCCATGTGCCCCCCCTGTGCACCCCCATGCACAACAACAAGCCAGGTGACACCACACCCTGCACCACACACAAAACAAATAGGGACACAGCCACAGCAGGAGTGGCTGCACAGGAACACACAGCACAGAAGCACAGGGCCAGGGCTACACACACACCACAACAACACCACACCCATGGCAAGTAAACTCAGTACAAGCACCAAATGAACACACACACATACAAGGAACAAACATCTCACTGGACACACAGCCTGCAAAGTCACACACACATACCCCACACTGACACACAGACACATACACAGACCACATGCCACCAGCAATGGAGCACACAAAACAGGAAAGCCAAAGTGAGGTGCACACAAATGGAAGGCCAAGGAGACAACCACCAAGCATGTGTACAGCACATGCAAGACAAGGAATATAGAACAATACCCTCAGCCCATCAAATCACACATGGCTGGCATAGTGATTGAAGTCAAACCACAGACAGCACAGTGCAACAACTCAGGAAGACAGCAAGGCAACACATGTATAGGCACAAGGATGAAAGGGAGGCCCTGAAGTCAAACTATGAACAGCCACACATATGTATACAAATACTTCACAGGAGTACTCCAGCAGCACAACACACAGGGCCCATTGACACACTCCATGACTGTCAAACACTAGTAGGAATCCACACACACATACCCCCCTCACATCTGCAGCACACAACACCAGTGTCAAACAAACAGAAGGGTGGCACTAATGTCCAGGCATTACACAGACAAACAATCACACTCCCTGGGGGTAGCCACAAACATCAAATACACACAGGGATGCCAGAACCAATGTCTGCACAAAAACAACAGACAAACACATAACCCAACAGAACCACACACAGAACCACAACAAGAACAGACATGCCCTGTGCAGCAAAAATGTGGAAAGGCAATGGGAGCACAGACACAACAGGAGTGCACAACCCCATCAGTCAGGAACAATGCACAGACAACATACCACAACACAGACAAGAAGTGTACCATCACAGATAAACACAGCCACAGCAAACAAACAACAGATGCACAGCCAAAAAAACCACATACCAAACACAGCAGGACATCAGTGGATGCACACCAGCCAATGACAAGGCAACATACCCCCACAGCACTGCATGCACACCAAGCAGTGTCTGCACAACAAGCATACCAGCCCCACACAGAAATGAGTGACACAACATGAACCCACACAACACCAATCAGCACAGCACAAAGACAACATCGCACACAGGAAGTGAAGCAGTACCACAGCAAACACACATACATGCAACACAACACCAACAGATGCACAAGTCTGGCACAGAAAGGTGGAAACAACTTGACCAGGGGACTGGGCAGCACACACAGTTGAAGTGCATATGAGCAAACATGACTGACAAACAGCCCAAGAACATCACACAGAACCTATTGGGGAAATGTCCTGAGTGGCACATTGCCACTGTCCAAAGAACTGCACCACAAAGCACAGTGTCACATATCAAGTGATGAGGAGGCATACGCACATGTAAAACAAGGGGACAGCTGACATCCAAGTGAAGTGCCATGGCAGGAGTGTACCATACACAAATAGAGGGAGTGCAGACTCACAATGCGTAGGCATCCCAAGCACAGATAGGGGATGGCAAGACACCACACACAACATCACATACTGGAGGCAAACAGGCACCATGTGACTGCAATGCATGAGAAAACACAACCACAATGGCAGTGTGGATCAGCAGGTCTGCACTGTCTCCACAAACAGTAACAAGACAGATGGATGATCAACAAAACACAACACTGACTTGACAGACACACACACTGCATATTCACAAGTGACAGAAATAACAAGTAGGAGTCAGCCACAACTGCATGGACACACCAACACACTGCACACTGCACAACATACAACTCACACATGTGCATACAACCACATCCACAGGGATAAACAATCCAAACAACAGGCACACACATCCTGGGTGAAACATGTGTGTAGTTGACAATGCAGGGGCACACACACATCAACACTCCAGACAAAGTCAAGACCTTCACAGTGCACACTTCTTGACCACCCAAGAGCACACATTGAAAGAAACCCATGGGACTAGGATGACTGCCCATCACAATATGACCACACACATACACTACTGGGCACACATAAAATAAGAACACACATACATGATGAGCCTGGCCAGCATGCCTGCAATCCTCTGGACAGAATCCCATTCTGAGCTGGCAGTGCACCACAACTTGACATGTGTACAACACAGCCAACATGAACAAACAATGACAATGACAACTGCATTACACCTTAAATTTACAACAATGCCCACACAAGTATCAGGGTCAGGAAGAACTGAAGTCCGTCACCCCTGCAAAAAATAGAGTAAGTGAGTTAAGACATTGGCACGGTTGAAGAGGCACACACAGCATGTGGCACAGTAAACCATATACACACAGCAAAATAACTTTATTCAGTAAGGCCACTGAAAAAACAGACAACAGGAGCAACTGTCTTTATTCACAAATTGCACAGATAGGCAACAAGAGTAGATAATAGCAAGGCGCAAAATGCAGGGCATGTCCATGAGAAGCTGCACAGGCAGGGGCAAAACATCAAGGCCAGTGGCCAGTCCAAGGTGCAGAGTGAGTCCATGAGAAGCTGCACAGGCAGGGGCAAAACAGCAAGGCCAGTGGCCAGTCCAAGGTGCAGAGCATGTCCATGAGAAGCTGCACAGGCAGGGGCAAAACAGCAAGGCCAGTGGCCAGACCAAGGTGCAGAGCATGTCCATGAGAAGCTGCACAGGCAGGGGCAAAACAGCAAGGCCAGTGGCCAGTCCAAGGTGCAGAGCATGTCCATGAGAAGCTGCACAGGCAGGGGCAAAACAGCAAGGCCAGTGGCCAGTCCAAGGTGCAGAGCATGTCCACGAGAAGCTGCACAGGCAGGGGGCACACAGCAGTGAATGACAAGGCCAGTGGGCAGGACAAAGTGCAGAGTGAGTCCATGAGAAGCTGCACAGGCAGGGGGCACACAGCAGTGAACGACAAGGCCAGTGGGCAGGACAAAGTGCAGAGTGAGTCAATGAGAAGCTGCATAGGCAGGGGGCACACAGCAGTGAACGACAAGGCCAGTGGGCAGGATAAAGTGCAGAGTGAGTCCATGAGAAGCTGCACAGGCAGGGGGCACACAGCAGTGAACGACAAGGCCAGTGGGCAGGACAAAGGGCAGAGTGAGTCCATGAGAAGATGCACAGGCAGGGGGCACACAGCAGTGAACGACAAGGCCAGATGGCAGGACAAAGTGTAGAGTGAGTCCATGAGAAGCTGCACAGGCAGGGGGCACACAGCAGTGAACGACAAGGCCAGTGGGCAGGACAAAGTGCAGAGTGAGTCCATGAAAAGCTGCACAGGCAGGGGGCACACAGCACTGAACGACAAGGCCAGTGGGCAGGACAAAGTGCAGAGTGAGTCCATGAGAAGCTGCACAGGCAGGGGGCACACAGCAGTGAACGACAAGGCCAGTGGGCAGGACAAAGTGCAGAGTGAGTCCATGAGAAGATGCACAGGGAATGTGTGCAACTGTACCCTCCATGGTCAGCAACACAGTCTGGGGTGTCACGATGTGCAGCACAGGCCATGCTGTGTGAGAGACAGGCGTGTGAGGTCGACCAACACTCAGACTTGGCTGTCAGTCGTACTGGGAGCTGGCTGTGTGTCGGGCACAGTTGGAGCACTTGACTGGGGAGAGGGAGGCACAGCTGAGGTATACCTATCAGTGTCTTGGCAAAACGGAAGGCTGCTTGGACCAGGTGGTGTAGTGGCACGTGGAGGTGGAGGTGGAGTCATGCAGACGTGAGACACAGTGTGGATGGGAGATTGTGGAGGGGTGCCTTTCCACTTCTTGGGGAGTCGCAATTGCTTCCCTGTCTTGGGAACAATGGGAAGTGGCGTGGACACATCAGGCTCACTCAACACCAAGGCTGCGGCAGGTGCAGACGCTGGCCCTCCTTCTGGTGACGTGCTTGAACCTGCGCAACGCTTTGCATGGCCCTGGCTTTGCCCCTCCATCCCCTGCCTACCAGGTGGTCCCCCCACAGTGCCCTCCATTCCCTGCTTCACTGGGCTTGCAATGGGAGTCGAGGTAATGGGTGAATCGGACTTGCAGCCCTTCTTATGCCTACCCTTGGCACTCACCACCTTCTCAGTGGGCATGGAAATTGTATGTTTGGTTTTGGGAGACGCTTTCGGGACAGGAGAGTCCTCGGCTGGGGATGGCCCTGAGGCACGTGACCCTGACGCCTGCTTCTTGGCTCTTTGTCCCCTGGTGTTGCCTGACGGGCTCTTGTCTGTGTGCACTGGGGTGGCTTTGGTCATCTGTGGGGATGGTGTCTGCGGCCTGGACCGCTTTGGCTTCTGTTGCTGCTGTGTGCTACGTGTGCCGTATCGTGACTTAGAGGTCTGTGGAGCGTGGTCACTGTCGTCCGACGTGGCCACTGGCATGGGTGTGGACAAAGGGACTTTCGCTGGACTCCCAGATTGTGCCAGTTGAAGGGCTGATGTCACTGCAGTGGACAATGACTGGACAGTCCGGTGCAGCCCAACCACGTCTGAATGTATGCCCTCAATGAATGCAACCACCTGAGCCAATTTACTGTCGTGGTCCATGAATGCATTGAGGAGAGCTGTCTGGCCTACACACAGCTGGCGCAAAGGTCCACAGACTCAGCACTGATAGCAGCAGGGGGGACCTGGGCAGGGGCTGCGGTGCCGGGGGTGAAGGACACCCTTCCCCTCTTAGCGGTGCGAACACGGGCAGCACCAGAGGAAGTGGCTGGGAGGGTGGGCACTGCACGCTGTGTGGTGGAAGATGATGCAGAGTCCCCATTCCCTGTGCCCGCCAACATGTCTGCATCACGCTGGCATCAGATGACGTAGTACTTTACGTCTCGGGCTGTGATTCCTCCAGAAGACTCCTGTCCCCCTCCGAGGCGCTGGTTACATCTCTCTCACAGGGCTCCTCTGCAGCTGTTGTGCTAGTTTCCCCACCACTGGTGTCCGTCCCCTGTTCCTCTGTGACCACGGGAGATGCTGCATGAGAGAGAGAGATGTAGGGTCAGTGCAGTGGCAGCAACAGAACAAACATATACAATACAAACAACCATTAAGATGTCTAGATCTACATGTTGCACGCCACCCTGTGCAATTACATCGTTCAAACCCACCTCTGTCATCACAACAGTGCGTGTGCACAATCAAACCAGGACAAAGTGAGCAATGTGATGACCACACAGCACAACATCCTGCATGTGGCTCTGTTACAACAGCAACACAGATAGCTCATACCTGTCTCACACCACCCACAATGCCATTGAAATGCCCCATACCCGTTTCCCATTGTTAAGTACAGGTAGGACACATGCATGACAGCTGCACCCAGCACAGGTACAAGCTTACACTCACAGGCCACTGCATCACACTACCAACATCACATCGCCCAGCGCTGGCACATGCTGTGCACACATGCAGCCACACACAGCCATAGTCACCCTTCCCAGTACACTCACCCCTAATTGCCTGCTGATGCTCCTTCAATCGTGCATCCAGCTCAGGGTGAGTCACGGCCAAGATGCGGCACATTAGTGGTGCCATGCTGCGCCGTGCCATCCGGCCAGTGCGAGGGATCAGCCCCAGTGTCATCTCCGCAACGTTCGTTGCCAGCCGTGAGATGTTGTCCCACCTCTTGTGCCAGTGGGTGCGCCGTCGGTTTGATACTCCCAGAGCACGCACCTTGTTCGCAATGCCCCTCCACACGACCTTACACTGGTGTACCTTGAGCTGCAGGCATGGGAGACAAGAGGGGGCAAACATCAGTGACACAGTGTCATGTGACAAAATCACTCAGGACAGTAGCATGATACAGATTCATCACAAATCCACATATCTCACATGCAGAGACAGGAATTCTTTTCACATGGTACATCTGCATGTGAGAATCACACGTAAATGCATGCATGTGTGAGGGGGGACACAATACCTGCACATCTCATGTACAAGCAGGATGCCAGCACAGAAGACCATGTGTACTCTGCCCACATCTACTAACCATTTTTAGGTAGAGCAAGACATACGTCACAAAACAACATGTGTATGTGGCGAGACCCACTGTGTCCGACAATGCGCAGGCGTCAATGAACATGCACTGTGAGTAGCCCACTGTGTCATGTATGTCACATTGAGGGACATGATCTCACAAACCCACGCCCTTCTCACAGTGCCAAGATTAATCTTGATACCCAGGTTCTGAGGGACACCGGGTCGCCCCATTATCTTTAATACTTCTCACAGTGCTAGTCGTGTGCACTCTACAGGGTTGACATGGCACATTGATGGGGAGTCAAATTTGAAAATGAACATGTTAAACTCTGTACAGTCAGGGATGTGTTCTTGTTGGATTGGGTGATGACTGTGCAGGCCAGGTGGGCTCACACTGAGATGGGCAACAGGGAACCGCAAAGACATGCACACTAGCAATCAATGTCCTGAATCCTCCATTACCAACTTGCTGCTTCACTGTATGGCTGACAAGACAAGACATGTCCCTCCAAGCTTGATGTGCAGGCAGGGGGACTTGTGGAGTAGGGTACACACCCCTTTACCCAATGGAATGCAAGTTAGGCAATGCATGACACAAACCCACACTCACATGCACATACTGCATCAGACCGACTACATGTGTGCCCCCCCTGCACTCTCACACCCACTGTGGAAGACTTACCACGACATTTGGGGCACCATATAGCCTTGGGTACTGTGTGAGCACCTCGTCCACCAGGACCTCAAGCTCCTCGCCTGTGAAGGGACTGGCACAGATCTTCTCTGTCCTTAACATCACTGTTGGTTAGAGACAGCAGCGGCAGCAGCAGGTGAGGGTCTCAGGCAGCAGTCCCTGGAGGCAGCAGCAGGTGAGGGTCTCAGGCAGCAGTCCCTGGAGGCAGCAGCAGGTGAGGGTCTCAGGCAGCAGTCCCTGGAGGCAGCAGCAGGTGAGGGTCTCAGGCAGCAGTCCCTGGAGGCAGCAGCAGGTGTGGGTCTCAGGCAGCAGTCCCTAGAGGCAGCAGCAGGTGAGGGTCTCAGGCAGCAGGCTCTGTGAGCAGTGGAAATGTGGGGCACTCTCCCACACATATATAGCCCCCTGGTGTCGTTCCAGTAGTCCTGGGCTGCTGCAATTGGTGTACCAGGTCAGCCTTTTACAAATGCATCCAATGACTGGCACCGCGGTGGTGTAGCACGCCTACCGCTATTTTCAAAATTGCATCAAGCTTCCGCGATCGCGGAGCCCATTGGCTGTAATGGCATGGACCGTGGCGGTGACACACCGCAGGGGCCAGGCGGGCGCTACCGCAGTGGTGCATCTTTTGATTGCATCCAATGACCGGCACCGCAGTGGTGTAGCACGCCTACCGCTATTTTCAAAATTGCATCAAGCTTCCGCGATCGCGGAGCCCATTGGCTGTAATGGCATAGACCATGGCGTTGACACACCGCTGGGGCCAGGCGGTAGTTTCCGCGATTTGGGTGCCATAGACACATATGAGGCACCTCGATTTGGGTGGCGGAGCATGCCAACTGCCATTTGGGCATGTCTCTGGGGCTATCAGTACCGCACCTGTGCTTTGGGGAGTGTTGCACACACACCGCTTGGGCCAGGCGGTAGTTTCCGCAATTTGGGTGCCATAGACACACATGAGGCACCACGATTTGGGTGGCGGAGCATGCCAACCGCCATTTGGGCATGTCTCTGGGGCTATCAGTACCGCACCTGTGCATTGGGGAGTGTTGCACACACACCGCTGGGGTCAGGCGGTAGTTTCCGCGATTTCGGTGCCATAGACACACATGAGGCACCGCGATTTGGGTGGCGGAGCATGCCAACAGCCATTTGGGCATGTCTCTGGGGCTATCAGTACCGCACCTGTGCATTGGGGAGTGTTGCACACACACCGCTGGGGCCAGGCAGTAGTTTCCGCGATTTGGGTGCCATAGACACACATGAGGCACCGCGATTTGGGTGGCGGAGCATGCCAACCACCATTTGGGCATGTCTCTGGGGCTATCAGTACCGCACCTGTGCATTGGGGAGTGTTGCACACACACCGCTGGGGCCAGGCAGTAGTTTCCGCGATTTGGGTGCCATAGACACACATGAGGCACCGCGATTTGGGTGGCGGAGCATGCCAACCGCCATTTGGGCATCACGTGTCTCTCACTACCGCACCTACAGTACACTACACGACAGTGTTGGTATGGACAATACAATGTGTATACATGTCAATGTGTTGATGTGCATTGTCAATCACAGAAATGTTTGTCTCAATTGATGATGTTTGTTTTTGCATGTCCTCTCATGTTAGATCATGCACACACTCGTCATTGATGCTCAGACTGTGGTCATTCTGTTGTTGAGGTGTGCCAGGTTCAATTGACGCCTGAATGTGTGTCATGTACAGCAGCTAGGTAGGATACCGTGGGGTTGCCTTGTCACACATGTGCAGGATGACAGACTCCCAGGCGTGCCCATGGGGAATGTGGCCATATCCCAATGTCCATTCACTTTGACCGAGGTGTTGTTTGGGGGACTTGCTGTGTGTAATTAGACAAGTGTGTGATTTGTGTAGTTGAAGGGGTCCCTACATGTCAGCTGGTCTGTGACTCAATTCATATGACATTCTTTGTTGGCGTTGTGTCAGCCATGATGTGAGATGCTGTGCACATCCCATGATGTATTGCATTACAATGTGTCCACTCTCATCTCAACTAGGAGGAGACCAAATCTGCATCGTCACTTGACAGTGCTGGCAGACATTTAGGATGAGGCGATCATCCAGAAATGCCGTCTGGATAGAGCCATCCTAAAGACCCTTTGTGATTTGTTGGAGCCCCACCTGCAGCCTCGCCGAACATATCCAACAGCTTTCACCCCAACGTATAAGGTGATGGCGGCACTGCATTTTTTTGCCACTGGATCATTCCAGTACACGGTGGCCGAGGCAGGTGGGATGTCACAACCTATGTTCAGCATGGTGCTGCATGATGTTCTGTCCGCCATGATGATCTACAAGGACAGATACATCCATTTCCCCAGGGGGACAGAATTGCCAGCTGTAAAGGGAGATTTCTATCCCCTCGGACACATCCCCATGTTGTTGGTGCCATTGATTGCACCCATGTTGGGCTAGTGCCACCACAGGCACGTGAGCACATCTACAGGAATCGTAAACATTACCACTCCATAAATGTGCAAGTGGTATGCCTGGCAGATATGATCATCTCACACGTGTGTGCAAAATTTCCAGGCTCGGCCCATGACTCATACATCCTACGTAGCAGCATTGTACCCCAGCTGATGGCCAATCTGCTTCCTGAGCGTGAATGGATTGTGGGTGAGTATGCCTAGTCATTTGGCGTGCTGTGTGTGTGACCTGCTGTCCTCTGCATCAGCGACATTGCAATGTTTCTTTGTGTTTGTCACACATAGGTGACTCTGCATATCCCAACCATCCTTGGTTGCTGAGCCCACTGCGGAATCCCAGGACACCAACTGATGTCCGCTATAATGATGCCCATGGGAGGACACGTCGTGTGGTGGAGCGTACCTTTGGACTGCTGAAGTCACGTTTCCGCTGCCTGGACAAGACCGGAGGGGCACTGATGTACTCGCCCAGGAAGGTGTGTCAGATTGTAGTGGCATGCTGCATGCTCCACAACCTAGCCATTCGCAAGGAGATTCCCCTGCTCCTGGATGATGATGAGCAGCCAAGGCCCCCGCCTGCAAACCAACCCGTGTCCAGTGATGAGGACAGTGGAGAGGAGGAAGGTGTTGACCTGCGTCAACAGCTCATCACCCGCTACTTCACTTGAAGGTGGGTGACAATGTACAATGTACCCATTGTCTGATGATGTTGCTGTTGTTGTGAAGGTGTAAGTGAGATTTGTGACAGCAGCCAGTTGTAGACTCAGTGTTTGCTGTCAATGTTCATGGGACAGTTCATTTCTGAACATCTACAGGATGTGTATGTTTGCACTTGTTGCCCATTGTTATGTGTGCATGTGGGTTGTTCTTGTTGTGAAGTGTTGTGTGATGTCTGTGATGCTACACCCAGACTAGTGAATGTCCCCTGGTACATTGTATTCATGGTGAAAATTGTACATCCTGGAATAAAGACAGAGCAGGTACAACAACATGTGTGTAAGGATTTGTTTATTTACAAAGGTGACATGTGAGGGGGGGTACATTTACAGTGAGGTGATTAGTAGAGCAGTGAGTTGACAGTTATGGTAAATGAGATAATCGAGTGGTCACCACATAGGTGTGGTGACCCAGTCCAACAGACAGATGCCATTCACAAGGCAGTGTGGGGAAGGACAGTCCAAAAAGTCAATGCAGTGGTGAAGAGGGTTGCCATCATGGCTAGCTGCATGACTGGCGTTTGGCAGGTGCTTTGCCAACAGATACTCCCAGGGTTTTCTTCAGATGGCCCCTTCTCCGCTTGGCAGGGGGGGCCTCTGATGTAGGGCCAGTGGGGTCTGAGGACTCACCCCTCTCTGTGGCCGCAGGGGAGGATGGTGAACTGTCATCCTGCGGACCACCAGTGGGAGGGGGAGGTGTTGTTTGTGGCGCAGGCCTGTCCCTCAGTACCGCCACTAGCTGGCCTAAGAGGTCCACAATTTGTCCCATGCGGGTGTCCATGGACCTCATCAGCAGGAGGAGCTCACGTGAATCTTTTTCGGACCAGGCCGTTTGTCCCTGGGCCCGTTCATATGCCCCAAGGACTCTGTGGACGTGGTCCAGGGATTCGGTCCCAGGCTGTGATCGTGTGTGCCCCTCCCACCTGCACTGCTGCCACGGACCTGTTGCCTCTCCACTGTCGGACCACACATCCTCTCCCTGCCCTCCTCAGTTGGTGGGGTGGTCATTCTGTGGGACAGGGAGGGTGCTGCAGGCACCACTGGTGGTTGTGGTGGTGGTGGAGGACGCACCGGACGTAACAGCAGGGGCCTGCAGATTGGTTGTTGTAGCTGCAGATGTGGTGAGGGGGACGATGGGGTCCTGGGACCAGTTGCGCCCTGGAACACCAGATGGGCCGGCCTCGGTCTCCTCGTCCAAAGATTCCTGGGAGTCAACATCTGAGTGTCGATGTTCCGGGGGGGGGAGACTGGCCCTGCAGGTTGCTGGTGTCGTCCTCTGCAGTCAATTCTTGGTCACCTGTGGGTCAGAGGGGAAATGGTCATTGGGGTGCACCCCGCAAGCTTTGTGTTAGCTGTGTGTCATTCACTGTTAGTACACTACACAGTTGACTGATCATCACATTGTTTCCTATGTGCACTACTGTGCCTCCTGACATGCTGCGGTGGTACATGCATTTCTTGGCCATGGTGTGAGGTGTCAATATATACCATGCGCCACGTGCATAATTTGTGATTACAGGGACATGTTGACATCTAGGGCCTTGCGCAAAATATGATTTTTGTGCGGACTGTTTGTAGATTTTTATGACCTGTCAGCTGTCACATCTGGGCATGTCCTGGCCATTGTCATCTCCTGCATACCTTTGTCTTGTCATGTGCATATTTGGATTGGTACCACATACCATGCTTTCTTACTTTTCATATGGTCCTTGTTACTCTGTCCCCATGGCACTGAACCTGTCATTCATTGCTGTGCATGATTGTTCCCAGTCTTTCCTCTACATGTGCATTGGTGTGTCACACTTTGGTTGCTGTGACAGTTTCCTTTGCTTAGCTGTGTGCACACTGTGCGTGGCAATATGATTGGTGTGCATATTTGTGCATTGAGAGGACTGGTGTTGTCATATGGCACCATTCTTTTTGTGTTGAATGGCTAGGTGCATGTACTGCCTACTTACCTGTGGGTGTTAGCATTTGTCTTTGTTTTGTGACACATCTGTGTGTGTGTGGTGGAGGCTTGCATCCTGCTCAGTGGTGGCACAAGACAGAATAATATGTCTAGCTAGCTGTTAGTTTATTTGAAGTGATCCATTATATGCCACTTGCATCTGGGTGGTATGGGGAGATCCATCTTGTTGGACTGGGGGACAGGGGTGCATGGTGTTAGTAGTAGTACAGGCCTCCCTCCCACAAACAGCCCTCCATGGCAAGATGGCTACCTACCTGTACGTTTGTTGGGGATGTAATGGCTGACACATGCTTCTGGGTGGGGTGGGGGAGTGCTCCATCCTGCTGAGGTGTGGGACAGGGGGCATGGTGGGAGTAGTAGTACAGGCCTCCCCCCCCAAACAGCCGTCCATGGCAAGATGGCTACCTACCTGTAAGTTTGTTTGTTGGGGATGTAATGGCTGACACATGCTTCTGGGTGGGGTGGGGGAGTGCTCCATCCTGCTGAGGTTTGGGACAGGGGGCATGGTGGGAGTAGTAGTACAGGCCTCCCCCCAAACAGCCCTCCATGGCAAGATGGCTACCTACCTGTAAGTTTGTTTGTTGGGGATGTAATGGCTGACACATGCTTCTGGGTAGGGTGGGGGAGTGCTCCATCCTGCTGAGGTGTGGGACAGGGGGCATGGTGGGAGTAGTAGTACAGGCCTCCCTCCCACAAACAGCCCTCCATGGCAAGATGGCTACCTACCTGTTACTTTGATGGTGGTGATGTAATGGCTGACACATGCTTCTGGGTGGGGTGGGGAGATCCATCTTCTTGGACTGGGGGACAGGGGTGCATGGTGTTAGTAGTAGTACAGGCCTCCCTCCCACAAACAGCCCTCCATGGCAAGATGGCTACCTACCTGTTACTTTGATGGTGGTGATGTAATGGCTGACACATGCTTCTGGGTGGGGTGGGGGAGTGCTCCATCCTGCTGAGGTGTGGGACAGGAGAAATGGTGGGAGTAGTAGTACAGGCCTCCCTCCCACAAACAGCCCTCCATGGCAAGATGGCTACCTACCTGTAAGTTTGTCTGTTGGGGATGTAATGGCTGACACATGCTTCTGGGTGGGGTGGGGGAGTGCTCCATCCTGCTGAGGTGTGGGACAGGGGGCATGGTGGGAGTAGTAGTACAGGCCTCCCTCCCACAAACAGCCCTCCATGACAAGATGGCTACCTACTTGTTACTTTGATGGTGGTGATGTAATGGCTGACACATGCTTCTGGGTGGGGTGGGGAGGTGCTCCATCTTGCTGAGGTGTGGGACAAGGGGGCATGGTGGGAGTTGCCGTGCTGGCTACCTGTGCACATGCACCCATGGTAATGTTGCTAGCTACATTGGTGGTGATTGGGAGGGGGTGGATGTTGGATCTGTCAGACATGTTTTTGTGAGTGTGTGGTGCAGATGAATGGAATTGGTCCTAGGAGGTGTAGCTTTGTAGTTGTGCAAGGCAGTACATAGCAGTGTGGTGGTAGTCATTTGTTTGTACTTACCAGCTTCCACTCCCCCGGGTACTCCTGTGAGACTCTCTGGATGCAGTATGGCAAGCACCTTCTCCTCCCATGGGGTGAATGGTTTTGTTGCTATGGGAGTGCCACCGCCAGTCCTGTCAGCCAGCTCACGGTTCTTGGTCCTCCTCTCTTTGACAACCCTCTTCAAGTCAAGCCACCGCTTCATGATTTCCTTTCTGTATCTTGGGATGGTCCCTACTGCATTGACATTCTGGACTATCCTTGCCCACATTTGAGTCCTTGTGGCTAATGGTGTCTGTTGGACCAGGCTACCAAACAGTTGTGGTTCCACTCTGACTATCTCATCTACCATAACCTTCAACTCACTCTCTGTGAATTTGGGCATTTTATGTGTTGACATGGTGTGTGATGTGCAGAGGGGTTATAGGTGCAGGGGTGTAGGTGGTGGTGGTGGTGATGTGTATGGTGTGTGATGTGCAAAGGGGTTAGGGGTGCAGGTGTGGAAGTGGTGGTGGTGGTGTGTGTGGTGTGAGTGGTGATGGTGTGTAGCTTTGCCTATCCTTTGTTCTCAGGGGTTGGGCCCTTCAGTTGTGGGGTAGTGCAGAGGATTGTGGTCAAGGAAGGGGCTGGTTTTATGCTCTGCTATGTGGGTGTGTCCACATTTGGGAGTGCTCTCAGGTGTGTTGTGTGGGTTGTCCTTGTATTTTTTTTTTTTTTTGCAATGTTGTGTCATTGGGGTGTGTTTTCTGTTTTTGGGTGGCATGGCTACTTTGGTGTGGGCACTTTGTGGCCTTAATGTGGGATTTTTAATTCGTCCGCCAAATTTGTCACGGAGCGTCCGCGGCGGTGAGTTGCTGCAGCTCTTCTGCATGCTCTCCCATTCATCACTGTTAGCGACCGCGGCGGTCGGAAACAGCGGAACATGCCGCGGGACCATCGGGGATATCCTAATTTCCCGTGCAGTGTCTCCGCTATCCTTGCGGCGGGTTGGTGTTTTTCCGCCGCAGATCCGTCTGCCGCGGACGTGTTTTGGCCATCTCCGCACGCTACGGGCGGTTTTTCTTTCCCCCGTTCCGCCGCGGTCGGTGTTTTTGGGCGGTTGATCATAATTTGGCCACCAGTTTCTCCCCGGTGCCGGCGGGCGGTTGTTTTCCGCTTCCATGGCGTTCGGGGTGATTTTCCGACCGCCATCCTAATGGGCCCCTAAGTGTTGATTTGGGGAATCTAAAGGTGCCACCCCTTCTTGATAGCTCTTTATTAATCTGTAGGGTTCCACAGACCTTAGACCTTCAATCCCTATCTGACAGCACAATCTGTTTCTGTCAATCCTGATCCTCTAACTGCAATAATATAGTTTTTGTAAGTGGTGCATCAGTCTTACGTAGCAATACCAGCTGACCTCTCTGCTGATTTTCTCATGTTCTAATACTGCTCCCAGAAAAAGAAACTGGAGCCAAGTTTTTCATTCTACTATGCCTAAGAGGTCTATAAAAGTATCCTAAGGGGAGAACTTCAATCTTAGTTTGCCCAGAAAGTCTTTGTGCTAAGCGATCAAATACATTTTCAATGATTTGTGGTCTTCTAAAATTGACAATTAAGCAATCACCTGTGGTTTCTTTTGGGTGGGCTCCAAGCCAGGCTGTTCTCTACACATGCATCACCTCACACGCCAACCTGTATTTGCAACCCTCTTTAAAAATTTTGGCACATCCTTTGAGATGATGCTGTACAGGATACACTCAGGGGGGAGGTGGGGATAGCCTTTAGCATAATTTTGGCCCCTCCCATCTGCCTGTCCGTGATGCTCTTTGTTGCCTGTTGCTCTTTGTCGTCTTTGAGGGTATTGTTGGCACATACTGGTGCTCAGTGTGAAGGATGTGTAACCATAGAGCTGTAATTTAATTCTTCTCACATTGTATGATGAGATGTTTTAATGGTGTGGAGCAAGGTAAGTCGACAAAATATCGAGTTTTAAATATCGTTGTGCAATAATATCGAGTTTTAAATGTTGAAATTCAAAAATATCGTTGTATATAATATCAATGTCAAGAATATCGATTTCTTCTGTTGTATAAAATATCGTTGTCAAAAATATCGATTTTTAAAATATCGTTATTAAAAAATATCGATTTTGTAAATGTTGTGAATTATTTAACATAGTATATCATTTTAAATGTATTAATAATTTTTAATACATTGTATATGTTTTATATAAAAAATGTTTTAGGAGTGGGATGTTGGGTGGGGAGTGTTTTAAAAATATTTATTTTTAAAAGTGAAAAAAATTTAAAATATTAATGACATTTTAAATTGTGTTTTAGGAGCTGGGTTTATAGGGGATAAGGGTGGAGAGTGTTGTAAAAAAACATTACAAAATATATAAGAACATTTAAATATATTAATTACATTTTAAATTGTGTTTTAGGAGTGGGATGTTGAGTTTATAGGGTATAAGGGTGGGGAGTGTTTTAAAACATTTTTTTAAAATATTTTAAACATTTAAAAAATATTTATGAAATTTTAAATTGTGTTTTAGGAGTGGGGTGTTGGGTTTATAGGGGATAAGGGTGGGGAGTGATTTAAAAATAGAATTAATTTTTTTTAAAGATTTAATAAAATATATACAAAATATTATTTTTTATTAGGAGTGGGATCTTGTGGTTATAGGTGATAAGGGTGGGGAGTATTTTAATCTAAAAAAAATTAAAATTAAATTGGATTTTAGGAGTGTGATGTTGGGGTTATAGGTGATGTTGGGTGTTTTTTGTAAATAATGTAAAAGTATTAAAAAAATACAATATCTTTTAAATAATTTAAAAAAATAAATAAAAAATGTTTTGATATTTTGTGAAATTTGTGAATAATTTTGTTGTTATGTTTAAATAAAAAAATGATACATTTGGAGAATAATTTAAAAAAATTCAAATGAAAATTTGGATTATGATAGAAAAATTATTTACAAATAACATATTTTTAGGGAACATTTATTAAAAATGGGAATATGTAAATATATGTATAATGTGTATAATTTTATATGTTTTTATGTATTTTTTGGCAATATTATATTTAAGAATTATATTTTTGAATATTTTTCTTGAGTTGATATAGTTTGGTGTGGGAATAGAAAATTATATATGTTTAATGTCCAGCACCTTCCCTGAGTTAATGTAGTTTGGAGTGGGAATAGTAAATTATATATGTTTAGTGTCCAGCACCTTCCTTGACTTAATGTAGTTTGGAGTGGGAATAGTAATTTATATATATTTAGGGCCAGATTCTGATCTTGCTCGGAAAGCCCTCCGTATCACTCGGATCCAGAGGGCTTTCCAAGCGAGATGTGATGTGCGAGTCCAACCGAGCGTGTACGATGCAACCGCATGGTTACGGACTCGGTTCGGCTGGATTCCCATAGCACTCTATGGGAGCTTGTGTACGGACGCGTACACAGGCTCCTATAGCCAAAAAGGGGTGGTTGGGGAAAAGTGTACACACTGTGGCGGGCACCCCATTTTGCCCGCCACACTGTGCATGCTTGGATCGGGGGGACCCATGCACATCCCCCCGTGACCAATTCGGAGTGCTTCGGGTGAAGGGGGGGGCCTGCTCTGGCCCCCCGTAGTCCGATTCCGCCAGCTTCTTACACTCGCTGAGACCGAGTTGATACAGCTGTCCGAATCGTGCATCGTACTCACCCGTTCCGAATCCAGGTCCATTGCACAGCATGATTTGGCTCCGTACAAGTCGGATGGATAGATTCGGATTCGTAAACTATTCGGTCGGCGCGGACGCGATCTTCACATCGTACTTGGTCGTTTGTAACGGGGGACGATTCAAACGGAATGATAGGCTCCGAATCGGATTTGCTCTTTACGGTTCCAATTCGGAGGCTTACGAGATCGGAATCGCCCCGTAGTGTCAAGCACCTTCCCTGAGTTAATGTGGTTTGGAGTGGGAATAGTAAATTATACATGTTTAGTGTCCAGCACCTTCCTTGACTTAATGTAGTTTGGAGTGGGAAAAGTAAATTATATATGTTTAGTGTCCAACACCTTCCCTGAGTTAATGTTGTTTGGAGTGGGAATAGTAAATTATATATGTTTAGTGTCCAGCACCTTCCTTGACTTCATGTAGTTTGGAGTGGGAATAGTAAAGTATATATGTTTAGTGTCCAGCACCTTCCCTGACTTTTTCAAATCTGGAGTGGGAATAGTTAATTATATATGTTTAGTGTCCAGCACCTTCCCTGACTTAATGTAGTTTGGAGTGGGAATAGTAATTTATATATGTTTAGTGTCCAGGACCTTCCTGACTTAATGAAGTTTGGAGTGGGAATAGTAATGTATATATGTTTAGTGTCCATCACCCACCCTGAGTTGATACAGTTTGGAGTGGGAATAGTAAATTATATATGTTTAGTGTTCAGCACCTTCCCTGAGTTAATGTAGTTTGGAGTGGGAATAGTAAATTATATATGTTTAGTGTCCAAAACCTTCCCTGAGTTAAAGTAGTTTGGAGTGGGAATAGTAAATTATATATGTTTAGTGTCCAGCATCTTCCCTGACTTTTTCTAGTTTGTAGTGTTAATAGTCAATTATATATGTTAACTATGCAATGCCTTCCCTGACTTTTTCAAGTTTGGAGTAGGAATAGTTAATTATATATGTTTATTGTCCATGCCTTCCCTGACTTAATACAGTATGGAGTGGGAATAGTAAATTATATATGTTTAGTGTCCAGCACCTTCCCTGACTTAGGGGCTCATTACGATGACGGACGGAAAATCCCTCCGACCGCTGTGCCTGCGGGAAAAAAACGTCCGATTGTACTGCGGCATTTCCGCCGGTCATATTACGATGGAAAGCACGTAAAGTCCGTCCGCAGCGGTCAGAATCCACAAAAGTCCATCCGCCACGGTCGAAAAAGCTGCAAATCCGACCGCTGCGGTCAGGGAAAGCTGATCAATGGACCAAAAAGGCCGCACCTCCCGCGGAATGACTGCACGGCTAATTACGATGAGAAAGCGGAGCTGGTGTAACGATCATATGCAAAAGAAACAATTGATGGACGGAATGCTGGACAATGCAAACATTCACCCCCAGTCACAAGGATCTGGGTTTAATCCATCATTCTTTTGCTCACCACACCACCCCAGTTTGGACCCGGCCATATGCAAATCAGTCTTGACCCTGTTCCTTGTGGGAACAGTCCAGCCCGAACTGCCAAGCCAGGTCCTCCCTGGACCGGAAACAAGCATCCTGGGACCGGTTTCAGGGCATCACCCTTCATCAGCCAGGCTAGCTTGAATCCAGTGGTGTAGTGAGCACGTGTGTCTTTTGCTTCCTCGCCCTAAGTGCGCCGGGTATGCCCAGACATGGGTCCCGGGCTCACTGTGCCACTGGATTCAAGCTATCCTGGCTGAAGAGGGGTGAAACCCCGAAACCGGTCCTAGGATGCTTGTTTCCGGTCCAGGGAGGACCTGGCTTAGCAGTTCGGGCTGGACTGTTCCCATGAGGCACAGGGTCAAGGCTAATTTGCATATGGCCACGTCTAAACTGGGGTGGCATGGTGAGCAAAAGAATGATTGATTTAACCCAGATCTCTTGACTGGGGGTGAATGTTTTGATTTGTTCTGCATTCCGTCCATCAATTGTGTGTCTTTTGCTTCCTCGCCCTAAGTGCGCTGGGTATGCCCAGACGTGGGTCCCGGGCTCACTGTGCCACTGGATTCAAGCTATCGTGGCTGAAGAGGGGTGAAACCCTGAAACCGGTCCTAGGATGCTTGTTTCTGGTCCAGGGAGGACCGGCTTAGCAGTTCGGGCTGGACTGTTCCCATGAGGCACAGGGTCAAGTCTGATTTGCATATGGCCAGGTCTAAACTGGGGTGGCATGGTGAGCAAAAGAATGATGGATTTAACCCAGATCTCTTGACTGGGGGTGAATGTTTTGATTTGTTCTGCATTCCGTCCATCAATTGTGTGTCTTTTGCTTCCTCGCCCTAAGTGCGCCGGGTATGCCCAGACTTGGATCCCGGGCTCACTGTGCCACTGGATTCAAGCTATCCTAGCTGAAGAGGGGTGAAACCCCAAAACCAGTCCTAGGATGCTTGTTTCCGGTCCAGGGAGGACCTGGCTTACCAGTTCGGGCTGGACTGTTCCCATGAGGCACAGGGTCAAGACTGATTTGCATATGGCCAGGTCTAAACTGGGGTGGCATGGTGAGCGAAAGAATGATGGATTTAACCCAGATCTCTTAACTGGGGGAGAATGTTTGGATTTGTTCTGCATTCCATCCATCAATTGTGTGTCTTTTGCTTCCTCGCCCTAAGTGTGCCTGGTATGCCCAGACATGGGTCCCGGGCTCACTGTGCCACTGGATTCAAGCTATCCTGGCTGAAGAGGGGTGAAACCCCGAAACCGGTCCTAGGATGCTTGTTTCCGGTCCAGGGAGGACCTGGCTTAGCAGTTCGGGCTGGACTGTTCCCATGAGGCACAGGGTCAAGACTGATTTGCATATGGCCAGGTCTAAACTGGGGTGGCATGGTGAGCAAAAGAATGATGGATTTAACCCAGATCTCTTGACTGGGGGTGAATGTTTTGATTTGTTCTGCATTCCGTCCATCATTTGTGTGTCTTTTGGTGTAACGATCATGGCTGTTCCGACCACCGCGGATGCGCTCAGGCCAAATGAATAGCGACAGTACAAACTTCACTACAATGCTCAAAGTGTGCCTGTATTATCCGCAGCCCTCAATAACATCATACATCCACCAATGACACACCACAAATGCATTCCTGAAATGAAAGCCATGGTCAGCATGGAAGATACACCTGGTGGTCATCACTCATGTGGACACACCCACATACCACAGTACAAAACCAACCCCTTCCTGGACCAGCATTCTTTGCAAAATAGGCACAGAGAGAGGCAGAGAGACAGGACACCATTTTGACACACAGCACACCATCACACCCACACAACTCCACACACCACCACTTCACATCCACACACCTGACACACCTCACACATCCTCATCACCACCTTGCACCCTGCACCTTTCATTCATTTGCACCATGGCCAATCCCAAAATACCAACATTCTCAGACACAGAGTTGAAAGTGCTGGTAGATGAGATAATCAGGGTCGAACCACATTTGTATGGGAACCTGGTCCAACAGACACCCATTGTGCGCAAAAATCAGATGTGGGCTAGGATCTACAACAAAGTCAATGCAGTAGGGACCACCCTACGCACACTGCATGACATCAAAAGGCGGTGGACCGACCTCAGGGCCCAGGTCAAGGCTCGGGCACAGAGGAACCATGAGGCGGCCCAAAGAACTGGTGGCGGCCCTCCCATTCCACCACTAACATTCACCAAAAGGGAGGAGAAGGTGCTTGCCATACTGCATCCCGAGAGTCTCACCGGAATCGAGGGGGGAGTGGAGGCTGGTAAGTACAAACAAAATGATCACATCCCAGTGTAATGTACTGTTGTGCACAACAAGTGAGCCTCAATTGCCAGACCAAATCAAACTCGTGCAGAATGCACACTTTCAATATGAATGTCTCACAAGGCTAGCATTTCCTCACACTGACTCACCTAACAGGTAGGTAGTCAGCTCATGTACCCTGGCCTCCCTCCCAAACAGCATGGAGCACCCTCCCCACCCCACAGTCATGTGTCAGCCGTCACCGTCGACAGTGCCTCCTAAAAGGTAGGTAGCCATCTCACTGGGGAGGGGGTTGTCGAGACCTGAATGCAAGACCACAACTTCCACAAGGCCCTCTGTACTCCCTCCCAAACAGCATGGAGCACCCTCCCCACCCCGCAGCCATGTGGCAGCCATCACCCTTCTCTGCTTCACTTAACAGGTAGGCAGTCAGTTCATGCACCCTGTACTCCCTCCCAAACAGCATGGAGCTACATGACCACCACATTCCGCACTTGTCAGCCAACCCTGTAAAGTTCCATAAGTTGTAGCCAGTGAACACACAGATAATGCCATTGAGAGGTCACATGAATCACAGTGTCACTGATGAAGTCACATTTAACTGCAAAGCAAATCCCTGAATTGCAATGGCCAAAATCCAATGTACAAGTCACATTGTCTTATAGCATAAAGGCTCACATCAAAACAACACATGTATGGAGACTCAGTCACACATCACTAAACACAGGAGGTCAGTACAAAAAGCACAACAGAAATCTAGGATTTGCGGAATACTAGATAGATACTCATAGAAAAGTCACAAATATCCTAGCATAATCTGAAGTGGATGAGAAACAAGTTGCTACCAGAGGACATGTCCTTGGAACCACAATATCTTTACAATTGAAATTGTTGCTTACGCCACGTCACATCGCAAATGAGCAATGTATGTACCTCTACATCATGTCCGACTGCTAACAAACTGTTACGAATGCCAAGTAATGGCACTTTCATAAGTCAGGTCATTTCAAATGAAAAGTGCAAAACATGATCATTCAATTGGGGCCAATGCCGGGCCCCGCAGTGGCGGAGCACGCCTACCGGGAGTTTAAAAAATATAAGCCGCTGGCAGTTCCCATTGGCTGATGGCTATTCCTCATTAGGCGGTGACTCTCCACGGAGGTCAGGAAGTGTCCACCGCTATCCTGCATTAATCAATTGGGGCCAATGCCGGTCCCCACAGTGGCGGACCACGCCTACAGCGAGTTTAAAAAATGTAAGCCACTGGCGGTTCCCATTGGCTGATGGCTAATCCTCATAGGCGGCGACGCACCGCGGAGGTCAGGAAGCTTCCACCGCTATCCTGCATCATTCAATTGGGGCCAATGCCAGGCCCCGCAGTGGCAGAGCACGCCTACCGCGAGAGTCAGTAAAAAACCGAACAAGAAGATACATGAAGTGGCGGTATAATAGACAGATACTCATAGAAAAGTCACAAATATTCTTGCATAAACTGAAGTGGATGAGCAACAAGTTGCTACCAGAGGACATGTCCTTGTCAATACAATATCTCTACATTTGAAATTGTTGCTTACGCCATGTCACATTGCTAACGAACAATGTATGTACCTCTACATCATGTTCGACTGTTGACAAACTGTTATGAATGCCAAATAATGTCAATGTCAAAAGTCATGTCATCTCAAATGAAATGTGCAAAACATGAACATCAAAGTTGTGCTGTGTACTGAATATGCTGACAATATAACCTCGGTTCAACAGGTGATTCACTATCAACACCAGGCGAAACTTTGACCAACGAGCCGAGCCAGTCTCCCCCCAGGAAGGTGACCTCTCGGATGCTGATTCTCTCTGTTTCTCGGACGAGGAGGAGCAACCTGGCCCCTCAGGCG
Organism: Calotriton arnoldi; assembly: GCA_963921515.1. Taxonomy (NCBI): domain Eukaryota; kingdom Metazoa; phylum Chordata; class Amphibia; order Caudata; family Salamandridae; genus Calotriton; species Calotriton arnoldi. The sequence continues at coordinate 294,825 of CAWUFW010014569.1, forward strand.
TGGGCGTGCAAAATCAGTCTCAGGGCCTCACTGTCCCCACCACCACCACGACTGCCACAAAAGCAGCAACAACACTGACCCCTGCAACAACGACCTGTGCGGCAGCCACCTCCAACATCACTACTGCTGCCTCCAACACTGTCCCCGTGGCAGTTGCCAACAATACCACCAGCCAGCCTGGAAACGTCGGGGACAGTGTGCGGGGGTGTCAACAGGCAATGCCACAGGTCCGTGTCTGCAGGGCAGGTGGGAGGGCAACTGGGGAACAGTCACAGGAGGACACTGAGACTGAGGCCCTGGCCACCGTCAACACAGTCCTTAGTGCATACCAACAAAACCAGGGACAGATGGGCCAGGTTGTGGAAGAACTGCGGGAACTCCGCCTGCTGCAAAAGTCCATGGACACACGCTTGGGACAACTTGTGGAGTACATGGGCCAGCTTGTGGGTGTTCTGAGGGACATCCATGCTGCTCAAAAGCGACACCCCCTCCCAGTGGCCAGCCTGATGATACTCACAACACATCAACAGCGGCCACAGGGAGGGGTGAGGCAGAGGGCACAGACTCCTCAGACACCTCTGAGCATGCAGCAGGTTCCCCCCCTGCCAAACGGCAGAGGGGACGACCGAGAAAGACCACCGGAGGATCACGTGGTAAAGCACCTTCCAAAACAAGTTCTATGAGCCACCGTTGATGTCACCAGTGTTGCACAAAGCATTGACTTTGTTCTGCATCCGATCCCACATTGCCACAATGATGGGAGTGTTCTGTTGGACTGTGGAATTCCACCATTGTGTGTTCTACCCTGAGTATCCATGTACCAGTACTTTTAACTTCAACCCTCACCTGTCACTCATGTATAAATAAACACAATTCACACCACTATGCCTTTGTGTCAGTACCATGTTTGTCATAGTAATTTGCATGTTAACTCACATTGCAATGTATCACAAGATTTGAATGCGACAATCCATTGAGAGAGTGGAGGAACCTAGAATGACACAAGAAAATAACATTGAGTTGACATATGATGGCATGACAGCTAAGGCACAGCACTAGGCAACACTGTACAAGAAGCATTCCAGATCACACTGGACATCACCATCACCATGGACAGAAGGGGGATGGTAGCACAGTACTTCACCTCCCAGCACAGTTCAACACTTAGCAGCATTGTAAATGCACTTCATTTGAAATGCTTACTTGACTTTCCGGCAAAGTGTTTCACCAAGGTTGTTGCAGATTAGTGCTGTGAATCTCTAGTCACATGTGTTCCTGGATATTATCCTTCATCAGTAGAGATAAGGAACTGAAAATCGTTGTCAGCTGAGAAAGCTGCCACAATCCTCTCAGGTCTCTGTACCTCTCCCTGTCCAACTTTGGTGAAACACTTCAGCTACATTTCAAGTAAGCAATTTTAACTTCAGTGCATTTACCCGGATGCCAAGGGGTGAACTGTGCTGGGAGGTGAAGAAGTGTCCTTCCATCCCCCTACTACCATCAACATGGACATGACGGAACTGGTAAAAACTCACACAGCGCTGCACAATGTAACCCTTAGCAATGTGCCAACAAGAGCCAGTATCCAAACACATCCTGTTAAATGTCATTTGGGGACATTGTTGTGGCTAGTAAGTCAAGTACAGTCACATGGGGCTTGTAAGGTATCATTGCTGTTTTTTGCCTGTTTTCATAGATGGACACCAGTCCCAGCCAACAGTTCCACGCTAATTTCTTTTACGGAAGTCATCTAATCCTTAATAACACAAACAGCTGTGGTTTACGGGCAGGCCTCCCGTATACAGTAACAGTTTCACAACGTGTCACTTGCTGTAGCAATGTACTGTTCACTCCCCCATATGTGAATGTTGATAGTTAGTTGTGGCCTCACATTCCCACTATGAAAGCATACTTCAAAGAGTTAAGCAGGCTGAAAGCGCCTTTGTTCCACATCAGCCCGTGAGACCTTCAAATTGCAGGTGGCTCGACCGTCCTGCGAGATCCAGTAAATGCTAAACAAGACTCTCCCACTCCATTTTGGGGAACTGATACACCAAATATCAAAAACGTTTGATACTGAAGGCCTTGCACATATCATTTTTAACTTGTGGGCTATGGCCTTGTTACTTCGTTTCAGATTATTTTAGGAGTACTACCTGTTGTCATTCATACAAAATTTCTAGTGCATTTGGCGGTTTAGCATCATTCTCTTGGCTGTTCTGCAGAGTGCTGGTTCTCCTACAGCTCTCACGCAATGGCTGCCCGTCCTGTGGTCCAGCCCAACCCTGGTCAGTTGCAACTGTACCGAGAATGAATGCAGCTTATTTTTGGATGTCTGCCATTAGGTGTGCTGCGCACCGGTTATAGGCTAACCTTCCGCTAAGCCTTTTTCACCTGCGTGCAACCTGTGTTCTACTGTCGCAGATGCCCCTTTCAATGGGCCATGGATGCCTGCCTTTCCAACACATCTCTTGCTGATCAGGATTATGACCTGTGGGTGGGTCCTTTGTTGGACCACGACCAGGACTGTTCCGGGGATCGCTGTTTATGGGTTGCCTTACAACGTGGCAGACGGGCTGCCACCTGCGCATGTGCGTTTGTGCAACGTCTCCTGTGCCATGCCTACATCGAACCTCTTCCCGCTTTCCCTGAAATGCTCCTTTCGTCCATGGGGTTCGAGGAGCACATCTGTTCCTTCATACTACTGCATTGGATGGCGTGCCTATTTGCTGAAGCTGATTCTGATCGTCTATTGGAACTGATTGCCTATGAAGCTGCAAGTGCTTTCTTGAATTAGTAACCACTTACCACCATCCGCCACTGTTTGGAACTAAATCAATATTGTTTGACCTTTTCTCACCTCCTTCTGAAATTCAATCAGATTTATCACAAACTTTGGCCCTGTCTGCATTCGCTTTGACTCTGCTTACCTTTGCGGTCTGTTTTGCTTGGTACCACAGACCTGAGCAAGGGGAGTCTGTTATATGCCCGTTGTGGACATTCTCGCCTAGTACGAGCCCGGCTTCCATTATGCAGCTCTAGCGCACGTTAATACATGGCTTTGTTGTTTTGCAAGTTGCTTTGTTTATGTCTTTCACATGAGAACTGTCCGCAGAGCTTGTTCTCTGCGCTGTCCTGGAGTACAGTACATTTCACCATCTATGGGCTGAGGAATGGGCTCTGCTGACAAAGCCCAGAGGGCATTTGGGATACATTACATGACTTCTTCTAGAAAGGAGAGGGGGGATAGTCCCGTAAGTCTTCCTCATGAGGGCTTATTAATATGACTTTTCCCTTCATGACATCTGGACATGTTTCTATGCTGACTGTTTTTGTATGATGCATTAATCTGCTTGTTGTGGCACGTATACTGCATGTTAGGACACGTTATTTGAAATAAACATTTAGAGACGTTTCTTGAATTCAACTGATAAATATTGTGGAGAAGTATAAGAGTGAGGGCGACAGGGTGTGTCTTGTTACCGCGATTCCAGAGGGATGTGACAGTGTTGTGTTATGTGTTGTATAAGCGCTTGTTTCACTGTCAGTGAGTAGGAGAGCTACTGAGGCATGATAGCTATTTGGTCGTGTGCTAATGGGTACACAGGTGGTCGGATGACTCAGTCCCTGCCTGCTCAAGTCCTATAATCCTGTGCATAGTTCTGTATGTGGGCAGAATCCCTGCAACAACCCACAAAGTTTGGGAGACAACAGCATAGCGCACAGACACAGTCACAGTTGATCAATGCTAACTTACACTCAATGGAAGTAGTTGGCGATGAGCTGTTCACACAGGTCAAGACCTTCTTCCTCACCACTCTCACCGTCACTGGGCATGTGTGGGTTTGCAGCAGGGGGCTGTTGCTGCTCATCATTGTCCTGAATCAGGGGGATCTTTTTGCACAAGGCCAGGTTGTGGAGCATGCAGCAGGCGACTACTATCTGACACACCTTCTGGGGTGAGTATAGAAGTGCACCACCATTCTTGTCCAGACACCTAAATCTAGATTTTACAAGTCCAAAAGTACGCTCTACCACACGACGTGTCCTCCCATGGGCATCATTGAAGTGGACTTCCCCGGGCGTAGTTGGATTCCGCAGTGGGGTCAGCAACCACGGATGATTGGGATACCCTGAGTCACCTAGTTGTGAGAAACACAGACAAACAATGTAACAGTAATATGTGAGGAGAGCAGCATGTACACATACATCACACTCATTGACACAGCCCACTCACCAACAATCCAGGCACGCTCTGGGTGAAGATTTGACATCAATTGTGGTATGCTGCTGTTCTGCAGAATGTAAGAGTCATGTGCCGAACCGGGATACTTTGCACACACGTGTGAAATGATCCGATCCGCTTGGCATACCACTTGAACATTAATGGAGTTGTAATGCTTGCGATTTCGATATATGTGTTCACGTGCCTGTGGTGGAACTAGGCCAATGTGGGTCCGTCAATGGCTCCCACAACATGTGGGATGCGTCCAAGTTCATAAAAATCCCCCTTCACAGATGCCAATTCATTGCGCCTTGGGAAGTGTATGTAGTTGTTCTTGTATGTCATCAATGCAGACAGGACATCATGCAACACCATGCTGAACATAAGCTGTGACATCCCACCGGCGCTGGCCACGGTGTACTGGAAAGACCCAGTGGCAAAGTAATGCAGTGCAGCCATCACTTTGACTGTAGCAGACAATGCAGCAGGATATGTTCTGTTGGGCTTCAAATGGGGCTCCAACTGAACACATAGCTCCCGGAGGGTGAGGCAATCCAGACGGAATTTCCTAATGATTTCAATGTCCTCCATCATTGCCAGGACTGGTACAGGGTGATAGATAGGTGGTCTCCTCCTACGTACTCTGGCAGGGGACACATGCAAAAGATGAGAAAAAGATGTGTGTGAAACAGCTTAAACAAAGACTCACACAAACACAACATTGACATGACTCTTGAAGACGTTAAATGCACAAGTGACCTGCATACAGACCTTAATTTCCTCTACTCACTCGACATACTAACTACTACAACATCAAAATAAGTCAATGTGTATGGCATGTGGTACACTGCTACATCAAAGTGTGAGAAGCCCTGTGGGTGTATGGCACAGCACATGTGGGTAACAGCATCAATGCTGAGTTGCATTATCTGCTGTCATTGCACGACCTCAAGCTTCAGTCCCACAATACACATCAACTTTACGAAATGAAACCACTGAGTGTCACCTGGAGCAACAATACTTGAAAAAGCAGCACAGTGGACAGACAAATATGAACATTATGTGATCAGTACATCGTGACTGTGTGAGGATTTTGCGTGACAGACATTGCCATGTTCACCAAAATGGTAAACAAATACACATGGATTGTGTATACATGCACACATGGCTGAAAATGAGCAATTAGGTCAGACAAAGCTATGCTTGTTTGTAACACATGTGCTCTCCTCTGACATGTGTGAAAACATATGCAGGCAATGGCAGGTAGGCACACAGCATGCCACAGCAGTACGTGTGTAGAAAGTGTAGAGCTTACAAGTATGTCTGATATCCATCCAATGGACAACACAAAATATCAGTCAACATCACTGGCCCTTCATGAGACAACCCATGGCCAAAAATTAGACAGTCAATTAGCAAGTGACATTCAAACAGTGTTCACAGGTTCAATGTTTCAATTCACAACATTAGCACCGTGCGAGAGGCCTTTGTCCTTTTCGACTCCTTAACTCATTTCATACCATGCTGGCCACAAGACATAACGAAGATTGTCATTTCACTCTCCTTTTCTTGGACATACCATGTGTGTGAAGACTTAACTCAAAGGTCACATTCTGTGATACCTTAACAGGGTGCACATTTCACTTTATGCTAATGCGTTGGGATGAGCGATGCAATTAGCAAAGCAAGAATGGAAATACAAAATGTGTTTACAGGCACGGTAGCTGGCATCCACAGCGGTAACACGCATTGGCCCCAATTGAATGATGCAGGATTGCTTGTCCGCTTCCTGACCTCTGCGGTGCGTCACCGCCTATGAGGAATAGCCATCAGCCAATGGGAACCGCCAGCGACTTACATTTTTGAAACTCGCGGTAGGCGTGCTCCGCCACTGCGGGGCCCGGTATTGGCCCCAATTGAATGATCATGTTTTGCACTTTTCATTTGAAATTACCTGACTTATGAAATTGATTGATGCAGGATAGCGGTGGATGCTTCCTGACCTCCGCGGTGCGTCACCGCCTATGAGGAATAGCCATCAGCCAATGAGAACCGCCAGCGGCTTGATTTTTTGAAACTCGCGGTAGGCGTGCTCCGCCACTGCGGGGCCTGGCATTGGCCCCAATTGTATGATGCAGGATTGCGTGCTCCGCTTCCTGACCTCTGCCGTGCGTCACCACCTATGAGGAATAGACATCAGCCAATGGGAACTGCTAGCGGCTTGATTTTTTTAAACTCGCGGTAGGCATGCTCCGCCACTGCGGGGCCTGGCATTGGCCCAAACTGTATGATGCAGGATTGCGTGCTCCGCTTCCTGACCTCCGTGGTGCGTCACCGCCTATGAGGAATAGCCATCAGCCAATGGGAACCGCCAGTGGCTTGATTTTTTGAAACTTGCGGTAGGCGTGCTCCGCCACTGCGGGCCCGGCACTGGCCCCAATTGAATGATGCAAACCAGGCTGGCCAGTGGTATCAGCAGAGCCACATTGAAACGAGCCTAGGGCACTATATATATGCCTGTGAAATGTCCACACCTGTCACTTGCCTAGAGACACTGCTGCCTGCCATTCCTCACCACGAACTGCCACTGTACCTCATCTCTGGACCAGTCATGGCTCGTACTGAGAACATGAGGGCCCGTCCCTTCACCACAGAGGAGCTGGAGGTCCTGGTGGACGAGGTCCTTGGACAGTGCGACCGGCTCAATGGGGCTCCTGAGGTACTGGTAAGTGAATGCCAAACTTACTTAGGGTGGTCCGAAGGCTCACAACATGTCACTGTACAGTGCTCTGTGCCTCAGACTGCAAGCCTATATTTGTGCTTTCTGATTTAGTCGTCTGCATTTCACATACATGACGTACTACTTGAAGCACTTTAGTTTATGGGGAGGATGGCACACTCGTCAATGTTTCAGCTCCATAGTTGGGAAACATCACACATGTGAGTCTCAGAAAGGATGATGTATACGTGTTGGAGTCTGTGTAGCCAAACGAGTTCAAGTGCATGGTGTTGAGCCTTGTTCCCCCTGAGCCCTGAGTGCATGCAATGACGATTTAGCCAGAACCTGGTTTATCTGTAGTACAGTTACAATGATGAGTCCATGGAATCTCTTTTAGGACACACATTCCCTGTCCCATGTCCTCTATGAGTTAATTACGTGTACATATGTACATTAGTGAGATGGTAAGTTTCGATTGGGCAAGGGGTTAGTGATTATGGGGTGTGCTCATTCTACAGGGATACTATGGAGGTGAGAGTACAGGGCCTGTTACTGTCTAGATTAGTGTAAAATAACCTCTCGCATCTGATAGATGTACAGTGGACATGCCATCCTTCTTTTGCTGTCATTATGTGAAGACTCGCTCATGTGTATGCACTGTGTACTGACACACAATGCACCCCTACAAAGTGTTACAAATATCTCCTCTTGTCTCCCATACCTACAGCTCAAGGTCCATCAGCGGAAGGCAATATGGAGGGCCATTGCCCGGAAGGTGCGGGCCCTAGTGTTCTCTAACCATTGATACAACCACTGCCACAAGAGGTGGGATGAAATCTGCCGCCATAGCAAAAACGTCGCCGGAAAGACGCTGGGCCTGGTTCCTAGGACTGGTCGTTTGGCGCGCCGGAGAATGACCCCACTATTGACCCGCATCCTGGCAGTGACACAGCCAGAGCTGGACGGGCGCCTGAGGGCCCAGCATCAGCAAGTTGGGGGTGAGTATTGTACAAAGTGTGATGTTGCGCATGAATGACTGCACGAATCCCAGCCCAGAGCAAGGCAGTAACCTATGAGTTGTCTCTAGTGTGGTGTAATAGCCTCTGAGTTGACTCAGTGGTGAGTGCAGATATTCTGTGCCTCTACAATGTCTGCATTGTCAATGTAGCCAGGTAACATCAGATTAAGTGTCAGTCTCTGTGGCATCAACTGGAAGTGAACATCAGTGAGCATCATGTCAGGGGATTTTCGAGATTGATGTTGTGCATTTCCATGTAATTGATACATCTACAGATTGCTTACCAATGTTCAACAGTAGTTGTGTTGCAGTACCTACATTAGTGGATGTAAGGATGTCATGTCACTTAACAATAGTTTCCTTTAACTTACTATGAATGTGTTTCTATCACCTCAAAATTCCAGTGTGTGACACACAGTTCATTCAGATGTGTAGCTCTCTTAGATGAAGGCATGTCGATGTGCCTTCAGACCATAGGATGTGATGTTGAAATGCCTACACATGCCTAGCAATTTGGCAGTATGAAGGCAACATGGAGCAGGACTGTCCAATAAGCATGTTAACATGCATCAGCAGATCATAGCAATATTTAGACTGATGCAGACAGTACATGGAGAGTCAAATGTGTGCCTTGAGTTCAAGCTTTTCAGTTGGAATTGCCTAACATGTTTGTGGTCCGGCCACTTCACTGAACAGTGTCTCTGTCTCCTACAGAATCTACCGAGGTCAGAGAAGGAGAGGGGCACGAAACCGTTGGTGAAGCTACTGGCATCACTGCTGCCTGGGAGTACAGTGACACTGAGAGGACCAGCCCATCGGAGGGGGACAGGAGTGCCCTGGAGGAGTCTGCTCCAGAAACGCCTACCTCCACTTCATCACACTCCAGCGGTGACTCCTCGGTGTTGTTGGGCAAAGGAGGATCGACCTCTGCTTCATCGTCCGCCACACCCCGTCCTGTGTCCACCCTCCCTGATGCTCCCCCAAATGTTATCCGTACCCGCTGCCCTAAGAAGGGTAGGGTATCTTTTCCCCCAGGCACCGCTGCCCCAGCCCCTGTGTCCCCTGCTGCCCTCAGTGTGGAGGCCATAGACAACTTGCGTCAGGTGTCTGTGGGGCAGACTTTACTCCTGAATGCCCTCCAGGATCATGGCAACAAGTTGTCACAGATTGTTGCGTTCATGGAGAGCATCCATTCTGATATCGGTGGCCTGCACAGGACTGTCCAGTCTTTGGCCTCCACACTGACGGCAGCCATTCTGCAGGCACAGGCTCACAGTCCGGCTCCGGTCCCTTCCGCAACCCCCCTGCCTGTGACCCCACCTGACCAGAGAACACACACACCAGAGCACTCAGGCCCCAAGTCATTCCCATGCAGCACACGACAACAGGAGTCCAAGCGACAAAGACATGAGACATCATCCCCAAGGCACACCAGGAGCACACATGCCAGCCCCACCACAAACTCATCACAGGACACAGAGAAGCCGAAACACAAAAAACATGCATCCACATTGCAGACCTCACATTCCTCGCCCTCCAAGATCTACAGCTGATCCTGAATCAGAACAGGAAGTTGCCCTGGCTGCCATGGGCCTGTTGCGTGCCACAACTGCACCCCCCAGTTCAGAGGGCTGTTGTGCCCAGGACTTCCACTCCCACCAAGCCACCCCCTAGGAAGCATGGACAGAGAAGCAGTGAGGTAGTGGTAGCTCCAAAACAGGGGAGGCAGGGTAGAAGCCCACCCCCCCAAGCGTACAACCAGATCTGAAGGTTTTGCCCGGAAGGATCCACGAGCACCTGCTCCACTTTCTGGGAAGAAGGAAGCTGTTGTGGCCACCTCACCTATCCCTTGGCCCAGGACACTTGGGGGCTATCGTATCCCCAAGCAAGTGAGGCCCAGTCCTCCACATGCAACATCAGCTACTGAGCCTCACCAGTGCATTTCACCACCTCCCCGTGCGACGACTCCACCAGGTCCAGCCAGCCCTCAGGCTACCACATCGAGGGATCCCTCTACCTCAACCAGTTCTCCCCCTCCCAGGTCAGGTCCTCCGAATACCCCAGACAGACATCCCCCACCCAGTTCCGGTTCTCCACAAATTTGAAGCAGAGTCCCCCTTCCCACCCCATTCCTCCCTGAGCGATGCCTGAGCTGCCAATTTGCTGGCCCTATCCTGGTGATATTCCCATGGCTGTGGACTGTGTTTAAAGCATCTGTGGAATTTCAAAGCACACATGTGCGGACTTGAGTATGGACTGGCCTTTGCCCTTAATGTTTTGCACTTTACATGCTGATACTGAGTTTATGTAATAAAAATATATATTTATGTTCTGAGCATTGTTGCTGGCCTTACTAATGATTCTGTACAATGTATGTGTATATGTTCATCGGTTCCATGCTCTGAATTCACACTTTCCCATTGGCATGTACTTCAGTTGATATTGCATGTGTTACCAGATGTTACGGCAACTAATGTCCACTTTTGACTCTGAGGATTGATGGGGGCGAGCTGCTTGTCTGTGATGGTCCACTCTGGTCCTGTTCATTATGTGAGATGAGCTCTATTTATTCACACATGTCAGATTTGTTAGATCTCCTTTATGAGAATCTATTCCAATTTACATGGTGACTTGAAGGGTGGACAGGGTACAACATATCTGTGTGATCTATCTTGATGTGTACACACCAGTGTAGGTGTGTTGTCATCTTGGATAGGTATGGCTTCATAGTCAAATGGATGGATGTACATGTGCTTACTGGAGTCATCAGACAGTGTGAGTGTCCTGTCATTAGCAGAGGTGTTGATGTGTATGTGCCCTTGAGCATTGTCCTTTCACACATGTATGATCCAATTGATGAGTGCCTGTTTGTTTCCATGATCAAACACCTTGTGGAGTGTTTGTGGACATATTGGGGTTGTTGCCGTAGCAGTGCGCAGTGTGTCATTGTAACCTCACAGTCCTAGGGTACACCTACATCTTATCCACATCATTTGTGAGTATGCAGAGTGTGTCACTGCAATGTCTGTGTTGTGTGTCTTGGGATCCGGCCTGGCTCTTGCTTACCTTTGTTCTCACTGTGCTGCATGTCTCTGGGATACAAACATGATATGTGTGTTTTAACATGCATTGCTGTCACTTTCCACTTTATGGTCTCCAGTAGATGTTGGTCTGATTCCTAGCAGTCACAGTCATACCATTGAGGCCTACACATTGGGAGATACTCCACTATGGCTTTTTGCCATGTACACTCCTCACTTGTGCAATTCTCGTGTATACACCACTTCAGTCAATCCATGTGCCACTGCATGCCATGCACATGTTTAACCCTCCCCACCACTCCATGTTGTGACACTGTACTGTGTGCAAATGATTTGTATCCAGAAGCATTGTGGACAGCATCACTGTTTCAGTAGGTGATATGTGCTATTTGAACCTACTTGATTTCAGACATGGTTGCTGAGGTACTGTACAGATGTATTTCCAGCACAGTCCTCTTGTCTTGTTCCAGCATGGATGTTTGCCTGGGTTGTGTAGCAGAAGGTGATAGCAAAAGTGTGTAGCTGTTTGCAGCGACACTGCTACCCATCCTGGGCACGCATTTTCATCACTTTGCAGTCTGTATTGTATACACTCCCAGCCCCCAAGCAAATCTGCCACCTTGAGCCCGATCGGAGCTGTGTGAGTGGTGCTTGTAGGTGGGGGAGAGGGGAGCAGCGTGCCAGGTAGAGCCAGCAAAGGGCAGCCTTCGGGGCCCTGAAGGTGTCACTAATGTAAATGGAGGGAGCCTCACACATTACATTTCACATGTTTCTACAAACATCGTAGAGCAGGCCCTGCCTGCACGCTTGCTGTGAGTTGTTGTACCGGGGTTGCATGCGTGGATATGTTTTGGACGTACCTCTGCTATAGAGCTCGGCGGTGTCTTATCTGCTGGTGATGCATCAGGTAGAGCAACGGAAAGGCCTGTAGAGCAGGATCCATGGCGGCTCTGGTCGTGTGCGGGTGTTCTGCTTCGACTTTTCCTCTCCGTAGTTGTGCTTCCGCCATCCGCGATGAGGTGGTATTTCCGCAGAGGTGGGATTGGCTGTTTGATACATCGTAATCTGGTTGGTGGACGGGACGTGATTCCGCACGCAGTTCTTGCTCTATTGGCTCCGTCCGTCACCCTTGCATAAGGAAAAAACGTGTGGAGCCTGAAACACCGCGGCAGCCGGGAAATGGCCTATGTTAGCCCATCGTAATATGGCGGTCGCAATCACCGCATCAGGAGTGGAAAAATCTACAGTTTTCCGCCACTGCCACCACTATGGATGCACTTCGGTCCGGCATCGCAATCGACCCCTTAATATAGTTTTGAGTGGGAATAGAAAATTATATATGTTTAGGGGCCGATTCCGATCTCGGCCGGTAGGGCACCGAATCGGATTCGGCTTTACCGGATCCGATTCGGAGCCCTCTTTTCCGACCGATTCGTACGTGCGTCCGGGCGAGCGAGTACGATGCGAGCGCGTGCGAATTCTCCGGCCGACTCGTACGCCCGTCCCAACCGCACCGACCGACTCGCACGGATGCAACGGAGACGTTCCCCGGCCGGGCAAGTACGATGCGCGCCGCGAGCAGTCCGACCGACTCGCGCCATCCGGCTCGAAGAAGCAGTCGGAGCCGCACTTTGGGGGTCCGTGTCGGACCCCCCTGTACGCATAGCTGCGCGAGTCGCACACAGGGGTAACCCATGGGTCCCCCCTACCTGTTCGTGTACGGCGCGAGTCGCTTCGCCGCGTACACGCTGTAGGGGGCGCCCTTGTTCGCCTCGCACCCATTGAGTCAATGGGAGCCCGCGTACGCGTTGTACGACAGGCTCCCATTGACTTCAATGGGAGTCCGACCGAATCGAGTCCGATGGCATACGTGCGCATCGTACTCGTTCGGTCGGGCTGCACGGGTCCGATTCGGTCGGAAATCTCTCCGGGTCCGGCTCGGTCGGAGAGATTTCCGGCCCGAATCGGAATCGGCCCCTTAATTTTTAAGTATAGTCAGCATGAAATTTTTTTAACTCTTTTATAATGTAGAACTTGGTAAATATGTAAATTTTTTACAACTAAAGATGTAGTTGTTCACTGTTTTTTATAAAAAAATGTATAACAGTTTTTTGGTAACAGTTATAGAATACTTATTTCATTGTAAATATGTATTACATAATTAGATATAGTGTACATTTTTAATGACTTTTTATATTTTTTGCATATTTTTTAATAAATACTATTATATTTTGTTTACTATTATTTAGGTTGTAAATATAAATACAATTATTAAGGTAAGAAAACATTTTGATAAAAAAATATTTTTTAACACTTACACATTTTTTCATATTTTTAAGCAAACATTATATTTTTTTAAAATCACATTGGTAAGTTTACATATTTTATTTTAATGTATAATAATAAATATTATTCATTTTCTAATATTTATTATTATAGTTTAACATTTTTCAACAGTAAAAAAAACCATATAGTACATTAGTAATATTAATTATAATTTTTTAAAAATTTTTAGTATTGCATTTGTAATGTACATTGGGGCATATTCTCAAGAGCGTGCGATAATCATCGGCAAAATAGGTTAACGCAATTTCACATATCGCCGTCCCATTCTCAACACGGCGGTAACATGCGATAGTGTCCTGATAACGCGTCAAATGTCCGCGATAAAATCACTGGGACGGCGATAAAAATCCAAACCCTAACGTGAAAAAAGTTGCGATGGGCCCAACTGCGAAAAAAAATACAGCGATAAGCAGCGCCAGGCCTGCAAGTCCCACAAGTCAGGCGGGAAAAACTACTAGAAAAGCGCCAACAAAAAACACAAACAACTGCGAAGCACCATGGAGGCAGCCGGAGCGAGTACAGAGGACAACCAGAACCACACAAGCCCCACGGAGGACCAGCCTGGGACCTCGGAGGTCAGGGAAGGGCAAGGAGAAGAAGAAGAGGAATCCGCCTTACAGTACGCAGGAAAATCAGATCCTCATTACGGAGGTGATAGAACACCACCACCAACTGTTCATCACCTCCACTGTGTCATTGGCAACTAAAAATACAATATGGCAGTCCATTTTGGCCAAGGTGAATGCAGTCGGAGTGAAGAGAAGGGAAGTGGATGACTGCAAGAAGCGCTGGACTGATGTGAAGCGCAAAACCAAGCTGAAACCCGCAGCCAACCTGAAAGCAGCAATGCAGACTGGAGGTGGGAGTCTAGCGACATACCAGGAGCAGGATGAGATGGAGGAAATGGTGACCCGAGTCATCATTGGGGAGACGGTGGCAGGAGTTGGGGGACCGGACACTGCACAACATGACCTGAGCCAACAGCAACAGGGTGAGTAACGACCAGGGACAGGGGGGAAGGGGGGAGATGGGCACAATGGCACACATGCACAATTAAGTATAGCACATCTGCGGACAAACTATGCCCAAGAGTCACAACTCCGACCAAGAGCCCAATTTACCCAAGTCTGCAACATCTCAGCACTGTATAAGCACAGAAGTGAAAGGCACACCGCCTGAAAGGGATAAGGGCCAGCCAAATCAGAGCTGAAGGGGCAACACACCCACAATGCTGCACACACACATAAGAATCAGAGCACCTCAACATTGACAACAATGTGGTACAAACTGCAACACTTTCACAACAAAACAGAGGACACAACTGCCACCGCTTGTGTGTAGAAAATGGCCATTCGCATTTGGCATAGCAGGAAACTGTGAGATGACAATGTACAAGTACAACCTCACATCCCTGATGGTGTAGAAATGTCAACTGTCCCGCATCACATAGGCATCTCCTCACAAACAGTCACAATGTACATTGTCATGCAGTCTGTAAGTAAACTTGTCCAATGCGTCAACATACATGTGAACACATTGTCAATCTGCATCTCCCCTTCACATTGCAGAGGGAGAATCAACACCTCCTGCAGAGCAGACACAACAACTCAGCACTGATGATGAAGAGGACCTCCCCAAGATCGACACTGACGCCCTCCAACAGCCCATGGACAGCTTCGGCACCCCACCTACAGGAGCAGTGCAGCCCAGCTGCATCGAGGAAACCCCACCCCCTGCACAGACCACACAGCAGGAAGCACCCACCACCACGGCTGTCTCCCAGGACCCCCACGACAAACACATGGCATTCCAACACCGTGTGTTAGGGTGCCAGGAGAAGATGGCTGATCAGCTGCGGTGGGGTTCGACCTCATGGCAGCCAAACTAGATGCCATACATGGATGTCTACGTCCCATCAGGGACCACTTACAATCCCTAACGGACACCCACTGTCCGCTCCATGCTCTCCAACAATCCATGGCTGACATGGCTGGAGTCATGACTCTGAGCCAAGAACAACTGTCTAGTCAGAGTGACTCCAGCGATGTCAGCTGGGAGTTGGGACACATGCGGAGGATCATGTTGAATATGGAGCGGATGCAGGCGGAAAGAATGTGTGCCACGGCTGTACACCAGCGAGATGTAGCTGTGATCTTCCATGCCCTGCAGATCCTCGTCATGGCATTGCCGCCACAAGACCTGGCGCGGATGAATGCTGCTGCTACTACTCCATCCACATCTCCGCCCCCTGAAGTGTCAGTGCCACACAGTGATGCAGACTAAATACCACCACCCACATGTGAGGCACCTGACACATCAGAGGACGAAGATGATGATGAATCTGGCTTTGTGGTAAGAATGAAGTGATAGCATTCATCTCCGCCATATGGCCTGTCTCAGCTTGGTTCTGCCCTCTGCATCATGCCCTGGAATAACACCTTCCACTGTCCCCCGATAGACACAGCGACACTCACCTTGGACCTCGACAGGGACTGCTATATTTGGTTTGGTTACCAATGACACAGCAATCACACTGCGGACTGATGTCTTCCTCTTCCGATGAACTTGTCAATCCCTAATGGACTCTGGCTGGCCCTCCACGGGGCAACAATGTAAAGTGGGGTTTACATGACCCTGTACTACTCCAGCTTCAACACTCCACTGAATGCGAATAAAACATTCTAATTCACACAGATGTGTTGTGGCTATGAGCAATCAAGTATGAAAGTATGGATGAATGTAGGGACAGTGATTCCACAAAAAGGTTCTCCCTGGGTAATGCTATCAATGCGAATGTATGGCCGTGACCCAGATAGGCAGTGAGACACACATTGTCATTCAAATAAACACTTATCACAGTTGAATACAAGTGAAGGGGCGTAGAATGTATTATCATATGCGTGTCAGTACGGGCAAGATAAGTGTCACAACATGCAGACCAATGCAGCTGTATGTCAGGATGAGGAACGTTGCCAAGCGCCGCTGTCCACTCAGGGGGAGTGCCTCACCTTTCACAGGTTTGTGTTAACCCGCGTTGTTGTCCGCTCATGTATTCGGAGTCCAGGCGAATGCGGCCATGTCCACTGTTGTCGTGGGACATGTGACCAGATCTCCAAGATGCAACAAGGTGTTGGGACATGTGCAATGTGTTCCAATCTGTTGTGGCTGCAGGTACGTAGTTACTCATCCATGAAAGCGATTGCAGCTCAGTACGCTATCATTTCCAACATGAGGTCGTTGTCGACTTCATCAAACAGGACGGGGAGGCGATCCATTAGCAGGTCCGGACAGATGTGCTGCATCCACCCCCTTCCACCAATTAGCACTACAGCCCAATAGGGGAGCGGTTCAATGTGGTCACTGCACACGAGGAGTTGTGCAATCTCCCAGGTCCAGCTGCCAGCATGTATGCCAAGTATCAAGGCATCCCATAAACGGGTATAACGGTGAAACTCCTGGTCGTGGGCCAACAGGGGGCGCACACACATGTCAAAATCTAGTTCAGCTACCGTCCTGTTGGATAGGCAGACATCCATGGACCACTCCAATATGCACGATCGACAATGCAACACAGGCTGAACGCAGGTGCCGTTGGCAAGGCGGAAGCTTAGCCGGTAACTGATCCGCAGCACTGCCAATGGCAGTGCCCACAGTAAATGCAGCATACGTGCACGGTACAGTTCCACCTGACAGGGGTTCTGCAAGTGTCCGGGATGTTCTGCCATTGCGTTAGTGGCTCTGGTTGAAGCGGCACTGTTCTGACCTAGGCTAGTTCTGTGGATGAAATGCCACAGCTCGGATCAATGAGTTGTTTTAGTGTGCAATGGTTGTACGACTGGGATGGTGTGGGAGTAAGTGTGAAGGCCATTCCATGCAAGATAACTTCGAGGAAGGACTTCTGTGTGTCAGGTGTGTATACGTTGATCTTTCGTCGGGCTGTGCGTAGTGTGGGAGTCGTCATCAGCTGCTATAATATCTGTCAGGGGGTGCCGGGCACATGCAATTCCGAGGTCGGAGGTGCAGATGTGCTTCCGCCTGATAGTTCAGACAAAGGAGCTTTCATCCCTAATGCTAGTTTCTCATCTGCTTGCATTCAGGAAATGTGAAGTGGCTTGTTGGGGGTGGGGTGGGATGTGTGCGACTTTGGGATTCATGTTTGACATGTCTTGCATGTGGCAAATGAGCGGCATCACTCTGTGTTACGTTGCCTCACAGCTGCTCCTCCCTCCCCCCGAGCCTATTTACTTTTGTGCGCTGCGCAGTTGCATCACTTGCACTCCTACGGCACACCATTGGCATGCCTGTCTGCGCATGTCCACAAGCCTGACAACAACACTGTGATGTTGGCCGTTGAAGGTGGGCGGCCACGTGAGTGTAGGCCTGTGGGAAGGATAGGGCGGACACAGATGTAGAGTTCATGCCTGGC
Organism: Calotriton arnoldi; assembly: GCA_963921515.1. NCBI lineage: Eukaryota > Metazoa > Chordata > Amphibia > Caudata > Salamandridae > Calotriton > Calotriton arnoldi. The sequence continues at coordinate 312,600 of CAWUFW010014569.1, forward strand.
TGAACTCACGCTGCGATTAAGGCTAGGCATTTGGCTCATGCTGCGGCAATACAGATACACACAACACTTGGCATGTATGAGCCAAGACCCCGAGCGGACTTGCGATCCTTCAATTCCCTGTTCGTGCGAGCCAGCCCTCCGGGTGCATGCTACATTGCAACATTATCGATTGCGGACTGGGTGGCGCCGACACTACAACAGTGACACACTCATTAGTTACTTCCTTGTCCAGGCCAGAACTGAACCACGCCCAGAGCCCTGGGCAACTCCTTCACACCCCTACGCTGGCTTGGCGTACGCCGGCCCAGCCCACTCCGCTTACGCTTACAGGGGGGGGGACAAAGCTACGTGTCCAAGGTCTTACCCACTGCCTGAGGTGACATGGTTATGTCCGCTGTCCACAGCACAATGTAATGTGGTAGGGCCCGGGGCCATCATGCATACATAATGACCACACGGACACACTTAGATAGATAGTGGAACTGGCTACGGGCACGTGCGCCCGGCCCCTTTTTATTACCAGGGTCACATGTCCAGTGACGCCTGTGCTGGATGGGTGTGGGGTGAGTGTAAGCCAGCCCTCAGGGAGTGGTTGGTGCTGGCAACAACGAGAACAGTGATCATCGGATCACACACACAGATTCAATCATGAAGGGTCCATGAGTTGTGGTGCACTGAGTTAGTGGCACCTGAAGAGCTGAGCAGGGTATCAAGCTGATGATGGCATCCGAGACAGGTGTGAGCAACTTTGATAGGCTGGCTGTGAGTCTCCTCCGACTCGGGCAGTTGATGGTTGGAGGTGGTCCTGGCGGTGGTGGCGGGTGTGCAGCCAGCGATGATGGTGTGTCCTTGCAGGTCAGGATTGGATTTGATTTGCGAGCCCTGCTGACCGCAGTGTAGGCCGGAGGCAGCGGCCAGCAAGGGCCCACAGCCACGTGGCTTTGACTTGAGTTGCACAGAGTTAGTGGCACCTGGAGCGCTCAGCGGGTGAGCAGCCTGCGATGATGCGTCGTCCGGGCGGGCCGCACTGGAAGCAATGTCTGTTGCCTACTGGACTTTGCCATAAATAAATCAAGAGTCGATTTGAATTGGGGGACCTGCTGACCGCAGTGTAGGCCGAAGGTGGTAGTCGGCACACACATGACTCCGCGGTGCTGTGCCGCTGGGTGCGCTGTGGGCATGTGTCACGGAAGCCAGCGATCGGCTGAGGAGGCTGGTGGTCACGGCGGCAGACTCGTGGCAGGGTGAGGGGCGCCACCCTGGCAGACGCGTTGGCCATCCGGGAAGTGAACCACGCCCAGAGCCCCGGCCTATTTATTCAAACTCCTACGCTGGACTGGTGTACGCCGGACAGGCCCACTCCACTTACGCTTACAGGGGGGGACAACACAGCTACATGACCGAGGTCTTCCCCACTGCCTGAGGTGACATGGTTGCGTCCACTGTCCACAACACTACACACACCAGCAGTATATGTCCACATGGACATGTCTGTGCTTTGCATACTGAAGTCAGTCCAGCACATCACCGCCACACTTGGCATTGTGTACATTCTTATTGATAGGTCACTTGCCTCCTTCGCACATACTTGGTTCCCACCTCTCCCCACATTCTGCAATTGTGTGGCTGAGGGGCCATACCGTTTTCGGAAGGTCAGCTGTCTTGTTCTGCGATGCCTCGGTGGTAGTCCGGAGGGGGGGTTGGGGGGGAGCCTGGGGGTGGTGGCGGTGGGTGTTGTGGCCCTCTTGGGTCCCCGAGCTGCATGGTCTGTAGCTCCATGACATGTGTTGGTGTTCAGATGGGGCTCTGGGCTGGGATCCCTTTCATGCTGCGGGTTGTCATCCTGCTTTACACCAGTAAAAGGCAGGTGTTAAGTCCCTGCTGCTAACGTGCCTTATTGCCTGTTTTTGGGTCGCAGCGGAGATCTGGCTGGTCGTTGAGAATATTGCGAAGTGGTGTTTTTGTGTGTTTTTGCACGGGAACGCCTACTCTGCATATCATTAGTGTTAGTTGTCGCTCTCATCCGTGGCAATGTTTTTTGCACCAGCTATCGCTGGTAAACTGGCGATATCTGCAGTTTGCACCAGCTTGAGAATGGGGCGATGAATCTATCGCCACTTTTGCGGCGCTAAAGTGCCGATAAATCGGCGATAAGTCCTTGAGAATATCCCCCGTAGTTGTTCACTGGTTTTTATAACAAATGTTATAACAGTTTTTTGGTAACAGTTATAGAATATTTATTTACATTGTAAATATGTATTACATAATTAGATATAGTGTACATTTTTAATGACTTTTTATATTTTTTGCATATTTTTTAATAAATATTATTATATTTTGTATACTATTATTTAGGTTGTAAATATAAATATAACTATTAAGGTACGAAAACATTTTGATAAAGAAAAATATTTTTAACACACATTTTTTCATATTTTTAGCAAACATTATATTTTTTTAAATCACATTGGTAAGTTTACATATTTTATTTTAATGTATAATAATAAATATTATTTATTTTCTAATATTTATTATTATAGTTTAACATTTTTTAACAGTAAAAAACCATATAGTACATTAGTAATATTAATTATAATTTTCTTAACATTTTTTAGTATTGCATTTGTAATGTACATTGGGGGATATTCTCAAGAACGTGTGATAATCATCGCCAAAATAGGTTAACGCTATTTCACATATCGACGTCCATTGCGGGAAAATAACTCTGTGTTAACGTCCCATTCTCAACGCGGCGGTAACATGCAATAGTGTCCTGATAACGCGTCAAATGTCCGCGATAAAATCACCGGGACAGCGATAAAAAGCCAAAGTCTAACGTGAAAAAATTTGCGATGGGCCCAACTGCGAAAAAAAGCTACAGCGATAAGCAGCGCCAGGCCTGCAAGTCCCACAAGTCAGGCGGGAAAAACTACTAGAAAAGCGCCAACAAAAAACACAAACAAAACACAAACAACTGCGAAGCACCATGGAGGTAGCTGGAGCGTGTACAGAGGACAACCAGAACCCCACAAGCCCCACGGAGGACCAGCCTGGGACCTCGGGGTCAGGGAAGGGCAAGGAGAAGAAGAAGAGGAACCCACCTTACAGTACGCAGGAAAATCAGATCCTCATTACGGAGGTGATAGAACACCACCACCAACTGTTCATCACCTCCACTGTGTCATTGGCAACTAAAAATACAATATGGCAGTCCATTTTGGCCAAGGTGAATGCAGTCGGAGTGAAGAGAAGGGAAGTGGATGACTGCAAGAAGCGCTGGACTGATGTGAAGCGCAAAACCAAGCTGAAACCCGCAGCCAACCTGAAAGCAGCAATGCAGACTGGAGGTGGGAGTCCAGCGACACACCAGGAGCTGGAAGAGATGGAGGAAATGGTGACCCGAGTCATCATTGGGGAGATGGTGGCAGGAGTTGGGGGACCGGACACTGCACAACATGACCTGAGCCAACAGCAACAGGGTGAGTACAACCAGGGACTGGAGGGACGGGGGAGATGGGCACAATGGCACACATGCACAATTAAGTATAGCACATCTGCGGACAAACCATGCCCAAGAGTCAGAACTCCGACCAAGAGCCCAATTTACCCAAGTCTGCAACATCTCAGCACTGTATAAGCACAGAAGTGAAAGGCACACAGCCTGAAAGGGATAAGGGCCAGCCAAATCAGAGCTGAAGGGGGAACACACCCACAATGCTGCACACACACATAAGAATCAGAGCACCTCAACCTTGACAACAATGTGGTACAAACTGCAACACTTTCATAACATAACAGAGGACACAACTGCTGCCGCTTGTGTGTAGAAAATGGCCATTCGCATTTGGCATATCAGGAAACTGTGAGATGACAATGTACAAGTACAACCTCACATCCCTGATGGTGTAGAAATGTCAACTGTCCCGCATCACATAGGCATCTCCTCACAAAAAGTCACAATGTACATTGTCATGCAGTCTGCAAGTAAACTTGTCCAGTGCGTCAACATACATGTGAACACAATGTCAATCTGCATCACCCCTTCACATTGCAGAGGGAGAATCAACACCTCCTGCAGAGCAGAAACAACAACTCAGCACTGATGATGAAGATGACCTTCCCAACATCGACGCCCTCCAGGAGCCCATGGACAGCTTCGGCGCCCCACCTCCAGGAGCAGTGCAGCCCAGCTGCATCGAAGAAACCCCACCCCCTGCACAGACCACACAGCAGGAAGCAGCCACCACCACAGCTGTCTCCCAGGACCCCAATGACCAACACATGGCATTCCAACGCTGTGTGTTAGGGTGCCAGGAGAAGATGGCTGATCAGCTGCGGGTGGGGTTCGACCTCATGGCAGCCAAACTAGGTGCCATACGTGGGTTTCTACGTCCCATCAGGGACCACTTACAGTCCCTAACGGACACCCACTGTCCGCTCCATGCTCTTCAACAATCCATGGCTGACATCGCTGGAGTCATGACTCTGAGCCAAGAACAACTGTCTAGTCAGAGTGGCTCCAGCGATGTCAGCTGGAAGTTGGGACACATGCGGAGGATCATGTTGAACATGGATTGGATGCAGGCGTAAATAATGTTTGCCGCGGCTGCACACCAGCGAGATGTAGCTGTGATCTTCAAATGCCCTGCAGATCCTCGTCATGGCATTGCCTCCACAAGGCCTGGCGCGGATGAATGCTGCTGCTACTACTCCATCCACATCTCCGCCCCCTGAAGTGTCAGCGCCAAACAGTGACACAGACTAAACACCACCACCTACATGTGAGGCACCTGACACATCAGAGGACGAAGATGAAGATGAATCTGGCTTTGTGGTAAGAATGAAGTGGTAGCATTCATCTCCGCCATATGGCCTGTCTCAGCTTGGTTCTGCCCTCTGCATCATGCCCTGGAATAACCCCTTCCACTGTCCCCCGATACACTCAGCGACACTCACCTTGGACCTCGACAGGGACTGCCATATTTGGTTTGGTTACCAATGACACAGCAATCACACTGCGGACTGACGTCTTCCTCTTCCGATGAACTTGTCAATCCCTAATGGACTCTGGCTGGCCCTCCACGGGGCAACAATGTAAAGTGGGGTTTACATGGCCCTGTACTGCTCCAGCTTCAACACTCCACTGAATGCGAATAAAACATTCTAATTCACACAGATGTGTCATGGCTATGAGCAATCAAGTATGAAAGTATGGATGAATGTAGGGACAGTGATTCCACAAAAAGGTACTCCCTATGTAATGCTATCAATGCACATGTATAGCCATGACCCAGATAGGCAGTGAGACACACATTGTCATTCAAATCAACACTCATCACAGTTGAATACAAGTGAAGGTGCGTAGACTTTATTAGCATATGCGTGTCAGTACGGGCAAGATAAGTGCCACAACATGCAGACCAATGCAGCAGTATGTCAGGATGAGGAACGTTGCCAAGCGCCGCTGTCCACTCTGGGGGAGTCCCTCACCTTTCACAGGTGTGTGTTAACCCGCGTTGTTGTCCGCTCATGTATTCGGAGTCCAGGTGAATGCAGCCATGTCCACTGTTGTTGTGGGAAATGTGACCAGATCTCCAAGATGCAACAAGGTGTTGGGACATATGCAATGGGTTCCAATCTGTTGTGGCTGCAGGTACGTAGTTACTCGTCCATGAAACTGATTGCAGCTCCGTAGGCTATCATTTCCAACAGGACGGAGAGGTGATCCATTAGCAGGTCCGGACAGATGTGCTGCGTCCACCCCTTCCACCAATTAGCACTACAGCCCAATAGGGGAGCGGTTCAATGAGGTCACTGCACATGAGGAGTTGTGCAATCTCCCAGGTCCAGCTGCCAGCATGTATGCCAAGTATCAAGGCATCCCATAAAAGGGTATCACCGTGACACTCCTGGTTGTGGCCCAACAGGGGCGCACACACATGTAAAAATCCAGTTCAACTACCGTCCTGTTGGATAGGCAGACATCCATGGACCAATCGAATATGCACAATCGACAATGCAACACAGGCTGAATGCAGGTGCCGTTGGCAAGGCGGAAGCTTAGCCGGTAACTGATCCGCAGCACTGCCAATGGCAGTGCCCCCAGTAAACGCAGCATACGTGCACGGTACAGTTCCACCTGACAGGGGTTGTGCAAGTGTCCGGGATGTTCTGCCATTGCGTTAGTGGCTCTGGTTGAAGTGGCACTGTTCTGACCTGTGTCAGTTCTGTGGATGAAATGCCACAGCTCGGATCAATGAGTTGTTTTAGTGTGCAACGGTTGTACGCCTGGGATGGTGTGGGAGTAAGTGTGAAGGCCATTCCATGCAAGATAACTTCGAGCAAAGACTTCTGTGTGTGGGGTGTGTATACGTTGGTCTTTCACCGGGCTGTGCGTAGTGTGGGAGTCGTCATCAGCTGCTATAGTATCTGTCAGGGGGTGCCGAGCACATGCAATTCCGAGGTCGGAGGTGCAGATGTGCTTCCGCCTGATAGTTCAGACAAAGGAGCTTTCATCCCTTATGCTAGTTTCTCATCTGCTTGCATTCAGGAAATGTGAAGTGGCTTGTTGGGGGTGGGGTGGGATGTGTGCGACTTTGGGATTCATGTTTGACATGTCTTGCATGTGGCAAATGAGCGGCATCACTCTGTGTTACGTTGCCTCACAGCTGCTCCTCCCTCACCCGAGCCTATTTACTTGTGTGCGCTGCACGGCTGCATCACTTGCACTCCTACGGCACACCATTGTCATGCCTGTTTGCGCATGTCCACAAGCCTGACAACGACACTGTGATGTTGGCCATTGAAGGTGGGCGGCCACGTGAGTGTAGGCCTGTGGGAAGGATAGGGCGGACACAGATGTAGAGTTCATGCCTGGCTGAACTCGAGCTGCGATTAAGGCTAGGCATTTGGCTCATGCTACGGCAATTCAGATAGACACAACACTTGGCATGTATGAGCCAAGACCCTGAGCAGTCTTGCGCTCCTTCATTTCCCCGTTCATGTGAGCCCACCCTCCGGGTGCATGCTACATTGCAACATTGTCGATTGCGGACTGGGTTGTGCCGACACTACAACAGTGACACACTCATTAGTTACTTCCTTGTCCAGGCCAGAACTGAACCACGCCCAGAGCCCCGGGCAAATCCTTCACACCCCTACGCTGGCTTGGCGTACACCGGCCCAGCCCACTCTGCTTACGCTTACAGGGGGGGGGGACAAAGCTACGTGTCCAAGGTCTTACCCACTGCCTGAGGTGACATGGTTGCGTCCGCTGTCCACAGCACAATGTAATGTGGTAGGGACCGGGGCCATCATGCATACATAATGACCACAAGGACACACTTAGATAGATAGTGAACTGGCTACGGGCACGTGCGCCCGGCCCCTTTTTATTACCAGGGTCACATGTCCAGTGATGCCTGTGCTGGATTGGTGTGGGGTGAGTGTAAGCCAGCCCTCAGGGAGTGGTTGGTGCTGGCAACAACTAGAACAGTGATCATCGGATCACACACACAGATTCAATCATGAAGGGTCTATGAGTTGTGGTGCACTGAGTTAGTGGCACCTGAAGAGCTGAGCCTGGTATCAAGCTGATGATGGCATCCGAGACAGGTGTGAGCAACTTTGATAGGCTGGCTGTGAGACTCCTCTGACTCAGGCAGTTGTTGGTTGGAGGTGGTCCTGGCGGTGGTGGCGGGTGTGCATCTAGTGATGATGGCGTGTCCTTGCAGGTCAGGATTTTATTTTATTTGTGAGCCCTGCTGACCGCAGTGTAGGCCAGAGGCAGCGGTCAGCAAGGGCCCACAGCCACATGGCGTTGACTTGAGCTGCACAGAGTTAGTGGCACCTGGAGCGCTCAGCAGGTGCGCAGCCTGCAATGATGCGTCGTCCGGGCGGGCCGCACTGGAAGCAATTTCTGTTGCCTACTGGACTTTGCCATAAATAAATCAAGAGTCGATTTGAAATGGGGGACCTGCTGACCGCAGTGTAGGCCGAAGGCGGTAGTCGGCACACACATGACTCCGCGGTGCTGTGACACTGGGTGTGCTGGGGGCCTGTGTCGCGGAAGCCAGCGATCGGCTGAGGAGGCTGGTGGTCATGGCGGTGGACTCATGGCAGGGTGAGGGGCACCACCCTGGCAGACGCGTTGGCCATCCGGGAAGTGAACCACGCTCAGAGCCCCGGTCTATTGATTCACACTCCTATGCTGGACTGGCGTACGCCGGACAAGCTCACTCCACTTACGCTTACAGGGGGGACGACACAGCTACATGACCGAGGTCTTCCCCACTGCCTGAGGTGACATGGTTGCGTCCACTGTCCACAACACTACACACACCAGCAGTATATGTCCACATGGACATGTCTGTGCTCTGCATACTGAAGTCAGTCCAGCACATCACCGCCACACTTGGCATTGTGTACATTCTTATTGATGGGTCACTTACCTCCTTCACACATACTTGGTTCCCACCTCTCCCCACATTCTGCAGTTGTGTGGCTGAGGGGCCATGCCATTTTCGGAAGGTCATCTGTCTTGTTCTGCGCTGCCTCGGTGGTAGTCCGGGTGGGGGGAGGCCTGGGGGTGGTGGCGGCGGGTGTTGTGGCCCTCTTGGGTCTCCGAGCTGCATGGTCAGTAGCTCCATGACATGTGTTGGTCTTCAGATGTGGCTCTGGGCTGGGATCCCTTTCATGCTGCAGGTTGGTTTTAAGTCCCTGCTGCTAACGAGCCTTATCGCCTGTTTTTGGGTCACAGCGCAGATCTGGCTGGTCGTTGAGAATATCGGGAAGTGGTGTTTTCGTGTGTTTTTGCACGGGAACGCCTACTCTGCATATCATTAGGGTTAGTTGTCACTCTCATCCGTGGCGATGTTTTTTGCGCCGGCTATCGCTGGTAAACTGGCGATATCGGCAGTTTGCACTAGCTTGAGAATGGGGCGATGAATCTATCGCCACTTTTCCGGCGCTAAAGTGCAGATAAATCGGCGATAAGTCCTTGAGAATATCCCCCATTGTTTTTAATGTAAAAAAGTATTTTTGTTATTTAATTTAGGTAGCCATTTTCTAAAGTAAGTTGTATTTTGTAGGCTATCTGTGTTGTTTTAGGTGATTTCTGAGGGGAGAAGCTCGCGGTTGGAAGCTACGTCGCATCCATCAAAGTAAGTTTAATTTTATTACTTTTAGGCTTAATTTAGGTGTAGTTTGAAGGTAGGTAAGTACTGTATAGTGTATGTGTAGTTTGAATTTTGTGTTTTTGGTGTGGTTTAGTTAGTTGTTTTGTGTTTGCGAAATGCGGTTAGTTCGTTGATAGGTAGGTGTTAGGAAATGTAGTATATGTTTAAATATGTTTAGAGTATGGAGTTATTAGTGTGTTTATGTGTGTTTTTTAATAATTTTATTGTGTATTTGTGCGGGAGGGATTGTGTTGTTTTTTTACAGGTTTTTGTCGTTTGGATGTTGCCGTTGGGAGAAGCATGCTTTTTTTTTTAAAGGAACTGTCTATTAGTTTCTAGTAAACTAATAATTATTTTACAGTTCCTTTATTTTTCGGGTTTTCCTGGAGCGTTTCTTTTTTAATTACATTTTTCAGGTTTTTAATGGATTGGAGTCTACTGATACGTTGTCGCTGGATTATATTTTTTACAGTTGTATTTTTCCATTTTTTTGGGGCAGTTTTAAGTAGGTTTTGGGATCTTTACACACTTGAATTTATTAATGGCAGTTTGGATTCAATTCTCCAGCAACAAAAAAGTAAGGAATTTTAAATTATTTATAATTTGAGGTAAATGTAATTTTTGTACTTTTTATTTACATTTGTACATATATAAAATATATTTATTATGTCAAATAATTTTTCAAAGTAAGTTAAAGTTAATTGACATAATTTTTATATTTTATATGTTTGCAGAGAAATGTTTATTTAGGAATTTAATGCACAATTACAATATTGCTATGTTTTTGTAGTACTGTTTTACAGTAGGGATTTAGGGGCTCATTAGGATGTCTGCCCGCCATCCTTGCGGTGTGTGGACCGCCCGCTAGACATGCCGCGGTCCCGCACCACGAATTAGGATGTGACCGCCACCATTGCGGTCGCATTCTGAAATGTAACATTGCAGCGGTTGCTGCTGACAGCAGGACCCGCCGCGATGTTAAAATCGCATGTCTAGCATTTCGCTGCACCACATGGCAGGCACCACATGGTGCCTGCCACTTGGCACTGTGAAATGTAGGGGGGTACCACAGGTACCCCCCAAGTGCACCCCACCTCCCCCCAACACAAGGGGGGCCCGCAACGGGACCCCAAACCCAATCCCTGCCAGCCTTTACATGGCGACCTCGCTGCCATGGAAAGGCCTTTATTTTCCCACATCCTAATATGGCGGACGGTGCCTGCTAGGCACCGCCACCATATTAGTCGCCCTGCTCCGTCCGCCATGCAATTGGTGCGATTGCCACCAGTGGTAAAGCAGCGGATGGACTTTGCGTCCGCCGCGATACCCACCGCCATCCTAATATGGCGGTGGGTAAATCTCATTGTGATGGCGGAACGATCGCCACCGCCGGCCCGGCGGTGGCGATCCTTCCGCCATCATAATGAGCCCCTTTGTTATTGTTTCTAGGTATTCTAGCCCTTTAGTGTTTGGGTAGAGTCTTACTTTGTATTGTAGGTGCTCGAACATTGTTTTAGTCTGTTTAGTTAGTTTTGGAACTAGCTGTCTTACAGACTGTTCAAGTCTTAGTTGTTGGTAGCTTTGTTCTGTCTTGTGGTTTGTGGCCTCCTGGCCTGCCTGGATACGTTGGCATAGGCCTGGCTGCCATGATGACTTTTGCGCACGTTACTCTTAGCCGTTGTTCTGTCGCCCTCTGCTCCTGCCAAGTTATTTTACAACTGTCTGCATTTTCTGTTTCTCACCTTTTCTCCTGTTCCTTTTGGGCATAGTCTGAACAACAGTTACAAGGTCGAATAACACGTCCCTGGTTCCTGCTGATATGGCCAGTCCCTCGCACCTAGACATAACACTATGTACAGCTGCCATGGGGAAATTGGTGGGCTTTTATTATTGCGTTTTTCCCTCTTGAGGGGACTTGAAGAAAACCTTTCCAGGGAGAAGAGCTGTGATTGTCTGCTGATGTAGTTTTGCATCTAGAGACTGAGGTATGGGGGTTCGCTAGTCAAAGCCCAGAGGTCTTCTATTTGTATAATAAACTAGCTTCCAGCACGGGGAGGGTGGTAATGTTAGTTAGACATATATCCACTGCTTTATGAGATGCTTTCCCCGTTCGTATTCTATGGAGTTGTGACTATGCTGATTATATTATTCATATGTATTATGCTAGTAGTACTGACACGTGTACTGTATCTTAGAGCACGTAAGTTGAAATAAACATTTTGAACTATACAGTGTCTCTTAATACGCACGTTGTGGACAGGTACGAGTGTGACGAAAGAGTGTTCTTGCCTTTGCAAGTCCTGAGAGAGAGAGAGAGATACCGTGTTCTGGGTTGTCTAATCATTGGTACATTGGTGCTAATGGGACGCTAAGGCTAGTTGGGTTGGGGTTTTGGGTGCTAAGGTCTATGGTTGGCTCACCACCATATTCCGAGGTCCTATTATCCTGTGCATAGCTCTGTATGTGCAGAAACCTTATGACATGGCGCCCAACGAGTGGGGCAGCTTATCTGCGGGACGCTTGAGTAGTACTTGTGCTTGTCCACAATACCCTCACATATGCTTCCGGAGGCGTGTGTGACGGTGATACCTCCTATATTGAAGTTTTTGTAGGTTCTTTCAAGCTTGAAGTTGTTAAAAAAGGTTTCTTAAACATAACCCTTTTTGTGCTGCCTCTTGTAAGGTTGTCGAATAAACCCGTTAGTAATGGCGGGTATAGACATAACGGCGCATAGCCGCACAGCACTCCGGGATCACTTACGGGTGTATGGAGTGCCCGACGCGGGAGTTGATTTAGTCTTTGTGGTTCAAGCCGATCCGGCTTTCCATTTTGAGGTGTTCTACTCTTGGATCACTTTTCCAGCGGTGGACGCGAACGATAATCTGTTCCATGAATATGAACATACTAACGTTCCCGCTGTCTATCGACCGTATACTACTCTTGAAGTACCGCTCACGGCTTGGCAACACCGTGTTTGGTTTAATGGCGCCCTCCCACAACCGACTACCACGGTTCGTTTAGGCCCCTTATCTATTGAGGGGGCCACTTGGCCTGTTTTGGCCGGGTACACCCCACATCCGCGTTATATGACTATACCAGTCGCGGAACTGCGCACTATGTATGCGGTCTTGGTGCAGGTGCATCGAGCTTTAGTGCGATATGTTACAGGCAGCATCCATGGAGCCGCTCCTGGAGTTGCCGGCCAACCAGCTGCTGCAGGCGGAGTGACCATCAGTCCTGTCATGGTGAATTCAGTGATGGGCAAACGTCCACAAAATAAGGATGATTTTCCTTATTGGCTTGCAGAAAAATTTGATCAGTTGGAGGCAGTTTTTCCACACACAACCCCAGTGGATAAACATCGTATTTTGACGATTAGTTTGCCAAAAGACTTAATTCCCGAGTTGACAGCATGTGACAACTGGGGTAAGGTATTCGCAGCAGTATATTATAAATGTTTTGGTACTCCTTCCATGACGGTTCTCCCCTCTGTAATTAAAAAAGTACAGGATGAACATGGCCCTGAAGCAGCTGTGGAATTAGGGATGAGACTGGTGGGAGTGTTTGAAGTAGTAGCTGAGCTGATCCTTGCGAATGTCAAGGGCGATGCAGTGAACTTTCAAGTAGCTAACGCTTTGGCTCTAGTCCCAGAATTGGACAGGCCTCGCGAATTACCGAAAATTATTACCCAGGCTTACAAAACTATTGGTAGAAATAGCCTGGGTAACAAGCCTTTTGCAAAACAGCAAACACAATCGCAACAACAACAGCAACAAACCAAATCTCAATCTGAGAAAGATGAGAAACCAGTCTTCACTAAAAAGAGCTGGAGGCTGAAAAAACAGGGTAAGCAACAAAAGAAGCCGGGGTCGAGAGGCGCATCCCCGGTTTCAGTTTCTTCTGAGCGAACTTATGATTTACGCGATAGAGCGAGAATTAAATCACCGGATAGGTTTCAGATCCCTGATGCGCGTTCTCCTCGTTCTTCACAGGCACAGACTTCGTCACAGGCCGGTGGAGGAGACCGCCAGGATAGAGGAAGGGACCGAGAGGCTCCCCAGGGACGAGACCAACCTCGACAACAAGTCAGAGGAAAAGCGGAAGACTCTCAACGTTTTCGACCACAAATTCAGAAGAAGAAAGTTGCCGCTGTAACAGCGAAATATGCCACAGATGGTGAGAACGAGGCTCCTGAATTGGACGTGGGCAGTAACCCTCCTAGACAGCGCCGCGGAAGTTACCATAGTGCGGGAGGCGCTACGTCCTCATATGGAGGCGACAGCAACTGAAACATTCATTACTGTTGAAACAGCAGACACCAGAGTGGCACCCCTGACAGACTTTTTAATATTGTCATCCAAATTGAAGGTGATATACAGCGTATAATTAAAGGGATTTTTGGGGGAAATCTGACCTCTTCATATGACATTTTGTTAGCAGAGGCGGATTGGCCACCCCCATTCGTTCTCGCTGCGCATAAAGGGGAGGAGGTAATCCTTCCGAGCTTTTCTCGACATGTCCCAAACGACAAAGCGGAGGCTCTTGCAGCAGAGTGGGCTGTGTCCCTGGCTCCTGCGTTATTCCGCAATCACGTGGGTTGGGACGAAGATTCTCCCCCCCATGAAATACCTTTGCGGTCACTACCGCAGCCACAACCCCAATATCCCATAAAACGTGAAGCCAAAGGCCCCGTTTCCGAAATTCTGACTCAGTTGGAATATCAGGGAGTAATTGAACCCTGTGTATCACCTATGAACAATCCCCTTTTCGCGGTTTCTAAACCCGATGGATCGTACCGCTTAGTTTTGGATTACCGGCATTTGAATTCTCATTGTCGGACCTTTGCGGTGCAAAACACCCATAGTTCTGCGCTTGTAGACAGTCTTGTTCGTAAAAAATACAAAACGACTCTTGACCTTTCAAATGGATTCTACACGCACAACTTAGCCCGGAGAGTGGCCAATGGTGCGCTTTTACTTCCGGTGGTAAAATGTTCAAATTCAGGCGTCTTCCTATGGGCTACAAAAATAGTCCAGGCGTATTCGCCGCTCGTGTTGTCTCTTTGTTAGACGGCATCGATCCAGACGCCTGTTCGTACGTAGATGACATTTATCTGATGGATGACGAATTGTTTCCGCATCTAACCCGAGTCGACCGCATTATTCTTGAATTTGCGGTTCAAGGTTACAAAATTAACTTTACCAAATCTCATATTGCTGAATTTACTCTTTTATTCTTGGGCTATGAGCTCAACAATGAAGGTAAGGGCTTAGCCCCCCATTTTCTGGAGAAATGTGCACTTCTGTGCCCTCCTACTAATCTGAAGAAACTTCAGTCGTTGCTGGGCTTTCTGAACTTCGGACGTACATACATTCCCGAATACGCCCAGCGTATCAAGCCACTGTATGCCTTGATACAACCTACCTTTTCGAAGTCTTGTTGGCTTCCGGAGCACACCTCCATACTACAGTCTTTACAGACTGACCTACTTGAGTCTAAATATCTTTTGACACGCGATAACCACACAAACCTGGTGATTAGAATCATTCCAGGACCAGTGGGTTTCACGTACTTAACCTTTAATGAAGGTGATACAGTACCCATCGCATACAAGTCACATCTGTACACCTCCGCAGAAATGCGGTTTTCATCTGTGGAGAAAGTTCTGACAGCAGTGCAAATGGCGATTCTAAAGGAGCGCGCACTGGCACAGGGAAAACGCATTCTGGTGGTAACACCATATCCTGCTCTAGAGGCAGTGACCAAAGTAAGTGTACCGAACTCTAAAGCGTTGCACCCCCGTTGGATACAATGGGCAACCTCATTGACGTCTCCGGATGTCACTTTCATATTCGATTCTTCTCTTCAGACTCAGGAGTTCTTACAGTATGAATTCGTTCATCCTCCTCCTCTGTCTTTATTGCCGCTTGAGGATTACGACTGTGTGATCTACACCGATGGTTCGGCACAACCGGCCACGGGGTCCAAGCATGCTTATTCAGCCGCATGTGCTATTGTTGCAGGTACGTTTGTGAAAGGAAAATTCAGATCAACTGTGGTGCACACACAGGCACTCGGGGACAGTACCGCACAATTGGCCGAGTTGCGAGCATTGGTGCTTGCGCTTGAGTTTGTCAATCCTGATGTGACCACTTTAATCGTGTGCGATTCTTACTACTATGTTCAATCATACAATGACAATCTGTTCTTTTGGTCGCAAAACGACTATAGAGACGCTAAAGGCAACACAATCAAGCATAAAACGCTTTGGGTTCGAGTGTCAGAATTACAACGACGTCTGCCGCTCACACAGGTGGTTCACACCCTGGGCCATCAGCGGGTGGGCGCACACGCTGTTGGTAACGGTCTGGCAGACGAAGCAGCCAGATCAGCAGTAGTCACGTGTTCAGTAGCAGCAGTTACTAGATCCATGTCTAAAATAGACACTGATATCTTGGCAGCTATTGCTGCAACAAAGGAAGGAACGAATTACCCTAGGGGTTTCCCTTCCAAATATTCTTACCAGTTAGGTCCCGATCAGGCTCCTTATGTAACAATACCTGACGTTGGTGATCGGCTGATCCCCAACGCGGACCGCAGACTTTCCTTGATAACGGCAGCACACGAAGGCATGGCTTCGGCTCATGCTGGTGTGTCTGCGACAATTTCTATTTTGCAGCAGCGTTACTGGTGGCGTGGTTTATATAAAGATACCCGTACTTATGTGCTTTCCTGTGACGTTTGTCAACAGATCAAGCCTTCCACGGTCACACAACCACCTCAGACCTCGCTCGGAATTTCAAACAGACCCTTTGGGTGTGTTTACTTGGATCACTGCGGTCCATTTTCATCGGACACTGCCTATAAATATATCTTAGTGGCAGTGGACTCGTGCACATGGTTCATCTGGGTCTGGCCACAACGGAGTGCTGACGCTCGAAATGTCATCAGGGATTTGCGTGTCTTTGTGGGAATTTTCGCATGCGGCACCTTCCATTCTGACCAAGGTCCGGCGTTTGCCTCTAAGGCTTACAAGGACGCAATGGGTTCCTTGGGGGTGCGGGTGAAATTTTCGCCTCCGTATAGGCCTGAGGGCAACTCTATCGTTGAACGAATGAACCGTGACTTAAAGCAATCCTTGACAGCTAGAGTTATAGGTACTGGCAGGAACCGACTGGCCCACTTGTCTACCGTTCAGCGTGCACTTAATAATCTCCCTAGAAGACCTCTGGGTGGGCGGACCCCTTACGAAATGCTCTTTGGCATACGAATGTTTGTGCCTGACCTTGATGGTCTAGACATGGCGGCGCAATCCGCCAAGTTTGATGTAGATAACCATTCTACTATGTTACAGGACTTACAAGAAGCCCGAGACAAACTTGCAATTGCACATTTGCCTTTCAGCCACGGACCCTGCTCTGCAGATTCCGGTTGCCGGCTGGCTTCCGAAGATTGGCGACCTGGTTCGAGAGAAGGTGGAGAACAAAAAAGAATTTGGCCCCTCTTTTCGTGCACCGGTTCCAGTCCTGGGCTTGAAGGGAACACGTACAGTCATCTTACCACCGCTTCCCGGTCGCAAGGAGAACAGATACATCTCAGTGGAAAATGTCAAGCTACAACATCTTGCCGATCCTGAATAGTGTCACACCAGCGGTCTCTTGTCCTGCCATTTATCGGACATGTGTTCGAGGCACACCTGCCCGAACGGTCACTGATGTTACCATGGAGATGGTTGATTTGCCTGAAAATATATTCGAGCCCCCTGTCTCCCTCTGCATCGAAGAGGACGAGTATACCTATCCCGCCACAGAGTCGGTGGCACACCAACCAACAACGCCACTGAGCCCGACACGTTATTCCTTTGACTCGGATTCCAACTCATCAACGGTCCCGTCCAAGTTCAGTCTTTTTGTATCCTGGTTTAGAGACAATTTTTTGATTCCACCCTGGACATACATCTGGATGGTGCTTTTCTTGATTTTTTTGTTCATGTCCATTGGCTTTGTCACAGTGTTTTTCTACTCATCAATGGTCACTATTTACCTGAACGCTCTGCTGTGAACAGTGTTGCTGGAACTTTGGCTCCACATTCCTCTTCACACATCATGAAGCGTGACCACACATTTGTGAACATTTCAGCATTTCCAGTTGCTGATGGCATCGTATGGGATGCGGTAAACTTTCAAATCCATGGCCCGACAGAAATTATTAATGTACCAAATGTCCTTCGAGTTTCGATGGGTGATGTAGTAAGAAGTAATATTCATTCTGACGATTGGGATGTGCATGCCGTTGAAGCATTGTTTGCTGATTTAAAATATTATGCTTCCTTTAATGCTGAGGATTTGTATATGAATTCTGCGAATTATGCCGATTTGTATTGCTACCAGCATTGGGGCAACCATTTTCTCCACAAACCGAGTGCACTACACAGCCCTGTTACCTACACTCAATGGGAACATTGCCCAAACCCCTTACCAGGTAGCTCCCAGACTCTTTGAAATAAATTCACCTATTTCACTGATTTTAATCGTTCGAACCCTGGGTCCTATTATTTTAAATTGAAAGCCCCATTGACTCAAAAAAATAATGTTGACCCACACCAAATTGCTTTATTCGAGTTCCTTTTTGAGCGCCTTGGCGGTGGGTGGTTATGAGTATTGGAAAGACACAGTGGATTTAAAATCCATCTGGGGTTCAAAGCCATGGCAGGTGCAAGGCACCGAGGCTTTGCACCGCGCTTGCCTTATCCCGGCCCAAATTGTGTTTCTGAATGCTTCCATTCATCAAACCACGTGTTGTGGGTTGGCTACCATTAAACAATTAAATACGCCAGCCATCCCATCCTTGTCGAGTTCTCCAAATGATAGCTTGCGTTTTAATATGTCCCTTGTGACGTTGCAGGCTCAGTTTCAAAACAACTCCTTTAACGTTTCTGCACTGATACAGTCACCCTGGTTGGCATGGACCATATCATCGAATGCATGCCAACTGCGTTTTCATGGCACAGTTCCTGGCTACAGACAGGACAAGCCTGATCCGAGATTTGCTGAAACTCGTACTGTCACCACGTATTCAGTTGGTAAATTATGTAAACAATGGCTACACCATTCGTCCCTAGACTCTGTTAAACAACATTTGTCCCTCCTATCAGGCACTATTGATCTGTCCGACTTTATCTTGGGACCTCGTGGTCCCCGACCGAAGAGATTCATTTATGAAGCATATAATGAACTCTGGAAGCTGTCACAAATGGAAGCTGCTTCCCGTCTTCGGGAAATAGACCAAGCAAATTTGGAAAAGGTGCTTGCTGTTGTTGACAATAGTATAAATACCCTGTCTTCCCGCATTTACACATTAGAGAATATTGTGTCCTCTGTTGTTGATATTGTACAAGATGATGTTTCTATTTTGTATCATGGTCAGAATCAATTGCGTTCAGTAATGCAGTTTGCATGGACTTTGCAAACCCTCAAGTTAGGTAATGTTCCTTGGAATTTCTTGAACACCACTGCCCTTTTTCTGCCTTTTAATTTGACTGAAAAGCAGCAGTTCATGTCCATGAAAGATGCATCTTACACTTTGTTACATATCGAGAAAGTGGATCCTTTACCATTCTCTGTAGCGGAACTAGATTCTGCTGTGTGGCTAGTTCATGGGGTTATCGCTTTACCTTTTTCCTTGTTTGAATTTAGCTCGTGCATGAGACATTATCCTGTGGGCCGTTTCCAGCCTTTGGGTAGTACTTACCTGCATGAACTCTGGTCCTTGCCTTTCATGTATAAATGCCTTAGAGACGGCAAGGAAGTGTTTCTCACGGGGGAGTCTTGTGATTCAACTGTGGGTCATTCGCTTATTTGTAAACATATTAAATTGCACGGAGCTTGTAGCGTTTCCGTTCCGAATCTTGCATGTGTGCTAAAGGGTATTCCTGCTCCTGCTATTTCCCCTACTTTTACTTTGCTTACTAACGGTAGCTATTTGCTTTTAAATAACGAAGACTGTTGTGGCCTACAAGCCGGCATTCCGTATATCGTTACGGTTTCGCACAGAGTTGTCTGCTGCAAGAATGTGCTTTTTCCTCCCCCTCACGACATCGTTGATAACTCTATTTGGCCTTCCATTCCTACCATGGAGGCAGACTTCAATAAGTTGAGCAGAATAAAGGCCCTATTATTGAATGAGGAGGTGACGCTCACGTCCGCCCGGGAGACATTCGTTCTCCAGGTGGCGAGTACCCACAGTGAAATACAGGCCCTTTTGAACACCAACCTCCCCCAACATTTCGGGAGTTAATTCATCGTATTTTTAACGCATCAAACACTGAGGGTCTAGTGCATTTTTTAAGATTGTGGGGTCTGGCCTGGTGTCCACCTTCCGAACTATTTTCGGTGTGATACCGGCATTCATTCATTCTATTTTTTCTAGCGTCTTTGGTGGTTTCCCATTAATCCTCGCTTTGGCGGCTGGTGTCTTGCTGTTGGTCTGTTTTCTGCGCAATGGCTGCTCACCACTGGGCCCTTCTCGATCCTGAACGCCTCCAGCTGCTCCGTGAGCGACTTCTGGTTGGCTTCGCTGTTCTGCCCTTGGCGACTATTAGTGTGTCCTACACCCTTTCTTTTCGCTTTGCGTATTTCACTTGCGTGCAACCTGTGATGTCGTGCATCCGCTGTCCTTTCACATGGACCATGGATTATTGCCTCTCCAATTCGTCATTGTCTGTTCTGGATTTTGTTCAGTTGGTGGGTCCCTTAGAGGCCCATGAACGGGACTGTTCCGTTGCTGGCTTTATGATGCGTGCGGCTGCACTGGGGATTTTGGCACAATGGGATATCTGGGCGGCTGCTCAGAATCTCCTACAACAAAGCTATATTGAATATCATGCAAGCTGTCCCGCATTGCTTTTGGATGCCCCGTCCTCTGAGGAGCATTCCTGCAGCTTTGACCTGTTGGACTGGATGGCGTCTACGTTTTTTGACGATTCCAATGATGTCCTCTTGGACGGTATAGCATTTTTCTGCACTTCCACGTTTTTGGATTGATTTGCCGTTCACTGTCCGTGGACTGCCTCGCTGACTGTCTTTTTGCTGCCTTACCGCGTTCCACTCCTTCCACTGTGGATGCCTCTGTTCTGCTCAGATGTTTTGAACTCTGTCTTCGTCCTTAGTCTTGGCCGATAGACTGTCCAGGGGAGGGTGTCTTGTGGTTTGTGGCCTCCTGGCCTGCCTGGATACGTTGGCATAGGCCTGGCTGCCATGATGACTTTTGCGCACGTTACTCTTAGCCGTTGTTCTGTCGCCCTCTGCTCCTGCCAAGTTATTTTACAACTGTCTGCATTTTCTGTTTCTCACCTTTTCTCCTGTTCCTTTTGGGCATAGTCTGAACAACAGTTACAAGGTCGAATAACACGTCCCTGGTACCTGCTGATATGGCCAGTCCCTCGCACCTAGACATAACACTATGTACAGCTGCCATGGGGAAATTGGTGGGCTTTTATTATTGCGTTTTTCCCTCTTGAGGGGACTTGAAGAAAACCTTTCCAGGGAGAAGAGCTGTGATTGTCTGCTGATGTAGTTTTGCATCTAGAGACTGAGGTATGGGGGTTCGCTAGTCAAAGCCCAGAGGTCTTCTATTTGTATAATAAACTAGCTTCCAGCACGGGGAGGGTGGTAATGTTAGTTAGACATATATCCACTGCTTTATGAGATGCTTTCCCCATTCGTATTCTATGGAGTTGTAACTATGCTGATTATATTATTCATATTTATTATGCTAGTAGTACTGATACGTGTACTGTATCTTAGAGCACGTAAGTTGAAATAAACATTTTGAACTATACAGTGTCTCTTATTACGCACGTTGTGGACAGGTACGAGTGTGACGAAAGAGTGTTCTTGCCTCTGCGAGTCCTGAGAGAGAGAGAGATACCGTGTTCTGGGTTGTCTAATCATTGGTACATTGGTGCTAATGGGACGCTAAGGCTAGTTGGGTTGGGGTTTTGGGTGCTAAGGTCTATGGTTGGCTCACCACCATATTCCGAGGTCCTATTATCCTGTGCATAGCTCTGTATGTGCAGAAACCTTATGACAGTTCCTTTTGGAAGGATTGTAGTAATTTATGTAGGGTTGGTTGGGTTCTGCCTGTTGTGGCTTGGAAAGCATTATGCCATCCTTCAACAGCGTTATTAGTTTTTGCTTCTTTTTTAGGGTACTGTTATATACATTCCACCATGGTATGTGGTATTTGGGCTGTCTCCTGTGTCCAGATCTGTGTAGCCTTCCCACCCCGGTGTCCTCGGAATAGTCGAGTAGGGGACTTAGTTTTTGTTCATTTGTTTGGTAGTAGGGGCTTTCAATTAAAAGATTGTAGTGTTCTGCTACATCAGTTATTGGGACGTATGCTAGTGCAATTCGTTTTTTTATTTCATATGCAAAATTGCTATTAGTTGCATATTCTACACTGAGCGTAGATTTTTGAAGGTGTCTCCAAAAGCATTGGTTAAAGTGGTAATAGCAACCTTGAATTGCTGTGTGAGGGTAGTTTTTCAGGATGGCTTGTATCATTGACTGTTTAAAGTCTATGATAATTATTTGAGGGTAGTAAATATTAGTTTCTTGCTGTACTTTTGTTAAGAGTTCTACATAGGTGGTGGTTTGTTTGTTTGGTAACAGGGCATATATAAAGGGGATGTTGGTATTGTGATACAGTCCATGGATTGTATATAATTGGTAAAATGGTTTGGGACATATTTTAAATGTTTCGTCCATCATCCATGTCTCACAATTCTGTAGTTTAAGTAAGTTTGTGGGAGTTGCATATATAATAATTATTTTGTCATTAGATTTATTGTCATAAAGTAGAAATTGCTCTTCATTATGACTTACAGTGAGTTCAGGTGGTATTTGTATTTCACTGAAAGTTTTGGGGGTAGGTGGGGTGGCAGCAATTGCTTTTTTTGTTCTAGCTATTAGCCTTTTCAATGTTGAGACAGAGGGTAATTGGCCAGTTACATGTTCTGAAACTCTGGGGAGTACATCTTTTAATATTTCAGTAGTAGGTCTTTAAGAGCTAGTGCTAGCTTCTTTCAGAGTATCTAAAGCGTCTCTCGCTTCTATTTCAGCTATGTTAGAGGGTGGTTATGTTCCTTAACATGTAACACAGTAGTTTCTTTAGTTGTAGCCCTCCCATAACATGCATTTGAATAATGTTTGCTGCATTTCCAATTAACTTTGTCGCCTGTCTGTTTATTCTGGGTGTAGACATATCCCATATACCATAATAAACCTTTTCCTTTCTGGGAAGTTATGAATTTGGCACCTTCAGTCATTCTGATGTTTCAAATTCTATGAGAAATGTATATAAAAAATATTAAATGTATTGTAAGTGTTTTAATTTTAATACAGGTTTTTATATACAACATTATACTTACATGTTTGAATATGTTGACCTTTTTTTGACGCTGAGGTGTTTCTGTTGGTGCTTGCCTTTAGTGTTTCTTTTGATTTCCTGCAGTCAAAAAATAAAATTTTAATAAATGTGTTTAACAGCATTTATTTTATTTTAGGGTTTGTGTGGTTAGTGGGCGATTTGTGTTGGGAATTTTACTTGTTTTAATAGTTTAATTGAGATTTATACTTACTTTTTGGCAATGTGGTTTTTGGATGATGTTTGAAGGTAGTTGAGTATGTGTTTCTGTAGAGGAGATATAATTAAGAAAAAATATACATTAATTATTTAGTTATTATAAAAAGTGCTTTATGATTATTTTATGCAGTAGTAACATTAAATAGATATTTTACTTACTTTTTGAAGTTGTATTCAGAGATTTCAATGATGAAGTCCAGTTTTGCAGCAGCAATCCGGCAGGGATTCCCCTTATTCTTGGTTTTGTTGTTGGAGCATAAAATAATGTTACATTTTATTTTGTTTATATAGTGTTTGTTTAATTGTGCTTTCAATCTTATTGGGTTATATTAGTTGTAGGTATTTTTCATTGGTTGTTACTAATGTTTTCAATTAATTTGGTAGTTTTTCCTTATATGGGAAACGCTAATTAATGTTCAGTTGAACCTTTTTTTTATTCTTACTTTATTTAAAAGTATAATAGTACATTATTTGTATTTTATTTTGCATTCATGTGTATTAAAAAATATTTATTTTATATATAGTGTGTGTAAGTATAATACATGTGTTGAGTTTAAATATGTTAAAGTAATTTTTTATAATTAAAATGTATTTAGTCTTAAATTTATTTATTTAATGAGTTGTGTGTGTTTGTGTTATTGTTTATATTACATTTGTTATATATGATGTTATAAAAAAATGTTTTAAGGAGTCGATTTTTTTTGCCCGATATTAATGTGATCTATATTTTTGTTTTCGATATTTGTGTCATTTTGTATGTTTATTTAATGATTTCGATATTAGTTATTATGATATATTTTTGAGGGATATTAGTTATATCGATGTTAATGTTTGTTGATAATTTTGGGGCCTATTACGATGGCGGGCGGACCGCAACGGAGCACGGGACCGACCGCCGATGTTGCGGTGGTCCCGCCATGCAAATTAGGATGCGCCCGCCACACTGGCGGACGCATCCTGGGCCTTTTACATTGCGGGTGGATCTGCTGGCTGCAGCCCCGCTCGCAATGTAAAAGGATTGTGCACAGCATTGTCATGCACAACATGGCAGGCACCACGTGGTGCCTGCCACGTAGTGCATTGTAATGAGGTGGGGTACCATAGGTACCCCCCATGTGCACCCCCCACCCACCCAACACGAATGTCAATTGCTGCATGCCTTTCCATGGCGGCATACATCATAATATGAATGGCGGTGTCTTGCAGACACCGCCACCATATTGTGACCCTTTTCCACCCGGTCGACAGTTCGACCGGCGGAAAAGCGGCGGACGGTCTTTTCGTCCGCTGCGGTGCTCCCCGCCATACTAATATGGCAGGGGGAGAACCAGGGACATGTGGCGGGCGGATCGCCAAGGCCGGGCCGGCGGTCGCGATCCGCCCGTTATCCTAATGGGCCCCCTTGTGTCGATATTTGTGTATTTTTTAAAATAAGTATAGAGTATTGATATTTATGTTATCGATATTTGTGTGTCAATAATTTTGTAGATCGATATTTTGAGTGTCGATGTTATATCAGTAATCCGTGGAGCACGCTGGACAGCCCTGATCACTTTATTGAGCTGGAATACTGTGAAGATGAATTTTAAATTTGGATTAATAAATGAGTACATTAAAAAAAAAATACGTTTCGACATGCAAAATATTTCTCTGGATTTTGCGTGGTGAAAGTCCTAACCAGCTGAAGGGCTGGTGTGTAATGACAATGTTTTTCTTAACTCTTAACTCTGCATTCATATGTTTGCCCCTTACAGTCCCAATATGTGTGCACTAAGCACGGAGATGTGAAGGAGACTTGTTCACTCATGTTTTGGACCTTTATTTCTATCTACAATATATCACTTGTCAAACCAAGCTTGTCTCTCAAAGAGTATATTAAGTGTTAGAGAAACAGATATTTATGTTAATATCTTTGGTATTCTTAAAGCAAACGATTGCCAGAAGGCATCATAGCACCAAAAATACCATATACACTAAAATCAATGGAACAGCTCAACTCAAAGATTGAAAAGTCAACTTTTGAGCTTTCTCTTGATTTCTAAGTTATTTGATAACCACCTGTGCTTCAGCATCAGCTTCACCACCAAAAAGGTGATGGCCCTGTCACTTTGAGAAGGTTTGGTAATCCTGGGCACCTTTAATTGGACTGCTTCTGAAAAGCGAGCTCCTAGGTGGTGCTACCAAGAGAGCATTTGCAGATTAAAGTAAAGACCTCTATCATGCAGCACTTTAAAGCAGATACAAAGGCTTTAAAATGAGGCACGCTTGTGGCCTGGAAGCTAGTGCAAGTCTTGTGAATGACCAGCAGTAGAGGAGTAGCAGGGTAGTTTGAGTAAAAAGGCTAGCTGTTACATCCTCCTCTAATTGTAGATGAGATGTAGTGCATGAAGGAAGTCCAAGATGAAGCGCAGTGACATAATCGATTCTTTCAGGTTCAGGAAATCTTATCTGGAAAGAAGAGTTGCGTTTTCCTTGTAACTTTGAGGTGAAAATCAACAGATGGTTGAGACTTAGCGCCACCTGTGCTTTAAAATGCAGTTCATCATCGAATGCCACTCCCAAGTTTCTTACTGTACTAATAGGGGGCACATTGACCAACATATCAGTCCACCAACCCAAAGAACAGATTGAGGGCAGGCCTCCCAAAACCATGATCTCTGTTTTAACTGAATTTTATTTCAAGCAGTTCTGGAAATCCCATCAGCAACTGCCCTGAGGCCTAAGTGGAAATTAAGGCAGATCCCATTAGTTTATCTTCAAGCCCGAGAATCAGCTGAGTATCGTCAGCACAACAGATGCATGACAAATTAAACAAGCTAATAAGGAGAGCAAGGGGAGAAATATAAAGATTAAATTATTTAGGACTCAATTGGTTGATCATCGACCTACAGGGAGGCATATACTCTGTCTGGCTGTTTACCCATTAGAAAGGAGCAAATACATTCCAGCACCATCCCTCTGACTCCAGCCTCCAGGGGACTCTCCAACAGTGTGTTATGACACCCAGTGTCACAGGTCACAGAGAGGTTGAAGAGAATCAGAGCGGCCACACCTCCTTGATCTAGAATCAGTTGAAGTTTGCATCACAAAGTCACTGTCAGTGTTGGACTCATCTGTTGCCCACTCTGACACTGCCAGTCGAGCTGGCTTTAAAGGCCAGAGTGTAGGTCAGTTGTTTTGGGTCCCATGGACTGACAGTGTTAAAAATCAATGGCCTCCACACTGGCCTTTTCAAGCTGGCACACCTGGCATTGATAGAGTGCCCAACGGCACAGTCAAACACTGGCCTTCTTTTCCTTTCTATTTCATGCTGTGCCTGAAACCCTGCTTGCACGGCATTGAACACATAGGGGCAGATTTACGAGCCCCTTGCGCCACTTTTGCGCCATCGTTGCGTCACTTCTGTGACGCAGCGGTGGCGTAAACCATGCGCCACGTTGCGCCCTATTTACAACGTGACGCATCTAGGAAGATGCGTCATGTTGTAAAGCCCTGCGCCACATGAAACCTGCGTCAGGTTTCATGTGGGTGTTCCGGCGCAGGGGGAGGGGCGTTCCGGCGCAGTAAAGCCTCGGAAAAGTGCCAGAGTGAAATCTACAAGATTCCACTCAGTCACTTTTCCGATGCCACTGCGTCAAAACCTTGCGCCTGCTTGAAGCAGGCGTAAGGCGTGACGCACCACGTCATGTATGGGCAGGCCGAGCATTGCTGGAGGTGCGTCGCGCTTGCGACACAACTCCAGCAATGCGCCACCCTTCCGACGGGAGATGCATCACGCATCTGTTTATCCTTGCGCCACGATGCGCCGCATTGTAAATGCGGCGCATCTGTGGTGGCGCAAGGGTTAACTTGCGTGACGCATCTTACCTGGCGCATCCCTGCTGATTTGCAGGGATGCGCCAATCATCATAAATCTGCCCCTAGGGGCAGATTTACGAGCCCCTTGCGTCACCTTTGCGCCGTCCTTGCGTCACATCTGTGTCGCAGCGGCGGCGTAAACCATGCGCCACGTTGCGCCCTATTTACAACGTGACGCATCTAGGAAGATGCGTCATGTTGTAAAGCCCTGCGCCACATGAAACCTGCGTCAGGTTTCATGTGGGTGTTCCGGCGCAGGGGGGGGGCGTTCCGGCGCAGTAAAGCCTCAGAAAAGTGCCAGAGTGAAATCTACAAGATTCCACTCAGTCACTTTTCCGATGCCGCTGCGTCAAAACCTTGCGCCTGCTTGAAGCAGGCGTAAGGCGTGACGCACCACGTCATGTATGGGCAGGCCGAGCATTGCTGGAGTTGCGTCGCGCTTGCGACACAACTCCAGCAATGCGCCACCCTTCCGACGGGAGATGCGTCACGCATCTGTTTATCCTTGCGCCACGATGCGCCGCATTGTAAATGCGGCGCATCTGTGGTGGCGCAAGGGTTAACTTGCATGACGCATCTTACCTGGCGCATCCCTGCTGATTTGCAGGGATGGGCCAGTCATCATAAATCTGCCCCATAGGGGCAGATTTACGAGCCCCTTGCGCCACTTTTGCGCCGTCGTTGCATCACTTCTGTGACGCAGCGGCGGCGTAAACCATGCGCCACGTTGCGCCCTATTTACAACGTGGCGCATCTAGGGAGATGCGTCACGTTGTAAAGCCCTGCGCCACATGAAACCTGCGTCAGGTTTCATGTGGGCGTTCCGGCGCAGGGGGGGGGGGGCGTTCCGGCGCAGTAAAGCCTGGGAAAAGTGCCTGAGTGAAATCTACAAGATTCCACTCAGTCACTTTTCCGATGCCGCTGCGTCAAAACCTTGCGCCTGCTTCAAGCAGGCATAAGGCGTAAGGCGTGACGCACCACGTCATGTATGTGCAGGCCGAGCATTGCTGGAGTTGCGTCGCGCTTGCGACACGACTCCAGCAATGCGCCACCCTTCCGACGGGAGATGCGTCACGCATCTGTTTATCCTTGCGCCACGATGCGCCGCATCTGTGGTGGCGCAAGGGTTAACTTGCGTGACGCATCTTACCTGGCGCATCCCTGCTGATTTGCAGGAATGCGCCAGTCATCATAAATCTGCCCCTAAATTGTCTGAAATGGACTCGTAGCTAAGCCTTCATCTCCTTTTAAACCAGTTTAGCACTGACAGGGAACAATGGGGCGATAGTTAATTATGACAGAAGTGTCTTATGAGGTTTTTTTTTTCATTTAGAAGAGGAACATGAACTTTTTCTTTCAGAATGATGGATCCATGGCAAAAATGAGGAGTTCACCAGGTTACACAGGACCTGCACAATTGTAGCCTCTGTCATTTGAATAATTTGAGCGGGACAATGGCATAAAGAGAGCAGTAGCCATTAATACCTGTGGCAAACTAACCAGATTAAACAATACCGACATGGGGATTGCATTAAAGCCACCAAACGCTGCTTGACAGTCTTGTTAAGTCTGGTGGTAATCTTCCAGAGGAGATGTATTCATTCTCCATAAGCTGACTTATACTTTTTCCACCCATGGGGAGCATTAAGCTTCTTGCACTGGCACTCATTATTTTCAGGCACATATCTCCTGTACATTGAGCAAGGGTTTTAAAGCTCTCCTTGCTTTACTTTGAACCCATATTGCTGTATAGTTTATTTTTGTGCAAAAATGAGGATTAGAATAAACAAAATGTTCAAAAGCGAGTAAACCTACTCTAGCACTATAAAATTAGAACTAATATTTTAATTTTATTAATATTGAGATTTGGACTGAAAGAATTAAAGTCATGTGTATCCTCTGTTAACAATATAAAA
Source organism: Calotriton arnoldi (assembly GCA_963921515.1). Lineage (NCBI taxonomy): Eukaryota > Metazoa > Chordata > Amphibia > Caudata > Salamandridae > Calotriton > Calotriton arnoldi. The sequence continues at coordinate 341,194 of CAWUFW010014569.1, forward strand.
CAGAAGAAATAATTCACCAAAGAAAGTTCAGTTTTTTTAGCCACATGGTCTGCATTCATCAGTGCTAAGTAGGTTCATCAGAGTTCACCAGTAAGCTGGGGCACATGGAGAAAATAATATTTCTTTACTTGTTAAATTTGTCTTAAATAATTGTGAGTCTCCCACCTGAATCGGGTATATTGGCATGTATGAAGTAGCATTGTACATGGTATGGGCCTTCAGACCACACTCACTAAAATATAGTCTAAGGTGCACTTTTTTCCATTGGAAAAGCAAATAAGCCTTAGACATTAAAGTTATTAGCTTTGCCAGTGCTATATGTTTTGGAAGTGGCTAATTACCTGGCCGCCAGCCAAGAAATAAATAATCTCAGATTCTTTGATGCAAAATTTTACTGACTGATTGCTAGCAGAAAAGTACCTGACTAACAAAGATCACTCCTTTCCTTTGCTGCTAAACTCTCGACTAAAGTTGACAGCCTGCCTTGTACTCTAGGTCCTCAAGGTTTTTAACTAACCCCCACAAGAGCCTAGAGGAAAACCGCAATATGCTTACAACCATTTCCTACACCAACTCTCAATCTGTTTGTCTTGACTTGTACCAAGGAGATGCACTTTATTCTCTTTAGGCCCTAACTATTTACCGTGGGGGCTCAGTGGCACATTTTTATGTCCCTAAGAAGCATTCTTCAGCCCTGTTCTAAACTGTTTGTTTTTAATTTGTATTAATGAGATATATTTTTGTGAAGGTTTTAACTAACTTTACAATAGACTGTTATAATTACAATTACAAAATCTCTGCTATTTACCCAGTGGCCGGCAAAGAAGTACATAATTGCTGTTGTGAAAATAGTGGAGCGGTGCACTACCAAAGAGTTTTCTTCAATAAATCCAAATGTTCATTTTGTATAGTGGTTTATCAATCCTTTATTTTCAATATCAAAATGTGCAAATTCCAGCCAACGCGTTTCGTTCATACATAAAATGAACTTCTTCAGGGCTGAAAGTTATAATACATAAAAGAAAACATAAGTATAAAAATATATATACATATGGTTTATTCACACAATATGCTTTTACTTTAAAAACGAGAGAGAAACTATATACAAAGGCAAAGGTTATTTCATTAGAAGGTGACTCTAAACACAAGAAAGGAAACCTAATGGGGGGTGGGAAAAATACAAAACAAAAATGGAAATTCATGGTCGACAATATGTCACTTCAAGTTGAAGAAAAACAGACAAAATAGGGTGAAGGGGAAAAAGAAAATGGGGGGCGGAAGAGTAGGGGTTGAAGACAAGAATAGAGGGAGGAAAAAACATGAAAATATAAAAATATAAATATATATAAAAAGGGCAGACATTAACAATCTTATACATATTTTGTAATGTAATGTCCAGTGAGCATTTGGTCTGTAAATAGATATGTAAATCAAAATAGATCAGTATCAGTTGTTAATTAATAGCAACAACGGTGTCAGGAGCTATTGTCACTAGTGGGTCTATACAGTTCGCCCTAAGCGTAGCTCATAGTGTCCAAGTAAACAAGTAACAGTTAGTCCAGGGCCTAAGTAACAGCACATGATTGGAGAAACCTTTGAGCCATACAAATACGAGAAAAAGAAGACCAAAATAAAACAGAGAAAAGGCACTACATGTACCTACCAAATGGTGATGTGAAGAAGACGCAGGGACACAGAGGCAATGAAGAGCCCTTGATCTGAGATATTTCAAATTCCTGCTGTCGACGCACAAGTATTTAAATTTTAAAGGCTACCATGATAAGTGCCTGATGGTTGTATCTCTAAGAAAGTAAAAGAAAATGTATTAAAAAACAAGGAGCGACATAGTGCGTAGACACTAAAGATTTATAGGGAATAAGCACCGGTACCAGAGAAATAATATGAATATATACAGGTACCAAAAAAGTGGCATGACATTGAGGTCATAATAGTTAAAGAAAAAGAAAAAGAAAAAGAAAAAACTGTGTCCAAGTGAAGGACGGCTTGCTGGCTGGGCAATAGAAGAGGATGGCAGTGAAAGGCATGTAACAATAAACCTATGGAAGGAGAGCAGACCCACTTGGCAAGCTTCATGATCAAAAACATGAAAAGCTGGTGAAGTAGTAAGATTAAAACATTACAAAGCGGTCTCCTGAATATATGCGCAGAAGCGCCAATTATACCAAAGGTATAAATAAAACACTGACGCGCTGCAATCACCTATTTAAAGGCAATACAATCTAGAAGAGACTAAATGCTTAGGCTTGTAGTGATGTACAAATCACATCCACGTGGTTGCATTATTTGCAACTCAAAAGACAAACTTAAAGGAACAGTAAATAAATAAAGTGAAAGAGTTCCTTGAGTATAAACAAGCTGCTAAGATGAAAGCTAAGTAACAAATTAAATATTATGAAAATCACATTACAATGAATGCGCTGTAAATCATTCTTAGGCATAAGTTAAAGAAATAGAATAACAGAGTTATTAAACTAAAAGGAAGAAAGTCATAAAAAGTAAGGTTGAAAAACAAGCACCATAGCCAGAAACTAGTCATAGTAGCCAAGAGGTTCTTACAAGAACAGGTAGAGATCTAAATACCTGGGGACACAGTCCTGTTATTATCGTCCGGTCGGCAGTCAGTGTTGAACTGGCCGGTCCCACTTCCTGGTTAATATAAGCACCATGAGAATGGGCGGGAAAGTAATCGGTGAAAGAACACCGAAGAAAGACTATAAGGGAAGAACGGTGGCCAGCAGAAATGAGGATGAATCCGCTTTTCCAATAGGTGATAAGGCTGGGGGAAGTGTCAGCACAAGTGTGTGACATGTAAACAGAGGAGAGAGGTAGTGTCAGCACAAGAAATAAACCGCAAATAGGTTGCTCAAACCTTCCTTATTACAGAAAAAAGAGAGTCAGCACAAGTCATGGTTGAAATAATGTAATTAATAGCCAATATAGGAAAGAAAAAAAATGAAAAAATGAAGTATCGAGAGGAATACAAAAAGAATGAAAAGATCAATAAGAGAGTGGCGCAATATGCTTACAACCATTTCCTACACCAACTCTCAATCTGTTTGTCTTGACTTGTACCAAGGAGATGCACTTTATTCTCTTTAGGCCCTAACTATTTACCGTGGGGGCTCAGTGGCACATTTTTATGTCCCTAAGAAGCATTCTTCATCCCTGTTCTAAACTGTTTGTTTTTAATTTGTATTAATGAGATATATTTTTGTGAAGGTTTTAACTAACTTTACAATAGACTGTTATAATTACAATTACAAAATCTCTGCTATTTACCTATTGGCCGGCAAAGAAGTACATAATTGCTGTTGTTTAGCTGGCCAGAGGACTAATAGATGATCTCCAATTAGACCAGATGCCCGATTAATAGCGGTGAAGAAGGTCTTTATCTATCGGGCTGAAAGGGCCTGGCCCATAAGTTCTAGGCCGTTCTAGAGTCACACTCCAATGGGCCTTTTTAGCAGCATGAAAGTGTAGAGGGGAGAAAAGTCATTAGGAACACAATCAATTAGCCAATAATTCTTTTGGATACATAATAACCCAAGGACAACTACTTAAGGTTAGTTGATTTATTGCAAAGCCAAGAATAACTGAACATAGATACACCTCAACACGTGGGTAAAGAAATACATAGGAATTAGCATGACGCTTAATCTGCGCATCCAGTTTAGACGATGCAGCACAAACAACACAATTAATTCAAGAAGTAGAATACAGAAAATCAGAAAGCATGAGTCCAAATTTCCCTGCATCAAGGGTTGGTGAGTGAAAAGCATAGATCTATCCCTACTTTATCACTAAAGTGGCATCCCTAACTAAGCATCTTCAGGAAGAAGCGTAAAAGGTGTCATCATGTAGAGCCTCCCTATGAAGTCTCTCCATTATCAATGGGTCAAGTAGCATGAAGTTACAAAAGACAGAGCTCGTTCTAAGATGCTCTCTCTCAGAAGGCAAGAAAGGAGTGGCACACTATCCCTATTTCCAACAACCAGTTATTTATGGGTAGCACTCCCATGGTGCAGTTTGGATCACTCCATCCACCCTGGGTACAGTCCTGAAGGTATGTTTCCACTATGTCGATGGTGTACCTTCCATGCAACAATTTGTTCCTGGTTCCCAGGCCTTCTCCTGTGTGAAGCACAACGACCTTCCTTTATCGACTCAAGACACCATTGTAACTTCTTCTCTCCTTGCCTAACCTACCAAAACAAAGACATTAATTTTCCCAAAGAATGTATTCTCCACCTGCAATGGAAACATGAGAAAGAACAGAATCTACAATACACATGAAATTCAACTATCAATTTTAAATTGAGAGTTTCCAGGGACTTGCATTTCAGGCCTAGGACTTCAGCTAACATAAGACGTGTTTCTTTCAACAATACAATTTGAATAACCATTATTAGCATTTCAATTAATACATTTACCTACTACTTTGAAATAATGTGGATTGTCAAGCACATTTAATAAGTGAATAATGTCAGTTCACAGCATGCGTTTCACACGTTAACGTTTTCTGCTAGCACGTCACGTGATTGTGTTAATACGCTTCACAATTCTATCACCTCATGTTAACAATAATTGCATGATTATATGTGGATGCGTTCTACACATGATTATAATGCAGCCCTACAAATTAAATGAGATTACCGCTTCATCAGGGCCATGAAGAAAAAACAGACTTTAGGCATGGTGGGGAGGTGGCCATCATATAATTGGGATGCAGTATGTATGAAGCATTTGAAAGTAAGTGCTGAATCAAATGCACAGTAGTTTGCACAAATGTAAGTGCATGAATTAAACTGAGTGGTTTAAGTATGAAGAAAAAAGTAAACTAATTTTGATTAGACGCTTTTATGTTATTTTAATATTCAAATAAAAATGCAGGAATCAAACTTCAGTTTCAAGAGCCTCAGGATATGGTGCACAAATATTTTGTGCTACAGTTTAGAAGTATTTGGCTGTCTGCAAAGAATAATGAGTATGGTTTTAAAGAATGTTACATAAATGTTTAATTCTCTCATGAGAATGTTTTTTTTTTAAGTTCATGATCCTTCTTTTGATGATTTTTGAAGGCTGATCTCTTTTTGGCTTCTAATGCAAGACTTTGTGCTAGCTGTAGGCTTTATTAAGAGGATTATGTTCGCTTAGAATTTCACACTTTACAACAAGCAGCGGTCAACAAGCAACAGCAAATAGGGAATGCAGAGAACTAGGTGGTATCTGGACCCTAGAGGGAGAGACATGTACAGGAGGCAATAGGTGCCTGCGGGCAAAGTGCTTTGGGAAGCACTAGGGGGCGCTGAGGTATTGGAAATGGATTCCAACACCTTCCCTACTGTTGCACAAACTGGAGTAGGAATAGTAATTAATACTATTCCTAAGTCCAGTCCGCCCCCTATTGCAAGTCGTTGTAATGACTTGCGATGTAAATGCATATCGTACTAACAATGCAGTTGTTGTAACGACCGCGTTGTAAAAGCAAGCGATGTAATACATCACGTTGCAATGTATCATATTCGTGATCTCTCATTCCAAAATGAACTTTGTGACTTCACGCGTAGAGAAGCACAAATGACACACAAAATGTATCCGACTATTGCACATCTCATACAGTGGCGGCTGGTGACATTTGAAAGTGGTGAGGTGTAAAACAATTGTCGTACTTCACTGGGGCGAGCAAGCGTAGCGAGCGAGCCTGAACCACCTATGGGGGGTTCGGCGGGGTTTTCCCCCCCCCCGAGAAAATTTTGAAAAAGAGTGGGCAAATTGGGCATTTTTAGCAATAATGAGAAGAACGGACGGAATTGGTGATGAAAATAACGGAAATAAAAAATGAGATAAAGAGAAGGGATCAGGGTGAGGCCTGCAAGCGATGGACAGGTAATGTGTCAGGTCAGAGATCTACAAATGGGGACTGAAGAAACAGTGCGATGGACACAGGCAGGCGCAGGGGTGATGGACCGACAGTGTGACCAGGCAGGTAGGTAAGTGATGTACAGATCTTGTGTCATGTATTAGAACAGGAAGAGACAGATGGGTGATGGAGGTACAGTGTTTGTCGGAATAGACAGTGTATCAGGCACGTAGACTGTGGGTTGTAGATAGAGGGACTGACCGAACAGGCATGGGGTAAGTGATGGACAGAACGCGTGTCAAGGTGTCAGGATAGGCAGACAGATGCTTTATACAGGGGATGTTGGTGATGGGCAGAGGGGGTCAGGACAAACAGGATGCAGGTGACATGAAAGTTCCAGAGTGTCCAAATAAAGAACATTCAATGGCAATGACAATACAAGTAAGGTCCAGTAATCACAACCTAACTATGCATTAATATTTCAGGTAGGGTGCAGTAATCATAACAAATATGTTACACTGTCACTCTACCTCTTATTTGTGAAGATGTGAAAAGAGCACTAGAGTTGCAAATTTACACTGCAGTCCATAATTTCCACTCAAATCTCTCAGGCTCAATTAAAGATCCATATTAAGTAAACAGAGCAATGGGTGAGCAGCGCTGGCGCACGTTATAAGAGATTCGAACAGAGACTTTTAGTGCTACTGTATGGAAGGGCATGCACGCCTTTAGCATGTGCGAACTGGGACCACGCCTAGGGCGCTGACCTCTAGAGGGGCGCAGGAGCTGTCTGCAGTTGTGACCCTCTGACCTGGGCCCCAGGGGAGTGTGTTTAAAAACGGTTTCTGAAGGCTGCTGGTGCTCGTGTCCGCCTTTTGTCTCTTTCATTTCATAGCCCTCCTTAATCAAGCCTCAAGCACCTTCCTGGTACTCCTCAGAAGATTTCCACACAGAGACAAATAAACAGCACAAGTGTGAATGGCCCCATATTTGGTTTCGCCCAGAGCGATATCTGATCAAAGGCCAGCTCTGGACGGGTCAGGGGTAGACGATCTGAGTTAATTAAAGGGGGCAGTTCATGGTGGGCAGTGGTCACTGATAAAGGAGGCAGATTGGCTGAATATGTGTATGTAGAGCGAGTATCTTGGGCAAAAGAGCGCGTTTCAAGCGGCCATTAATGGATATGTGGAGAGGGCATTTAACGCTCAATGAGTTGGAGTTTCTGGGCACCTAAAGAAGCGATTTGGAGCAGTGGAAAGTCAGGGCACAGTGAGGGGTGGGTTCACGGGCCCCTTCTCCCCCCCGCCTCTTCGACCAGTGCTTCGGTGAGGGGCTCTTTGACACCGACCTCCTCCCCGGCTTCTCCGGCAGCATCTTCCCCTATGCCCGGACCCCCAGCATGCACTTCCCGATGGAGACCGGCCTCTCCGAGGTAAGTGGCATGTGGTGTATAAGAGCGCAAACTACCGCAGAACCTGTCCTTGCATGAGGCAGGCAGTCGTGGCAAGGCATTAACCCACCGAGATAACTTATGAGACTTTATACCCCGCATATGTCTGCATCAGAGTATTAATATAAAGGCTCAGAAAGTCCAGGCCCAGTAGGACTAGAATCAGAAGGTCCATGAAGGTCAGACTCAGGGGGATCCTAAACCAGGTTGACAAGGACTACATGAACCAGAGTGACCATCAACATGGGAACTAGGAGGACGAATGCCAGCGGGATAAGGAAGACCAGACCCAGAAGGGCCACAACTAAGAAGACCAATATAGAGAGGACCAGGGGCAGATAGACAAGAATAACTTGGAATAGGCCAAACCAGGAGCCCACGAAAACTAGTAGGACTAGAGTGGGGCAGGAGGACCGGGGACAATGAAGATTAGGGATGGGATACCAAGGCAAGTGGAACCAGCACTAGGTGACCCGAAACATAAGGACTGGACAAAGGAATACCAGAACTAAGACTTTGGCTATATGGAGCAGGAGAGCCAGGAGCTGAAGATTTTGGAATAGGCAAACCAGGGGACTAGATAAACCAGGGGAGAAAGACCAGGTGAACTGATGGATGAGAATTATGATGAGGGGTATAAAAAGGTCCAGGACTTGGAGCCTGTGAAACAGGAGATCCAGGGTCCAAAGGACTAGGTGCAAGAGTGCATGAGAATGACAACCAGACAGACTAGGAAGTACAGGACCAGGAAGTTCTAAGGCTAGCATGAAATGGAGGTAAAAAAACATTAGAACTAGGAAAGTCTAGGTTGAAATGTGGTGAACCAGGGCAAGTTATTACAGAACCATGAAGGCAAGGAGTAAGAAGACTAGGGTCAGGAAGATCAGAAACCTATTGATGAGGACTACAAAGATTAGGACCTTGAAGGTAATGACCAGTAGTACCAGGAGACGATGGTGAGCAGAACAGGGTTTAGGAAGACAAGGGGGACCAGAACCAAGAGCAACCAGAAGATCAGAGCAAGGAGGTGTAGAAGAAGTAAAGGTATCATGACCAGGTGGGCCGGAAACAGGACTAAGAGGGCACCTAGGGGACCATGGCTTGGATTACTAAGTGGAGCATAGCAATTATTACAGGTATTAGGACCAGGGTGAGGAGGATCAGATGTAAACAGGCAGCCACATTCTGGAAGACCAAGAGAATCCAGCAGTTATGGCAAGGAGGACCAGGATCAAAATGACCATATTCAGGTGACCCGGCCAAGGAGAACCTAGATCAAGAGGGCTCCAGTATTAGTAGGACTAAGGACTAGATCCTGGAGGATCAGGACAGCCCAAACCAGGAGGACAAAGTCTAAGATGGCCAGGACACAAGAGGCCAGGTGGACCCGGACCTGCGGTACCACGTCTAGGAGTTTCAGGTTGAGGAGAGCCCCCTATAAGGTGACTAAGGTCAGGAGGTCCAGAAAAGAAAAGAGACAGATGGGCCAAGACTGGGGGAAACAAGTAAGGATAGGATAGCCAAAAGGCAATGTTTATAATACACAAGCACAATACATTAAGAATGACCAGGATGATCAGGATCAAGGAGCGCTAGAGTAGGATGGCTCGTGGACCAGGTCCATGAGAACTAGACCCAGGAGAAACCAAACAATAAGGACCAACACCAAGAGAAACAGTGCTTATGAGCACATCATCTTGAGAAAGACAAGGTCTATGAAAAACAAAAATAGCACCACAATGGCCGGGAGTACCAGGGAGAGGGTACCAGGGACATAGGCAACCAGGGTCAGAAGAAAAAGTTCTAATAGGACCAGGAAACAAAGGAGTGGGAGTGCTAGGGAGATAAGGGCAAAGAAGATCAGGACTTTAAGTAACAGGACCAGAAGGACCAAGGTGAGGAGGGAAAGAGGCTCAGAACCTGAGACATCAGGACTGGGATGACCACACCCTGGAGGTAGAAGCCTCAGGGCGAGAACAAATATGGCAAGGAAGATGAAGACACAATGGCCAGGCCCAGGACACCAAGAGCAAGGAGAACCATGATCAGTAGGTTTAACAGCATGAGGAAAGAAAGCAGGAGGATCAGGACCAGATCCAGAAAGACTAGGAAGATTAGGGGCATTAGAATTATGGCCAAAAGGACCAGGAGACCAGAATAAGCAAGGAAGAGGAGGCCAGTACCAAGGATAGCAGGAGGACCAGAGTCGAGAATGGCTGGGACCAGAGCATGGAGGATTAGAAGGATCAGCACTAAGAGGACCAGGAACAGGCATATCGGTGCCTAAGGAACCATGACCTTAGTACCAGGGCCGCAAGTACCACATAGAGCAGAAAGACCAGGAACCTGAGGTTAGCAGGACCAGGGTGAGGAAGATCATGAGGACCAGAACATGCAGAACCAGGAATACTAAGGGGACAGGACCTGAATGACCAGGAGGACCAGGACCAAAATCAAGGTGCAGAAGGACCTAGCCAAAGAAAACCAGGACCAAGAGTGCCATTAGGTGAATTGCCAGAAGGACCGTAAGAACAAGGCACAGGGCCAAGAGGACCAGGATGATCCAAACAAGGAAGACAAGGGGTAAGAGCACAAGGCCTAAGAGGACCAGGACACAAGACTCCAGGAGGTCCGAAGGGAGCAGTATGACCAGGAACTGATATACTAGGAATTGGATGAGCAGGGTGATGGTGATCAGGATAATCAAGGCAAAGGGCTGATGGTCAAAATGATCAAGAAGGAAGAGGAAGAGCTAGGAGAAGTGGGCCTGGAAGGACCAGGGTATCCAGGAGGACAAGAACCAAGAGAATAAGGCAAACAAAGACCCAAATAGGAGGGCCACAAACAAAAGAATCAAGTATGTTGGGCACAAAACCAGGAAGAAAACACAGAGTCTGAGGACCAGGAATCAGAAGACCAGTGCTAGGCAAGCCAGACTGAGAGTGAGGAAGACTAGCAGAACAGGAGCTGGAGAACCAGCAGGAGGTGACCAGGCAACCAGTGCCACCAGTACAAGAGCTACGAGGACAAGTTCATGGAGGACCAGTGGGAGCACAACCAAGGGGAATAGGACGAACAAGTCACAGAGGTCCAGGAGTATCAGGACCTGGCATACCAGGAAAAGAGGGCCATGATGCGGTGTGGACAAGGAATTCCTATATGACAGGAGCCAGGATAACCCAGCGGGGTGGCTAAAAACAAAATGACCTGAACAAGGAGGATCAGGACCAAGTGGCCTAGTTGGTGCAAAATCAGTATGACAAGGAGAAGGAGGAGCAGGGCCAAGAGTGCCATAAACAATTAGAGGAGGACCTAGAGAGCTATTCATGGCAGGAGAAGGTGGACTAAGGCCATTGAGACCAGGGTTCAAATGGGGAATGATTAAGTGGACTAGAAGGATCAGAATAAGCAGAACTAGAAACAAGGCTAGTATGACCAGAGGTGTCACAACCAAGGTGACCAGGACCTGAAGTACCAAGTGGAACAGGAGGACAAGGAACTTGGGTATCAGGACCAGACTGGTGAGGATCAGGGGGACCGAGGACAACCAGAGCCACAATGACCAATGAGGCCAGATGAGGAGCAAAATGAGGAGGCTAAGCCCAAGTGGACCTAATTTAGGTGGACCAAATCCTGTGGATGAAGGAGCAGGCGGACCACAAATACAGGGACCATTGCAAGGAGAAGCAGGATGACTCAAACCAGAAACAGTATAAATGCCATATCTGGGAAATCGAGACAACAGAATTAGGTGAAGAAGGATCCAGCAGATCAGCAGGATCAGGGTAAGGATCAGTAGTACCATGATCAGGAGTCACAGGAAGGGCCAATACAAGGTAGGCCCAGGAGCAGGGTCAGGAAGAACTAAAACCAGGCGCCCCAGATTCAGGAAACCAGTACCAGGGTGACCAGAACAAGTTGGACCAGAGGCAGGATGAGAAAGACTTGTAACAGGATTGGGTGGAGGACTAACAACAGAAGGCGTAGAACCTTCTGGAGGAGAAGGAAGAAGACCGGTACAATGAGGACACCTATGTGATTCTGCGCCACAGATATTAGGATATCACTTTTTGTAAATGGCTCTTATGCATGATACTTATGCTGTCAACCCCCAGTAACACCCATGTTTTTTAGCCCACATATACAAATGGTAAGCATTTCCTGAGAAATCAGAGCATGCTTAGTGAACAAAGACCCATGACTGGTAAATTCTGACCGCTGAGTGATAACAGACACTCTCTGATGCTAGTACAATACTCTGAGGGTGGATTTGAGAGCAGAGGGACTGAAACTTGACAGAGGGGTCTAAAGGTGGATGGGTTAAAAGGAGTGTGTAGGTAAAGGATGGTAGAAAGGGTTTGAGACCTCAGATGGCTTAATTCAGCAAAAATGGTTAATGGCTAACAAAGGGGGTTTAAGGGCAATGGCAATAAGCAAAGGGGTTCTCAGGCTCACGAGAAGGCTAAGATGTTTATAAAAGAGGATCAATGAGCTAGATCATCTCAGATAGCACAAAGAGGGATTCTGGGCAACAAAGGGCCCTGATTGCCAGCTGTGATAAAACTGCTTCAACACCAGACTATTGGTCTGTGAAATGACTAGATGAAGGGTTATGGAAATACATATGTGGCAGAAGTGTTTGAAAGGTCAGCAAAGAGAAAATGAATGTCAAAACCGTTACAGTAGTTTGTGTGACTCCCCTTTCAGTTGACAATCCATGAGCATGTATGAGTGGTGCATATGTAAAAAGTGTATAGTAGGAAGACTCTGTTTGTGTTGAAAGTCTTGGTACATGAATTAGTGGGATGCATTTTGCATGACGTGTTGAAGAGTAGATATGGCTTCCTAGACAGTGGAAGTGTATTAACTGCATCCTTGTGGCTGGAGGGTGGAGACTTAGAAATTGGATTCACGGAGGATGGATAAAAGGCTACCCACAGACATTCTGTGAATTACTTGTTTGCAAAGAGTTGCTGGTTTGTTCTTTCTGAGTGATGGCATAGGGTAGATGTTAGGAGAAAAGGGTAGGTCAAAGGTTTCAATTGATAAAAGTGTCAAAGTTTTTAAGCAGGGTTGACCTTTTATCTGTTTCTGATTACTGCTCCGGAAGGCTGATGATCTAATGCTTCATTGTGTCCTTGTTCTGAATACTCCTGCTTGGAGCCAGCACTATTGCTACTGATGTGAGAGCCATCACCTACCACAAAGGCGGTCTCCGAGCTACAGCCAGAAAATGACATTTGAAACAGAAGCACTCCAAATCAGTTCTGAAATCTCAACAGTGGATCAATATTTCCTGTCTCGAAAATGAGTTTGAAAGTGGAACTGTTAAATGATTAATCCATAGGTCACCAGCATAGAAGTAATAAAATGTCTCTGTTTTATCAGCTTCTTATTTCTTCAAATACTTGTAATACAGTCAAAGAATAAAATATCTTTGTGTGCTTTTTTTCTTCTGTGTCTTTGATGCCTATATGTCTCTCTCTGATTCACTGGGAATATTAATTCAAATAACAATGACATTCAGTTCAATTAATTGTAGACCCATTCCTATAGTTGTGGTGTATTAACGGAATACTTCCTCTGGTGGTCCGACAAAGTAGGGGTGGTTGTAGGATGGACTTTACACCATACACCCTATTTAAGGTACAACCTGCCTGTAAGAGACTGGAAAAAAATAATGACTTCAACACCCTGGGAGAAAACTCATAGCATGTGGGGGCCAATTAGTTTTTTGTTTTCCCCACAAAAAAAATCACTTTGGAAGTTTGTTTTTGAAAAGCAAAAAAAAGTTATATAGTTTGCCGGTCAGCCATCATAGTCTGACAATACTAAAAGTCAAACTTTTCCTGTATATAGACGAATCACTATTGGGAAGTTTCTGCCATTGTAGAGGCTTGTCCTAAGGCCCGGCGGACAACTTTAAATCAGGCCCATAGTTTTTCTTCCATCCATCATGAGATTGAAATGGACCCTCTCAATTACACTGTGTTGGTGACTTCATAATGCAATTATTTCTATTTTGATACGATAACACTAAATATCAGATGGCACTATGCCACTGGGATACAACCTTTCCAGTTCTGGCTTCTGCTTTTACAAATGATTGTTTTCAGGTGTTTTAGTCTGAATTTTTTAATTGAACTGAACCAGAATTAATAATTCTAGAATGCACTGGTTTTCTGCAGACAATAATGTGTTCTGATAACGTGGCCTTTTGGTAATCCTATATCTGGCTTGGTACATTCTCATGGCATTGTGAATAGAAGCAATTACATAGCTGTAGAAGTGTAAACAGCTTCAATTAGTCTTGCAAAGGTTTTAATGAATGAATGAAATGAATGAATGAAAATGGTTTTTATATAGCGCATGGCTACTCTGGAGTATCCCAGCGCTAATAGAGTAACTAGAAGATTGGTAGCCTAAGGGAAGAGCTATGTTTTTAGCTGCTTGCGAAAAGTGAAATGGTTGGGTTCCTTACAAAGGTACAGTGGAAGGGTGTTCCAGAGCCTAGAGGCATTGTATGAAAAAAGTCGGCCACCACTTCTGGCCTTCTTAATCCTGGGAACCAACGCTAGATGGAGCAAATCACTTTTATCATTAGCCACCTATGAAAGTAAACTTAATGGAGAAGGAGCATGTGTAGAGCACAATACAGCCCCATAAAGGGCCTCCCAAATTGCTGTGTCTTCACCCAAGGTATGATGGACAGTCATTCTGTGACATGTCCATCATGTCGCCTTGTGGGGTTTGTGACTGTTAATTGCATTTCCGACTGCTGCTCCCGCATTTTTTTGTCAAACGTATATTTATTAGCATTTAGCATACACTTCGTACAGTACAGCAAAAGTAGTATCAAGGCCAAAGTACAAAGCATTGCATTGTTAAGAGCATCAAGGTCGAGTTCGTATACACAGCCCAAATCCAAGCCTTCCTTTTTAACAGACCTATAATAACAAGTACAGCTTCCGGTATTGTAAAGGCGTGGGATATCCCTATCTCAAGGATGCATACGTTCAACCCGTCTTTCTTTCGTGACAGGATTTTACTCTAAACCTTCCAACCGGGAAGGTACCCCTGAAAAAAAAACAAAGGCCCACCCCCCTCCCAACAATAATGCGAGTGGCGGCGGTGACATGTATTGAAAGTGTTTCAAAATCTAGTCATGCGCAGGGTGTTTAAAATTGAAAGAGATGCATATCCCTAACTGAGGGCGGACACACTGCCAGAGGCAAACCCCGTGTAAGAAAGGCAACCAGAGGTCCCCATTTGTATTCAAAACGTTTGTAATCGTCGCGGAAGATGTCCGTCATCCTCTCCAGACAGAGTAATTTCCAGAGCCGAGAATGCCACAGTGAAAGAGTGGGAGCTGCCTTTTTCTTCAATGCTGTTGCGATCGTTACTTTCGCGGCCCCTATGCATGTCCACATAATGGCCTTATCCGCTCTAGTTTGGTGTTCGAGAGATGGGTCACGTATGCTTCTATGGTAGTCGGTATAGGGTAGCCCGGTCACGTATGCTTCTATGGTAGTCGGTATAGGGTAGCCCAACATGCTCTTAATTTGTGCGAGGATTTCCTCCCAAAATAGTCTTATTGTGGGACAGTCCCACCAAATGTGTTGGAAGTCGCCGAGTAGTCCACAGCCCCTCCAGCATTGATCTGACGTATTCGGGAAGATTCGTTTGAGCTTAGTGAGATAGAGGTACCAATCCATCAGTGTTTTTAAGTGGGCTTCCCTGAGTTCTAGAGAGTGATTACATTTCGTAATATCTGACTTATCGAGTATGTCTCTTTGTATTACCCCCTCCCACATAGTCATGTATCTCGGACATGGAGAGTGTGTGGAAGACAGCAGGGAATTGTATAGGAATGAAATCACCCCTCTCATAGAGCCCACTTTTTGCACAAAGGTTTCAAAACCCGTTCTCTCTCTTGTAGCCGCATCGCAAATGTGAGGGGCAAGAGCCCAGTGTTTGAGCTGGAGGTAATGGAAGTGTTCAGCAGGTTCTAAGTGAAACTCCCTTCTGCATTTGTCGAAAGTAAGAATGTCATAATTATGAAATAGATGGGATAGCATGAGGCAGCCCCCTTCTCTCCAGGCGTCAAAGGGTCCTTCCTGAAGGGCCGTAGGAAAGGCCGGATTGAAGTGTATTGGTGTATAGGGGGAGGGAAACGTTGTCCAGTGTTCATTCCCGGATACAGAGTCCCACACTTTCAAGGTGGTGCGGGTGGGGGTGCTAATATAAGCATTCGCGGGTCTCTCCTTCTTGGGTTTCCATATGAGATCCCAGATAGTCCTCCCTGCAATGGCTCGGTCCATTTGGAGCCAGTGTTTCTCCGACTCTCTTTTAGACCATTCCGCCACTATCCGCAATTGAGCAGCTTTATAGTAGAGGCCTAGGTCCGGTAGTCCCACCCCACCCTCCGCTCTGGATCGCCTTAATATTGAAAAGGATAGTCGGGCCCTCCCTCCTTGCCATATGAACCGCGTGAGTAGGGACTTAAATTTAGGTAGAAATTCCTTATTGAGGTCAATAGGCAATGCCTGAAAGAGATATAAAAGTTTGGAGAGCACCGTCATTTTGACCGCATGTATGCGGCCGAGCCAGGAAAAAAAAAGGGGTTTCCAGCGGTTAAGATCGTTTTGGAGTTGGAGGAGAGCTGCTGGGAAGTTAGCTTTGTAAAGTCCTTCCACTCGTGGTGTCAACTGGATCCCCAGGTACTGAAGAGAACGGTTAGCCCATTGGAGTGGAGAATGTGTCTGCAGTTCGCCAGCCTCAGCGTCCGGGACCGTGAGATTAGGTATATATGATTTATCTAGGTTAACCTTGAAACCTGCTACTGCCTCAAACTTGGCCAATTCTGACTGTAGTGCGGGGAGAGATAGTGACGGCTCTGCAAGAGACAAAAGTACATCATCCACAAAAAGCGATATTTTGTGGGTATCTCCGCCAAAGAGTATTCCCTTAATCGCCGGAGCCTCCCGAATGCACATCGCCAGCCGTTTGATACTGAGAGCAAACAACAGGGGCGACAAAGGGCACCCCTGTCTAGTTCCCCTAGTAAGGGAAAAGGGGGCCGAGTGGGTTCCATTGACCTGTACTCTAGAACGAGGTTGTGTGTAATTAGCCTTGAGCATATTAATACATTTGTCTGCGAAGCCAAAGTACGTGAGCGTGCGAAAAAGGAACGACCAATCCACCCTGTCAAAGGCCTTCTCGGCCTCTAATCCAACAAGCACCGCTGGAATCTTTCGTTTGGTGACTTTCTCAATGAGGTGTATTATTCGTCGGATGTTATCATGGGTCTGTCGCCCTTTAACGAAGCCTGATTGATCAGGGTGGATTAGGTCTGGCATCAGGTCGTTCAGCCGGGCAGCTAAAATAGCTGAATAAAGCTTCTCATCTAAGTTTAAGAGGGCAATTGGACGGTATGAGGCACACAGATGTACATTTTTCCCCGGTTTAGGGATAACCGTGATAACCGCCTCGGCCATCGAGGGTGTTACCCCTCCATCCTCTGCCATCTTGTTAAAAAGACGCGTGAGGTGTGGTATGAGGTCCAGCGCAAAGGTTTTATAAAAGTGAGCCATCAATCCGTCTGGGCCTTGTGGAGTTTAAGGGAGGCAATGGTTGCGCCCACCTCTTCCAGTGTTATGGGAGCCGTAAGTCGATCGTTCCAATCCTGTGAGACCTGGGGGAATTGTAGTGCCTGGAGGTAATTGTTTTGTATCTCTACATCCCGTGTTTCCCCAGTGTAAAGCGTCTTGTAAAAGGATCTAAAAATATCAGCCTTACCATTG
Source organism: Calotriton arnoldi (assembly GCA_963921515.1). NCBI lineage: Eukaryota > Metazoa > Chordata > Amphibia > Caudata > Salamandridae > Calotriton > Calotriton arnoldi. The sequence goes on from CAWUFW010014569.1 coordinate 358,328, forward strand.
TCTGTGTGGACCAGCCCGCCCTCCCCGTCCCGTATGCCTCCAATGTATTCCCTTTTACGCTTCTCTTTCAGTTGCCTAGCTAAATGTTTGCCTATTTTGTTCCCCTGGGAGTAGGAGATTTGGCGTAATTTCAATAATGTATATTCTGGCCGGTTATAGTAGATTGCCTTAAGCTTTCCCCGCAATGCAGTAACGGTGCGTAGTGAGCCCCTGGTGGGTTTTTCCTTGTGTGCCTTTTCCGCTAGTTCTAGTTCTGTTTCCAGGCCTTCTCTCTCCTTAGTTCACTGTCTGTTTAGGGTGGAGTAAGTTCTATGCACTTCCCCCGTATGACCGCTTTGAAAGCGTCCCAATTATTGAACAGTGAGGTATCCTCGGCCTATTTAGGTTAAAAAAGTCTGTAATCGCTTCTCTCAAATCAGTACGCAGCACCCTGTCTCTTGTAAGCGAGGTCGGGAAATACCATTTGGGCGTTGCAGATGAGGCCTCACCCCAGTGTAAACAGACCGAGATGGGGCAGTGATCCGAAATGGAGAGGTGGAAGATCTTGACCTCCCGGAGGGTGGCCAGCAGATTCTGGCTGAGAAAAATATAGTCAAGTCTGGAGTATGTATGATGTACGTGAGAGTAGAGCGAGTAATCTCTAGTCTGAGGGTACAGGCATCCTCAGTGGAGAAGGAGCTGGTTCCTGACCTGTGAGAGTGGGTGCTATCTAGGTCAGCTTGCCAAGTAAGATTAAAATCTCCCAGTAGGATTGTTGGCCCCTCTGCAAAATCACTTATTTTGTCTAATAGAGCAGCTAAAAAGCCCGCCTGGCCGACATTGGGCGCATATGCTGCAATAAAGGTGCATAATTTACCCTTCAGAGTACCCTTGACCATATTCATCAAAAAGAGGGATTAGAAAGGGCTTTTGGTCAGGTCCAGCATACTTGCCCAAATGAATCTGAAACAGGAGGGGTATGCAGTTCCTAGGTGAGTACAGAGAGTTTAGGAAGTGTTCAATTCCCTTTAGGACAAGGTGTCCTCCGGGGGAAAACATTTTTGGGGGAAGAGGAATAGGGGGAATTCCTCCTTTCAGAACTAGTGCCCTCACATACCCAGCCAGCTAGGTGTCATGCTTCATCATCGGGACTGCTCCTCGTCGGGTCGGCGCTGCAATACCCGACGGGCACCCAATGATGGAGCTCTTTGGTGGAGATCTTTTGTTCCTTGCCGTTTGGTGAGGTGTGGGTGAGGGGCCTAGGCTAGTGGTGGCAGGGGTAGGTGATCCGGCGCAGTGACGCTGAGCTACAGGATAATTATCCTCGATGTGTCATAGCCCCGCCGGTACTGTTGAGGCATGGACAGAGGTTCTATAGGATTACCCTCAACTGTGTTTAGGTACTTTACCTAAATAATAAATGTGGTAGGTAGATTGTGATAGTCACCAACCACAAGGTGTAGATAGTTTGCACTTTTGGTCCTGATTGCCGTCTGATCTCCCAGACGCTGTGGCAAGAAACATGTTGACCGTTGTAGAGTAGAGCACTATAATCTTGAACTAATAAATTTAAGATAGAAGTTGCCACTCTAGTTTTATTTTACTCAGGTAGGAGCCATTCTATTAAAGTATCGCTTTGGACTACCCAACCTGTTTTAAATCGCACCTTCACTATAATACATCTACACTAGCCTAGGCCTCTCACCCACACCTCACCAAACGGCAAGGAACAAAAGATCTCCGCCAAAGAGCCCCATCATTGGGTGCCCGTCGGGTATTGCAGCGCCGACCCCATGAGGAGCAGTCCCGATGATGAAGCATGACACCTAGCTGGCTGGGTGTGTGAGGGCACTAGTTCTGAAAGGAGGAATTCCCCCTCCTCCTCTTCCCCAAAAATTTTTTTCCCCCGGAGGACACCTTGTCCTAAAGGGAATTGAACACTTCCTAAACTCTCTGTACTCACCTAGGAACTGCATACCACTCCTATTTCAGATACCCTTGACCATAACCATCCTACCCTCCTTGTCTGACTGAATGGCCACTGGCTGAAACTTAGTTGAGCTATAGAAAAGGAGTGTGACCCCACAGTGTTTAGTGAGTGCTGAGGACCTATATATAAGAGGGTATTGTTTGTGTCTAAGCCTCGATTCTTCGGCCCTCTGGAGGTGCATCTCTTGGAGAGCCACAATATCAAAGTGATGGTCTGTGAGATATTTCCAGACTTTTTGTCGCTTTTGTGGCGAGTTGAGACCCTTAACGTTCCACGACCCTATAGAGAGCACCATCTTTCCAGTGTTGTTTCCTCCCTCTCTCTCACATCTCCCTGGTGCATGACAACCCTCCTGGTTCTGGTGGCCGGGGCGAGTGGCCTACCCAGTCGTGCCTGTCGTGATGGGTGTGCCCTGACCAGAACGTGTCTGTGTTGAATACCTAAGTGGAGCCGCCACCACTCCCATAACCCTCCCTCTCCCACTAAACAAAAAAAACAAAACATTACCAACAATAACATGTGTCGGATCGATGATAAATCTCCGACTGTAGGTGTAACTACCCTTCTGGGCCTGTTGGTGGATGGCGCAACCGAAGTCCCCATCCGCGCCCATCTCGAGTGACCAAAAGAAGCAATGACCGCCTACATAGTTGGGCCATCGGTGCGGAGCATTTCTAGTCTATCCGTATCCCTGGGTCAATTGGCCGGTCTCAGTCTACAGGTAACCCCCAACTAGAAATAACTGTCCTCCTCTGGAGATAACGCAGCTCCATATCAATTAGTCTCTTGACCCAGTCATCATTTGTGGCCCCCCCTTGGGCTTGGGGACCATTGCGATTTATTCGGGCTGCTCTGGTCTGTCCCCTTGGATGTTCCTTGTGAGGTTTCCCAGCAGTTCCAACCCCTCCTTTAGCTCGGTAATAAGTTGTTGCTTGTTTTTATGTTCAAAACTCAAACCAAACAGGTATGTCCAACGGTATCTAACATGATCTTCACGCAGTTTCGATGTGATGGTTCTAAACTGCTGCCGCCTCATCAGGGTTACGGGCGCCAGGTCCTGGTAAATGCTGCATGTATGCCCTTGGAATGAGATATCACTTTTTTTCCGTGCCGCCTGTAAGACCGCTTCTTTCACCTTATAGGAGTGGAACTTAGCGAGTACATCCTGTGTCCGTCTCCGTTCTTCAGTTGATGGGCTCCCTACACGATGCGCCCTTTCCAACTTTTTTTTGAGCATTTGTGGGCTTGGGACCTCTGCAAATAGACCCTCGAGGAAAGCTTCAAGATCCGACCCTTCCACTCCTTCCTCTATGTCACGGATTCGTACGTTGTCCCTCTGTGCCCTGTTTTCTAGGTCTTCCGATTTTAATTGGGTTTGGTACAGTTGGTCTTAGAGGGCTCGTAGTTTATCTTGCATTTCTGAGGTTCCTTTGTCCATTTCCTAGGCCTGCGTTTCCAAGTCTACCACTCTTGTGCCCACAGAGTCCACGTCTTGTTGGAGTGTGGCCATTTGATCATTTAGATCAGTTTTCAATTGATCAATGGAGGCCCGAATGTCCTGACTGAGTTCCATCCGGAGTTCCGTTTTAAAATCTCGTAGAGATGCCATGAGGTCGTCTTTTGTGAGGGCCATGGTTTCTGTAGAGTCGTCGTGCTCCGACGGTAGTCGTTTGTCCGCTGGTGGGAAGAAGTTGGAGACTTTATTCGAGACTTTGTTTGGCGCCTTCTTTGGCGGCATAGAGGCGGGCCCTGTGAGACCCCCCACTGCTGTGGTAGGGGTGGCAAACACCTGGAACGTCTAGCTCTTCTTTCCCCCCCCTTGCGGAATGTTGGTATCGGGCAGTGGTAGTAGGAACTTTCCCCACCAGTAGGCCTCTGTTCCCAGGGAGCAAAGTCACCAGTCCTCCAGAGATCTGGCCTTGCCGCAGGTGGTCTACTGCCGGTCGCTTCCCTCGGTTTCACGTCTCCAGGGAGCCAAAGTCGCAATTTAGCCTCTCGCCGTCCAGACAACCCTGGGTCAGCCCATGCTATGAGCTCTCACATCGCTGAGGATGGTCTTCACTGTACTAGGCCTAGCCTCGCAGCCACCGCCGTCTGAGAGGTCGAGAGGTCTAATCTAAATTTGCCGATTAGGAAGTCGCGTAGCCCCACCGCCACTCGGATGCTTGTTTAACCATAAGATTGTTCCCAGCGTATCCAGAATGTCCGGTCCTTTTGCTAGTGCGGCGTGTTGCGGTCGGTGCATCTCACCTCTGTGGCGCGACCCTAGGGCAGCTAGTATGGTGGGGCCTTATACTGTGGTCGGGGATGCATCTCCTGCGGCGAGGCCCATCCTCGCCCCAGCCGCCATCTTGAAGTCAGGCATGGAGCTCGTGAGGGGCCAGGCGCTCAATAGGGACCTCCAATCAGTACTGCAAAGGCGAGTCCCAACACGGCCGCACCGCCCCGCTTGTGCTCTTCTCCGCGGTAAGGTCGCTCACAGATCCCCCAACGCACCTGGTTTCTCTACTGGTGTGGTGTGTGGCGGCAGGGGCATCTACAGCGTGAGCTTCTCGGTGGCTGCTTCACCGCCGCTGGTAAGTCGTGTCTTCAGCGTGCATCCGTAAGTACTTCCAGTAGAGCTGAGTGGGGCCCCGCGGCAAGGCAGGCTTCTCAACCACCATATCTTCAGGCGCGGGCCTCCGTGTCTCGGGAGTATGGCTGTCGCCATCTTGGGGAGCTCCGAGGTTGACCTGGTGTGGCTCCAAAGCGGCTCACAGCTGTGAGCCTGAGCTGAAATCAGGGGCTCCATGCATGCACCAGACGCCGAGCCACCATTTGGTTGTCTCCGCGGCAGCTGTGGCGGTGCCCATCGGTGGTTAAGCACTCGAGAGTCGAGCGCGGACTGGGAGCCGAGACGAGTTACGTCCGCTCGGCCATCTTGCCCCTGCTCCCGCATTTTAACGCTTTTAAAATCCTCATTACATTTTATTCAACGTTATTTTAACTTCTTTATTAACTTTGGCTCAGTTCTATTGTACACTTATTACCGCATGAATTTGAGTATGTACTGTTGTACTATTTAAACATAGGAATCGTGCTGCACTTACCTTTGGGATAGGGTGAGCCTGGTCGGCTGCCACTTCCCTTCCTGTTCTCCCTGACGCCATTTTTTGTTCGTGCGTGCTCTAGTTGTCCGAAGGGGATTCCTACAAGAATGCGCGCTGCGCGGACGCGCCGCTGGCGGACTGAAGGGGCACCTAAGACAAGCCCGTCTGCGCCCATCAGCGTCCCGGAAGCAGCCAGCACCAGCCACGCTGCCCGTCTTGCCCCCACTGCAAGGTTGTTCCTTGGCCCTGCAGCCGCGCCGAGCTGCTCCTGCTCCGCCCTCAACGCTGTAGCCGTTCGAGCAGTTGGGAGGTTTTAGACAACCTATCTACTGTTTGCAAGAGTTGCAAATTCTGCCGGTCCTGAGGACTGGCGGTCCCCTCTCCACCTACCACCCCTCCTATCAATAGACAGAGGGTGCAATCTATCAGAGCGGCTATGATTAACACCTGCTCTCTAGGTAAGTCTCTCGACTTGCTGTTCAAAACAGACACTTGGCTCGATGAGTTTTCCAACCCAGTGATTGTACTGGCCATTCCTGCGGGATTTAAAATTTCTCACGTCGACCGCAAAGCCGGTAGGGGTGGAGGCGTTGCGGTGGTATTCAGGGATAAGTGGATTTTCCACCTGGGTGAGTCTTTGGTGCTAGGGGAGGGTGAAGCTCTGGACTTCTGCATCACCATCTCACCACATTCCTATAACTTCCAGTCTCGCCCTGGTGGGGACACGGCCAGCCCTCTTTAAGGACCTGGAGGGAGCTCTTGATAGCTTCACCATTTGGATCACGCAGGCGGTTGAGCAACCTGTCTTCAACGTCACTTCATAGGCAATCCAGGGACTCTCCTTCGAAACCTTGGTTCTCCAGTGAGCTCAAAGTCCAGAAACAACGGTGCAAAAAATTGGAACGCTGTTGGAGACAGGAATATTGCCCGTTGGCCAAGTTGGCCCTTAGGAAAGGCCAGAAAGCACACTATGCATCTATATCTCACGCTAAAAGCCTCTATTATGCCGAACACATTGCTCTTTCCAGGAACAACTCCAAGGAAATCTTTTCCATTGTGCAGAATTGCCTATCTCCTAGAGCAGAGACCATCGCGCTTCCCACCTCGGCTGCTTGGTGCGAGAAACTCTCTAGTTTCGTTATTGATAAGATCCAAACTCTTCAGGTGAATTTTAACACCGGTAACTCTGCCGTAGGGAACCTGCTGCCAAAAGGGCCAACTGTTCAACCATCACCCTCTCTGGCGACTTTTATACCGATTGCCCCGCTAGACTCACTGATGGTCCTCAAGTCTCTGAAATCAGGTTCTCCAACCAACCCTTGCCCGGCAAGGTTGTTGTCCTCAGTCGCAGTGATGGTTAACCTTGAGGTTAACAGTCCTATCAATTTGTCTCTCCTGGAAGCTACAGTTCCTATAGCTTGGAAACAGGCCAAACTCCTGCCACTTCTGGAAAAACCCTCTTTGGATCTTTCAATTCCTGTTAGCTATCGCCCCATCTCTCTCCTTCCCGGCGTGGCGAAAGTCTGCGAAAAAGTAGTCAATAAACAGCTCACCAGCTATGTCGAAGGGTTCGGCCTGCTCCACCCGGCCCAATCGGGTTTCAGAGTCTCGTACAGCACCGAAACGGCTCTCGTCGAAATCTCTGAAGCCATTCGGGAATGTTTGGATTCAGACGGTAAGGCGGCCCTGATTTTGTTGGACCTCTCTGCGGCATTCGATACTGTGCCACATTCCTTGCTGCTGGCCCGCCTCTCGGACATTGGAATCTTGGGGTAGGCTGCAGTCGTTCCTAGAGGGTAGAACGCAACAAGTCTGGCTCCCCCCTTCCTCTTCTTCCCCCCAGAGTGTGACCACAGGAGTGCCTCAGGGGTCTACATTGAGCCCCCTTCTCTTTAATATATATGTCACCCCCCTGATTCAGTTGGCTGAGGAGCTTGGAGCTGAGATCATGCCTTATGCAGATGATACCCAGCTCCTTTTTACATGGAAGAAAACTGACTCTTCCACCTCTCTTGCCAAAACTTGTCTGACGGCCGTCTTCCAATGGCTCTCCTCTGTGCAGTTAAAGTGCAACGAGGATAAATCAGAGATCCTCTTTTTTGGGACCTTCCCCCTTCAGTTCAGGGAATCACTCTGGCCGGCGGAATATCCCATGCCTAACTCCGTGGGCCAACCCACCAAAAACCTAGGGATATGGTTTGACGAGAATCTCCTATTCGCTACTCAGATCAAGAAGCTTGCTGGGCAGTGTTTCGGCACACTTAAATCCCTCAGAAAATGTCTTCCTCTCCTCCCCAGGGCAGCCAAGGAAACGGTTACCCGCGCCTTGATACTTTCACGTATTGATTATGCCAACGCCCTGTACATAGGCCTGCCGGGATACCTTTTGAAGAGATTGCAGGTAGTCCAGAACGTAGCGGCGAGGACTCTTCCTAATATTCCCATAAGAACTAGCGTAAAGCAACACCTGTGAGATCTCCACTAGTTACATGTGGCAGAAAGAGTAAAGTTCAAAGCCCTCGTCCTTGCTCACTCGGCCCTGTATGGACTTGGTCCAGCCTATCTAAGGAAATGCTTCAGGTTCTACAATCCTTCTAGACAGCTGCTTTCAGCGACGCAGCTTCTTGCTCACGAACCACGTTTTCGCCTCAAGAGAATTGGTGGAGGTTCTCTTGCTTTTAAGGCAGCCTCTGCATGGAATTCGCTTCCTTTGGACCTTCGTAGTACCCAGGACCCTAAGCTCTTCAGAACAAGACTGAAAACTTTTCTCTTCATCTAATCGGTATTCTTCTTCTCCCCCATTTGGCTCGTGCCGGGACACTCCTTGAGTAGCTGTGCACGCTATAAATTGCAATAACATAACATAACATGTCTGTCAAAATATTCAAACATTTTGGACTTTTAGACCTAAAAGTAGGTGTGGGCTTAACTTGCTGTGGTGTAATTATGTGGAAATACAGCAAAATTATGTGGAATTATGCGAGGACCATAACATAGCATTTTGCGCTATTTTCTAGGCTTGGGCCGAACTCACGAGTTTTACTCTGCCGAATTCCCTGGCGTTAGCTAAAAATTCAGCGAGATTTCATGGAGTCCTGCCAGCAGGTGTAATAGCCACAACAATATAACCGCACCGCATCATAGTTCACAACACTGGAATAAAAAAAAAGTTGCCACTTGGCACAAACTCACAACAAGAAAATATAAAATAGAAATGTACAATTACTCCAGCAAATATAAAAGTAAAACGATCAACCACATGCATTGATTTTGCCATACACTGTTAGGAACAAGGGCAATCACATTGCTGAAAGTCTGCATCGACGTTTGAGAGATTGTTTTGATTTACCATGTGTCCACCTGTCATGTCTGAAAACCTCTCTGGTCAAGAGACAAGACTACAAAGTAACCATAGGAGAACATGTTTTGTCAAGGGACACGGAAACATTGCAATTCACACAGCTCGAAGATGCCTTCAGCACTGTTTCTCACTAGCTGCTTTAAGTATTAACTTGTAGGCTACTTTGCACCCTACAATTATTAGTATCGCTTCAAACACAGTACTGTCTTACAAAACAGGGGTGGTATACAGCTGTTGTATTTTTTCTTCAATTAAAATGAATATATTAGTTGAGACAATTTGCATGAATGCTATGATTTCTATCCGCTAAATTTAAATGCTATTTCAAGGGGCATGTGGCATCTTGCCTGCGGAATCTTTCCTAATCAGTCACTATGAATTAAAAACAATCCTCTGAAGTAAAGAACACACCATTCGAGCTCGTGGCGTCACTAACCTCCAGCTTTGTTAGATAGAATCCTAGGGCATGCACTATAAACGGCACTTCCTTCAGGTAATATCCTCCAAACAGTTGGTCAGCCAGATATGGAAATCCTTCAATTGATCCTCACTCCCTTCCCATATGATCAGGACATCATCTATATAACTACACCATAGTTCGATGCATTGGCCATAGGGGTTCTGTTCACTGAGGACGTAAGTATGTTCAAAATCGTCCATATAGATGATGGCTAGATTGGGCGCAAAGCTGGGTGACAGAAAAGGTTAAAGCGAACCCAAGGGGAGGGGATTTTTCCAACATCCTGAATATTCGCGAGTGCAGATGGATACATCCCTTTGACACTGTAGTGAGAGGCCTCAATGAATATGAGGAAACCATGAGGCAGGTGTCTTTCCTGAAGAATGGATGATGCCAGTTGGGCTTCACTCATCGTTAGATCCATTACATGACATCGGGGATAGTCCTGGACACCTTGAGTACTGAATGGTTGTTTTAGTACCAGACTTTTGCCCTTCCCATTATGAGTTATCTGATTGGTGTTTGCACACCTGCACACCTCATACCAGTACCATTACCCTTGTGAAACTGATCATTGCCATATCCTGCACGGACGTGTAGGGTTATTTAATTAAATAACACCACTTCACCAATGCATTGTTTTTATGAAATAGTTGTTCCCATTACAATGTCTCTTCATGTACTCTGTCGTAATGCAATTCATGTATGTATTATGTCTAATGTATATTTTATGTCACTATGTATATTAATTAGAATTGTACACATATTGAAATGATCCACTGATTGGGACATTATATACCATGAGATCCGCCTTTACCTGCACGGACGTGGAGGTTTATTTAATTAACATACACCCTTTCACTAATGCATTGTTTTTAGGTAATGGTTGTTCCTATTGTTATGTACGCTGTCGCAATGCAATTCATGTATGTATCATGCATATTGAAATGGTCAATTGATTGGGCCAGAATATACCATGTAACACGCCTTTGATGCCCCGGCCTTTGGGTTACTACATGTATATGTTTTACAAGGTGGTTATGTTTTACCACCCTATTGCGGCCCCTTTTTTCATATGAGTTTACAATTATTGCCCCATGGCCTACACAGGCATGACTCAATACTATAGAGTCTTTTTTCCATCACCATAGCCTAACCGACCTGCCACCGCAGGTCGGTTTTGTTAAACGCGGGCCGCACGCTACTGACGCGTTTCACTGAACATCCTCGCGTCACCGTGCCCTCTTAAGCATTACCGCTGGCCCAGCTCCACTCTGACATTTCCGCGTTGGAGAGAGGACGCTGTTCTACACGTTCCAGGTAATTCCACGGGCTCGAGAGCAGTCAAACCTTCACACATGGTTGCAGCCTCTTAGACACCACTTTACATGACGGGCATGTAAGGAATGTAACCTCTAATTAGGCTGTCCGTTTCCCTTTCTTTTCTCAGCTGCTGAATTTAATTCCGGCATTGTATACTGATTCAATCGGTCCCTACACCGATGAATTGAGGCGGGTAAGTGAAATTACATCAGTTAGGCTCAGTACCTCCTCTCTATACTGGCTGACAGGACTCATTAGTGAGCACGCTCATGTCTATTTTTGTTTTTAGGTGAGGATCAACTTCCTTGCATACAAATTATGGACTTTTGAAGAGCCTATTGTCACCTAATTAATGTAATTCAATCCGTATTGACTCTAAGTACCCTTACCTCATCTAGGTACTCTGAACATCCTTCTGATGTGCACTTCTCTCTCCCCTTCGCAGGTGGCTACACCGGGAGAATTACCTACCAACTTCCTGATTAGGTTGGTAAGATAGGCATGTTCACGGTTTTTAATTGTTAAGTAATTTCAGGCAAATTAGTAACTTGCCTTTTTATCCTTTAGGGTTGCCCTTTCCTCCTTCTCCCCCTGTCCTGAAGAAGACCCGCAGGCTGAGGTTCTAATTACCCTCCCTTGTCCATCAACATTTTCACGACTCCGTTGCTGGGACAGTTTTAATGATCGGACTAAAAATAGCAGCACATCTGCGCTGTACACGAGCATGTAATCGCATTCAATACTGGTTTGCGAGAGAAGCAGAGACGCCATTAAGGATAACTTGAGATAATTTGATGAAGGTACGGATGACTGTTTTATGGGGGAGGTAGACGAAGTCAAGATATCATGGAACAACGGACAAGGGGAGCATTGGGCATAGCACAACAAGGAAGGGCGAATGTTGTTGTTTGAGGCTTCTCAGGGCACAATGTGTTTGGTGCGTAGTGCGTGTGTAGAGGGAAAAGGTTATGTTTCAGCAAAGCATGGCATGGATCGTGTAGCTTCAATGTGTTATTATAATACAGCGATTTGTAAACATATACTAAAGTCAATATTTTACCGTTTTAGTGAACCCCTGAAGAAGGGCTAAGGACAGCCCGAAATGCATTGGGTCTATGATATCCACTATCAAGGATGATTGTTTGTATATATCATGTCTCGGAAAAAGGCCTGGATGGGCATATCTGATTCAGAAGAAATTTTAGTATACACATATTGCCTCACATGTGGCAGGAGAAAACAAGTGGTGAAGACTATTGATTTATTGGAACAAATTGAATAAATATAATGAAATATGGAGAAATTGAGGAGTACGATGTGTAAATCATTCACGCAGTATGCTGTGCGTCCGGATGGAGTGGAATGTTGCTCCAGTTTTTGTTATATCAATATATACGTGGCATTTGGGCAGGCCACGTCACCGAGGCTGCACGCTTAAGGACAATAATGATCGAAACAAAGTTTAAACATGAATGAAATATGGTGTGCACGTGGAAAACCCTTTTGTGAAGTGGGTGCACTTGCCAAGTCGACATGGCAGTAAAAACTGTGCGCAGACACTGCAATGGCAGGTCTGAGAGCCCTTTGAGAGGCTGCTTGTCTGGGTGGCACAATCAGTGCTGCAGGCCCACTAGCAGCATTTGATTTACAGGCTCTGGCACTCTCAGTGGACTTTACTAGGGACTTACCAGTAAATCAAATATACCAATTATGGAAACACAAATCCATAATACAATTTACAAAAGGAGCACTTGCACTTTAAAACTGAACAGCAGTGAGAAAGTGTGCACTAAACCAGCAAAAACAGAGACAAAACCAGGAGGTCAGAAAGCAAAAAAGACAGGGGAAACACGCCAAAAGATGGCAGGTCTAAAAACGTACACACAAGGAGATGATGGACGGAGTGCTGAAACTTTTCAAACACTCACCCCCAGTCAAGGATCTGGGTTGAATCCATCATCATTCTTTATCTCACTTTGCCACCCCAGTTCAGACACAGCTATATACAAATCAGTCTTGACCCTGTGCCTCATGGGAACAGTCCAGACCGAACTGCCAAGCCATGTCTTCCCTGGACCGGAATCAAGCATCCTGGGACCGGTTTCGGGATAACAGCCCTCATCAGCCAGTCTAGCTTGAATCCAGTAGCAAAGTGAGCAAGGGACCCACGACTGGGCATACCCTGCCAACTTAGGGCGAACAAAGCAAACACAAGGAGATGATGGATGAGTGCTGAAACTTTTCAAACACTGACCCCCAGTCTAAAAACGTGCAATAGACTTCTTTGACCCTCATAAAAAGTAATTGTATTCAACTCCTTCCAAAGAGAATACAGACCTACCCTCTCATTTTGGAGAGAACTAACTCCCATCACAGCTTTATAAAAAAAGTTGGAATCTGTGGTTGTCTAAGGAATTACTCGACAACTTCTGTGAGAACTCTATCATGCTTGATGTTACTGCATTGCTAGTGACAAAACTGAATTGTGGATCTTTTGATTGCTGCAAATCGTACTCTTGATTGATGTCTTTCAAGAATCGTTTGGTGAGAACCAAACTTATAAACCTTCTATGTTTTCAATGATAAACTCTATCCATGTTAATCATCCCTTTCCCGGTCCACACAAAGTGCTTTGAAGCAGCCAAGGATATTTTAGAGCTCTATAAAACATTAAAATATGATAAATTAAACACTTTGAAAGGATGAAACACAGAGTCAGTCCCATCAGACTCGAACCTTTGTAACCTGCAGTGTGCATGTAAATTCCTGCATTCAACCCACCAGGATTTACCACACGCATGTAACAGGATACATCCTCAATCTGCAAGGTCTACAAGGTCTATGGGCTGCCCAGTACTTCTAAATCTTCTATCCATCACCATGAACTACCAACCCCCACTTCCTTCACCCAACTCTGACCATCTCCATGTCATAAACCCACTGATGTGAACATTCCATCCCAACACCCCATCTATTTTCTATCCACTCCCCTGCACTCAACACAGCCAATCTCCACCTACTAAAAGAACCCTTGGGGTCGCTACCTCATCCAACTTCCACCCACCACCATGTCAGCCAATCCACATCCTCACCACTTCTGTCCCCTTGACTTCTTCCCAACTCTCGGAACTCTCAACTGCTCACCTTTTCTCCATCCCTTACTTTCAGTCTCCACATCTCCCAGTTTCTACCCACCCCCAGCTGCCATCTCCCATCTTAATCTGCAAGCCATGTCTCACTCGATTCCTTGCTAATCCTCTCCAGTTACAAGTTCACACATGCTTCATAGCTATAGAGGCTCACGCGAGTAGCAGACTTCAAATATTTACTACGCTCTCATGCAACCTCATTGGATTTTGTTCCCAGGCTACAAATTCTGCCCTTTAAGGGGCAGTTTGGTTTACAGTTGTACACTGAATAAAGTCTCTGAACAAGACTTACGGCTTGTGAAGTCCTGGAGTAAGTTCAGCTCAGCCAGCTTCCCAGGGGTGACTACACGGTGTGCATATGTGCTGCCTGCCTGTGAGAGGGTGGGGGGCTGTTCGACGACGTATGATCAGGAGCCATATCTGTGCCCGCCTGCCTCTTAATCTCTCTCAAACGCCTGTGTGGGTGGGAAGAGCAAAGCGAAAAAAAACTCCACATTACAAGTTTTTGAGGCTCTGTCCAAGCCAGAGAGATTGAAATAAAGAGAGATAGGAAGCGGCAAAAATAATAAATGAGCTTGTATAGCGACTGGTTACACTAACTAGTGTGTCCCCGCTATTATTATTATTATAGGAAGCGGCAGCAGAATCGGAGACAGACAGGTTGAGAAAGCCAGAGACACCCAGGGGTGGGCATCGGTAAACTAAGCCACACGTTGGCTGGAGGAGTTTTTGCAGAAATCCACGCTCCAAACGGAGTGGCAAAACTCTGAGAACTCCACCAATGGAGCATAGGTTAACACCTACCCCTACAATTCTATTGGTGCAAAATGCACCTTTGCATCCAAAATGGAACTGAAGGTGTCTCTGAAATGTCTGAAAAGAAATGGAGCAAGACATCCATACACATGAAAATGGCATCCAATTCACGTGTTCAGCTGGCAATATTTCATACTTTGCATCAGCCCAAAATGACCTGAGTAATTCTACAATTCCGTTAGCAACAACAACTGTCCAAATATAAAAGTCCTGAGGCAATATTTTCACTTGATATGGCATTGTCCTAAGATTACTGAACTCTGGTGACGTAACAGGCTAAAACTTTGCTTCTGTCTTGATCCTGCACTGACCTCCAAGTTGTTCTTATAGGCATATCACTTTTTGAGACTTGAGTGAAAATTAAATGCTACTAGTCTGCCTGCAGCATTGATTGTGCCACCCACTTAAGTAGCCCTTTTATACATGTCTCAGGCCTGCCATTGTAGCCTGTGTGTGCAGTTTTATCTAAAATAAAACTTTTGCCAGGCCCAAATCTTCCTTTTTTATATATATATATATATATGAAACTAGAATCCCAGTGAACGACCGCAGCGGGCCAAACAAGGGCACAGACTCCAGTTGAAGATACAATGAATCAGTTTATTGCCTTAGCATGTCAGGATGACGCGTTTCGACCACAAGCCTGTGGTCTTGATCACATAGCGCGCTTTGAAAATGGACATTGTATTTATAGTATCTATTAGTGACTTTTCTATGTTTATTGTGATATGGTGAAAACGTGGCAATTTTGCAGCATGCAGTAAAATCATCTTGTCATCAGCCGATGACTAGGCGCAAAAATGACAAGCAAACTACAGTGACAGACATAGACAAAAGACTAGTGCTCTATATGACAGTGCAGATGACCCAGCATTCTGTAACTCCAGTGATGCGCAGTGTGTTGAAAGGTAAGCAAGTGTGGGCAAAGTTAGAGGCATTATCAATGTATGGAAAAGGGCGTTATAAAAATATAAGTCTCCCAAGATGTATCTGTGATAGAAACTTATTCTAGAATTAGATGAGGTAACACAAGTATATGTTCCTGAAAACCACTGTGAATGCCATGTGGCACGGGTAAAATACAAGGAACCAGGTGTGCCATCATCACTAACTGGGGAACAGTTGATGAAGCGCATCTATCGCAGCCTTTACGTGTGAATGCCCTTGCGGTTAACTATTTAGCGAGAGCGCATTTGAAGTCATGTTGCTATGTACGCTAAGTGCGGGTACTCAAGATGGGCCTAAGTGTTGTAAGAGTCATATGTAACATGTCGAAGTCTGCGTGTGGTGTGTGTTGTTCACTAGATGGCCAAAAAATGTGAATTCGTTAATCTACTAAACAATGGGGTCACTAATGAGCAATATTGGATAAAAGTGAAGTAGGACGGGGAAAAGTGTGAAAGTGCTGTGATATGTGAGTAATAAACCCTACAGTTGCTCCAAGATCTATATATCTATATATCTATATATATATATAGATATATATATATATATATATATATATATCTATCTATCTATATATATATATATATATATATATATATATATATATATATATATATATATATATATTATCTACTGGCGGTCGCCAGTAGATAGTTATAGTTAGGACCTATTATCCATAGGAAATCCGCGACATTCTATTTGAAATAACGTTGGCGCCGGTTGACGAATCTTCGCGAAGGTTTCGAACTTGTTGGGGCGCTCCGGTCCGCTCCTACCCTGAAAGTCTCGGGGTGATTCGTTAAGCGGTGGCCGAGAAAAAGGGGGGTCCCAAAACGTGTTTTCCCATTCATTTTCCCATAGGAAACTTTAGACATGGCTACAGCCTCGAACTGCTGAACGGAATTACACCAAATTTGGCAAAGAGGTAGTTCTTGGTTCAGAAAGAACCCTTTTTGTTAAATGGTGTAAATCCGTTCAGTAGTTACGGAGAAATTAAAAAAATAAGAGTCAAAAAATCAATTTCCCATAGGAAACTTTATGCAAGGCTACAGCCCGAACTGCTGAACGGAATTACACCAAATTTGGCAAAGAGGTAGTTCTTGGTTCAGAAAGAACCCTTTTGTTAAATGGTGTAAATCCGTTCAGTAGTTGCTGAGAAAATCAAAAGTAAAAACACATATATATCTGGGCGGAGCCTAACCACACATGTCATCGTGAGATCTGATTGGCTGTCAGCACTTCATCCTGGAATTGCTGGCAGCCATCTTGGGACCAATATAAATGATAGTACCCTATTGAAATGCATTGTAGTGAATCGAAGATTTTGAGGGTTACCAAAAGGAGAACTATAAAGGGTGATAACAAACTTTAGTTACATTAGAATTCATTTGTTGATGGTACCATACTAATTTCAGGAATTGTGGTGTGTTCTAAGGTGATTTTACCCTGTGAAAAACCTTCTGCTGGGATATCATGAATCATGTTTGAGAGAAAACTATTTTCACATGCTTGTCCCATACAGTTTTGGAAGGTGCTCCAGAAGCTAAAATGAGAGCATATTTTCTGTAAATTCACATTATCTTTCTCAGTCATGTGAGAATGAAGTCTGACATTCTCAGTAAAACATGTACATCCAACAAGGGCAGAGACTGTCAGTTGATTCCTTTGTGTTCTACTGCAGCTTCCCAGAGTGTTCTAAAGAACAACTAGAGTGCTAACAGCCTTACTTATGACAAAAGTATGGCACACCTGGAGCCATCTTGATCGGAATAAACTGGTAACACTTAAAACATTTAATTTAAAAAGGAACAAAATGATGGGGTTCATTTTGTCATAGAAATTATGGTTAGTGCTGTAGAAAGAAAAATTAGGACATGTTTCAAGTGTGATCTCAAATATCTTCCTGTTATATTTCAACAGGAGCAGCCTGCCAGTTGATGCCTTTGTGTTCTACTGCAGCCTTCCAGAGTGTTCTAAAGAACAACTAGAGCGCTAACAGCCTTACTTATGACAAAAGTATGGCACACCTGAAGCCATCTTGATTGGAATAAACTGGTAACACTTAAAACATTTAATTTAAAAGGAACAAAATGAGGGGGTTCATTTTGTCATAGAAATTATGGTTAGTGCTGTAGAAAGAAAAATTTGGACATGTTTCAAGTGTGATCTCAAATATCTTCCTGTTATATTTCAACAGGAGCAGCCTGCCAGTTGATGCCTTTGTGTTCTACTGCAGCTTCCCAGAGTGTTCTAAAGAACAACTAGAGCGCTAACAGCCTTACTTATGACAAAAGTATGGCACACCTGAAGCCATCTTGATTGGAATAAACCGGTAACACTTAAAACATTTAATTTAAAAAGGAACAAAATGAGGGGGTTCTTTTTTAAATAGAAATTATGGTTAGTGCTGCAGAAAGAAAAAATTAGGGCATGTTTAAAGTGAGATCTCAAATCCTCTTCTATTTCATTAGAAAATTCTGACATGCAGACTGAAACAATCACTTTCAATACCAGCAGCAGACTTCCAGTTAACTCCTTGGTGAGCAGTAGCTTTACTGCAGTGATCTAATGAGCAACTAGAGTGCTAACATTCTGAATTTATGGCAAATGTGAGACACATCTGAATGCCTTCTTGATGGAATCAAAGAAAAAAACTGAAAGCATTTCCTACTGAGGAGACTGCAGTAAATGAGGAAATTAGGAAACTTCATAACAAAGAAGTCTTCCAAGATGGCCACCAGTGAAAAAAGAGCCCAAATGTAGCACAAATATTACCCAGATGTAGCCCACATATAGCCCAATGACAAAAGTGTGCAAAACACTTTTTATTTTTAGTTTTTTGCAGTTTTATGTAGTGCAGACTGGTCAGGTATTGGAGCGTTGCATCTTAAAACATGACCCCCTACACTACAAAAACACCACTGCACTACCCTAAACCCTAAAACACTACCCCCAGCACGACCCCTACACTACACAAGCACCACTGCACTATCCTAAACCCTAAAACACTACCCCAGCACGACCCCCTACACTACACAAACACCACTGCACTACCCTAAACCCTAAAACACTACCCCCAGCACGACCCCTACACTACCCAAACACCACTGCATTAACCTAAATCCTAAAACAATACCCCCAGCACGACCCCCTACACTACCCAAACACCACTGCACTACCCTAAAACATGACCCCTACAGTACACAAACACCACTGCACTACCCTAAACCCTAAAACACTACCCCCAGCATGACCCCTACACTACACAAGCACCACTGCACTACCCTAAACCCTAAAACACTACCCCCAGCACTACCCCCTACACTACACAAACACCACTGCACTACCCTAAAACACTACCCCCAGCACGACCCCCTACACTACCCAAACACAACTGCACTAACCTAAATCCTAAAACACTACCCCAGCACGACCCCTATACTACCCAAACACCACTGCATTACCCTAAAACATGACCCCCTACACTACACAAACACCACTGCACTACCCTAAACCCTAAAACACTACCCCGAGCACGACCCCCTACACAAGCACCACTGCACTACCCTAAACCCTAAAACACTACCCCCAGCACAACCCCCTACACTGCCTGAACACCACTGCACTAAACCCTGAAACACCAGCCCCTGCACGACCCCCTACACTGCCCGAACACCACTGCACTGCCCTAAACCCTGAAACACCACCCCTTACACTGCCCGAACACCACTGCACTGCCCTAAACCCTGAAACACCACCCCCTTCACGACCCCCTACACTGCCCGAACACCACTGCACTGCCCTAAACCCTGAAACACCACCCCCAGCACGACCCCCTACACTGCCCGAACACCCCTGCACTGCACTAAACCCTGAAACACTACCCCCAGCAAGACCCCCTACACTGCCCGAACACCACTGTACTGCCCTAAACCCTGAAACATCACCCCCAGCAAGACCCCCTACACTGCCCGAACACCACTGCCCTAAACCCTGAAACACCACCCCCAGCATGACCCCCTACACTGCCCGAACACCACTGCACTGCCCTAAACCCTGAAACACCACCCCCAGCACGACCCCTACACTGCCCGAACACCACTGCTCTGTCCAAAACCCTGAAACACCAGCCCCAGCACGACCCCCTACACTGCCCGAACACCACTACACTGCCCTAAACCTTGAAACACCAGCCCCAGCACTACCCCTACACTGCCCGAACACCACTGCACTACCCTAAACCCTGAAACACCACCCCCAGCACGACCCCTACACTGCCCGAGCACCACTGCACTGCCCTAAACCCTGAAACACCAGCCCCAGCAAGACCCCTACACTGCCCGAACACCACTGCACTGCGCTAAACCCTGAAACACCAGCCCCAGCACGACCGCCTACACTGCCCGAACACCACTGCACTGCCCTAAACCCTGAAACACCAGCCCCAGCACGACCGCCTACACTGCCCGAACACCACTGCACTGCCCTAAACCGTGAAACACCAGCCTCAGCACGACCCCCTACACTGCCCGAACACCACTGCACTGCCCTAAACCCTGAAACACCACCCCCAGCACGACCCCCTACACTGCCTGAACACCACTGCACTGCCCTAAACCCTGAAACACCACCCCCAGCACGACCCCCTACACTGCCCGAACACCACTGCACTGCCCTAAACCCTGAAACACCACCCCTGCACGACCCCCTACACTGCCCGAACAATACTGCACTGCCCTAAACCCTGAAACACCATTGTAGGAGAGTAGGATCTGCTTCACATGGGTACCCCCACTTTTTGCTGATGCTTCACTGGTTTTCGACATTAGTCTGGCTGGGGCCCTGCTATTCAGAACCCCAGCCTAGCTGTTTCCTCTTTAAAAGGGTCTCCATGTGCCTTAGGCACATCACTGATTGGGATCTGGAGTGCCCTTGTAAGTCCCTAGTATATGGTATACTATGTACCAAGGGCATAGGTACCTCAGAGGCCTGCCAGGGGCTGCAGCATGTATTATGCCACCCCTGGTAGGCCATCCAAACTGGCACCACAGGTCTGCTACTGCAGCCTGGGTAAGGTGGTGCATGCACCCCTTGCAGTGGTATAGGTTACCTATATCACTAAATGCATACACACATATAAACCTATAAGTCACTCCTAAGGCAGGCCTTATCAATCCTAAAGGCAGAGTGCATGGTTCCTATGTGAGAGGGTGCCCCTGCATGAGCAGGGCCCCTCTGCGGCGTTCGGAGACCATCTCTGATGCTGTTTGTAGTGCAGCCTGACCATATACTCTTAAACGCATTATATCCTCGCGGTAAAATGCTAACTATGGAATGGCTGCACCTAAACATGTCGTGTTTGGTGTCAAACATCTTGGAATACTACCCCCCGCCAATCCTGGCGGCGGGGGTAGCATTCCACCCTTCTAGAGGGAAAGGCATGTTAACTCTGACGAGTCCGGTAACTTCTTTCCAGAGCCTGGCATCACAAAATGGATGCTGCTGCCACAGACACGAGTCTGGCCTCCTGCTGCTGGACGAAACTCCGGCAGGGGAGGCCTGGACAATAGGTTTCCTGTCCCAGGGAGGTGTGACCACCTCCCCAGACAGGACAATGTGTATTGGGGCTGGGCGGGAGCACTTTCGGGTGCTTTGAAGTCCTGCACTGGGGGCACATTTGGTGTCCCTGTGCATACCCCAGTTCAAACCGGATCAGGGGCTTGCAGCCCCTGCTTTGGCGCGAACTGGACAAAGGGAAAGGGGTGTAGCCACCCCTCTGCCCTGACCCACCCATAGGTGGGGCCACAGAGTAGTCCATCCCCTATTTTTAGAATAAAGGTAGGAACCCAGTCCCTAGGACTTTAGATTATACCTGGACGAAACTCTGAAACACAATCCTGGACCTTCGACGCTCTACTCACGATTAGAGGACTGAAGAATCTCCCTTGGGGTCAAGGAGTGACTCCCCTGCTTGGCAGGCACCAAAGAAGCATCTGTCCGGTTCGCATCACTGAAGCTCCCGTCGGACGCCGAAGTCATCGCATCACCAGAGGTGGATTCTCAGACTTCCCCGAGGCTACCCTGAGTCCCCAGCAAAGCTGAGGCCCGTGGCTATCGTGGGTGACTTGAGACCGTGACCCCTGGACACCGAGCACATTTGCAAGTGCACCATCTTCTGGGTCTCCCAAGAAGTCGTGCTTTGGGCTCCGAGTAGCCCTAGCCTCCAGCACCACCTGCACCGAAGATCACTGGCCCCCACTCCACGAGTGTCCTGTAAGCCAGCTCCACGTGCGGCGTCACGAGGCTCCTTCGCGGTCGCTAGCCCGTTGGCTAGTAGCCCTTAACGAAGGCCAATCTTTTCTTTACTTGGCAGTCTGGTTGCTCCAGGCCTGCCCTCACTTACCCTTGCTGGGTGAGTTCCCCAGACCTTGCTGGTCTGCATCATCGACGATCTACATCTTACTCGAGACTTGCCGTTGCCAAGGCTTGTTGGGTCCAATCTGGTCGCCGACACCTCTGCACTCGACAGACATCGAGCAACAGCCCGAATCCTGCTCCTGGTCGCCGACAACGCCTCCCGGACCTCGTGGCTGAAGAGTCAAGACGACCGTCATCGAATCTGAAGCACTCGACATCGGTGGGCATCTGTCCATCGCCTCCCTGGTCACTGGCTAGTGACCCAGACTCTGTCCCCTCTGCTTTCAGGTTCTTCAGAACTCCGATCCACTCTTGGATCCACCCGGACACTTTTCTCCTGGTCGCCAGCAGCACTTTGCAGCCGATCGCCATAAGAACCGACGACGAAACCCGACCCCGAAAGGCACCTATGCACCCGGCTTCCCTGGGTGAGGTAACACGAGTACTCCGGTGCTCCCGTGGGTAGAGACTCTTCAAAGTCCTAGATCTCAAAGGGTTTTGTCCTAGTCCTCTTCTAAGTGTCCCTTTCCTCTATTTTCCCGATCCCGACTTTCTCCATAGAAGTTAACGGCGTATCGCGGTTGTGTATTTACACTGCACGCGTCTCCCGTGGGTCCCCTGTGTCACTACCTTGGGTGGTTCCTTGTGGTCCAAGCACTTCTAGAGGCTCTAGGCCTAGTGTCTAGTTCAGTCGTGGTTCGCATACCACTTTATTGGTATATGGTTTGGTACGCCCCTAGGGCCCAAACGTGTATTTGTGCTATTACTGTGATTTAAGATCTTATAACCTATGTACTTCGAACTCTAGCCTCATAAAGAGACTAGAGGGGTGTGTTTAGTAATAAATACATATATTTTGAATATATACCTGGTGTGGTGCTCTTTCATTTGGTCACTCAAGAGATTATAGACTGGTAAAACAAGCTGCTTTACATTCCTTCAAGACTTAGCCTGAAGGCTGCTCTCCACAGCTACCACTAGGATAGCTTTCAATAAGGTTGTCTTTAACCTACCTACCATAAGAGTCGATTTGGACTGGTGCAAGGTGCCCACTATAATTAGTGGACAGCATATGCCAGGCCAACTTCTCACATTGGTGTGCAGCGTGTGGGATTCCAGCTTGCTATTGTTTTACCAGATAATCTCAATTGAATTGATCAACTGAAAACCACTAAAGGTACCTAAGGTACATATAATTTAAGCTTAGAATATCAGTAAGTTCTACTGAACTTAGAGTTGTGTGTTAAGGGATAGCACAACCCTTTCTACAACTCAAGAGAGTTTAGTAGGCCACACTAGAGTAGGTAGTGCATACACCACACCACACTAGTAATGTCTTTAAAAGCAGGATCTAGAGATGCCCTGCAGGAAGCCATGGAGCTTCCCCCTCCAAGTATGACACACTCCCATTCTTGGAACTGAGAGCTTTGTGTAACGTGAGGAAATTAAGGACAGGCCAAAGTCCCACCACCCAACACCTCCAGGAGTTGTTGGTGGCTTATGATCTTAGTAAGTCTTCAGAGACTGAAGGGGTAGGAGCAGAGGGTGGGCCAGCAGATGAGGAAGGGGCCAGGGGTACTACTACCCCCAGCCCCCTCTGAAACTGACCAGGAGGGTGACAATGACCCTGACCTGGAAAACCCAATCCCTTCTGGGGAAGATGAAGATGAGGATCTTGAGAACCACACCTTTGTCCCCCCAGGAAGGATTATGAGTGTGCTCAGAAAGTCTAGGTCTCCTTCTCAGGAGTCTAACCACTCTGGCACCTCAATAGGGAGCTCTGTTTCTTCTCACAGGAGGGAATCCTCTCATGAGAGAAGAAAGAGACTGGTCCAGTATGAGGAAACTCAACTGGAGATCAGGAAGAAGCAATTGGCTTTAGATAGAGAATCCCTAGATCTCCTTAAGGAGAGAAGAAAGTTGGGACTAGAGTCCCATGGTGGCAGCCATGTCCCTAGAGATAGGGAAAGGTCCTATGACCATAGGAACCTGAGCAAGATTGTCCCTCCCTACCAGAGTGGGGATGACATCCACAAATGGATAACTGCTTTAGAGAGGGCCTGTAAAGTACAGAAGGTCCCTCAGGAGCAGTGGGCAGCAATCTTGTGGCTCTCCTTTGCTGACAAAGGTAGAGACAAGCTCCTCACTGTTAGAGAGGAGGATGCTGATAATTACAAGGTCTTGAAGAGTGCTCTTATTGATGGGTTTGGCCTAACCACTGAACAGTACAGGTTGAAGTTCAGAGACACCCAAAAAGCACAGACTCAAGACTGGGTAGACTATGTGGATTGTTCTGCCAAGGCTCTGGAAGGCTGGTTGATGGGCAGTAAGGTGTGTGACTTCTCAGGATTGTATAATCTGATAATGAGGGAGCAGATTCTTAATAACTGTCAAAACCAGCTGTTGCATCAGTACCTGGTTGACTCTGATCTGACCTCTCCCCAAGAATTGGGAAAGAAGGCAGACAAATGGGTCAGAACCAGGGTGAAGCAGAAGGTACAGAACCAAGGTGGGGAAACCAAGAAGCAAGATGCTAAGAACTCTGACAAGGGTGGGGAGAAGGGTAAAGATCAAAAGTCTTCATCAGGCCCCCAAAAATCTTCTTCTGGTGGGGATTCCCAGTCTACCAAGGGTAAAGGCCAAAGAAAACCATGGTGCAAGGTCTGTAAGCAAAAGACCCACTGGACCAGTGATTGCACCAAGTCCAAAGACTCCAGTCCAGCACCCACCAATGCCCCTAAGGCACCTGTTCCCCCTAGTACAGTTGGTGGAGGTGCTCCAGCAAAGGGTTTAGTAGGGTTCACCCTGGGAACTGAGTTGGGCTCTGACTTAGTCAGGGAACTGACTCAGGCTGTGTTAGTCTGTGATGGAGGCATGGATGTGACCTCCACTGTGAGTCCCAGTAATCTGGGCAAGTACAGACAACAGCCTTTAATCAATGGACGAGAGGCTTTGGCATTTAGGGACACAGGGGCAAGTGTCACAATGGTGACACAAGACCTTGTGCTACCTGGGCAAGTTATACTTGGTGAAATGTACCAAGTGACCAATGCTAGCAATGTCAGAACAGACCATACTCTGGCAGTTGTTAACTTCTCCTGGGGAGGGGTAACTGGCCTTAAGAAGGTTGTGGTAAGTGCAAACCTACCAGTCGAATGCTTGCTTGGCAATGACTTAGAGACTTCTGCTTGGGCAGAAGTGGAGCTCAGGACCCATGCAGAAATGCTGGGGATCCCTGCAGATGTGTTTGCTGTGACCAGGTCACAAGCTAAACTGTCTAAAACTGAACAGGCCTTGGATTCTGGAAGAATGGACCAAGTGCCTTCCAAGAGGAGGAGTAGTAGGGTTAAGGCAGTGCCTTCCCCTTGGCTCAGGAGGAAGATCAGTCCCTTGAGGGGGATGATCTCAGCCCTGAAGAAGGAACTGTCCCAGAGGAACTTGAACCTGAACAGGTTGAGTTCTTGGGGACAGGGGGACCTTCTAGGGCAGATCTGAGCCAGGAGCAGCAGAGCTGCCCCTCCCTTGAACCCCTCAGACAGCAAGCTGCTGCTGAGGCTGCTGGGAAAGCTAGTGGTCCCCATACAGTGTATTGGGATGATGGACTCCTGTACTCAGAGAGTAGAGACCCCAAGCCTGGTGCTACCAGGAGGTTGGTAATACCTTTGAAGTTCAGGGGCTTCCTATTGACCCTAGCCCATGATATTCCCTTAGCAGGACACCTGGGCCAGAACAAGACTTGGGACAGAATTGTCCCTCACTTTCACTGGCCCCACATGTCTGAAGACAGTAAGGAGTTTTGTCGCTCCTGTGTAACCTGCCAAGCCAGTGGCAAAGCAGGTGGCACTACAAAGGCCCCCTGATACCACTACCTGTGGTGGGGGTGCCCTTTGAGAGGGTAGGGATTGACATTGTTGGTCCCATGGATCCCCAAACAGCCTCTGGGCACAGGTTTATCCTGGTGGTAGTGGATCATGCCACCAGGTACCCAGAAGCTATTCCCCTCAGGACCACTACAGCACCTGTGGTGGCAAGGGCCCTCCTGGGAATCTTCTCAAGAGTGGGCTTTCCTAAGGAGGTAGTATCAGACAGGGGTGCAAACTTCATGTCTGGTTACTTAAAAGCAATGTGGAAGGAGTGTGGAGTTACTTATAAGTTCACCACACCCTATCACCCACAATGCAATGGTTTAGTTGAGAGATTCAACAAAACCTTGAAGGGCATGATTAAAGGGCTCCCAGAAAAGCTTAGGCGTAGATGGGACATACTCTTGCCCTGCCTTTTATTCGCATATAGGGAGGTGCCTCAGAAGGGGGTTGGTTACAGCCCTTTTGAACTTCTGTTTGGCCACCCTGTGAGGGGTCCACTATGCTTGGTGAAGGAAGGATGGGAGTTACCTCTCAAGCCCCCAAAGCAAGATATAGTGGACTATGTACTTGGTCTCCGCTCCAGGATGGCTGAGTACATGAAAAAGGCAACCAAAAACCTTGAGGCTAGCCAGGAACTGCAAAAGGCCTGGCATGACCAAAAGGCTGTTCTGACTGTTTACCAGCCAGGACAGAAGGTGTGGGTGTTGGAGCCAGTGGCCCCAGCAGCTCTCCAAGACAAATGGAGTGGACCCCACACTATTGTTGAACAGAAGGGTGAGGTCACTTACCTAGTGGACCTAGGAACACCCAGGAGTCCCCAAAGGGTTCTCCATGTCAACAGACTTAAGCCATATGTGGACAGGGCAGACATGGGCTTGCTCATGGCTACTGATGAAGGGCAGGAGGAAGAGAGTGACCCACTCCCTGACCTGCTCTCACAGAACCCTGACGATGGGTCAGTTGATGGTGTAGCCTTGGCAGGCAGCCTCACTACCCAGCAACAAACTGATTGCAGGCAAGTCCTCAATCAGTTTAGACATATGTTTTCACTGACACCCAGTCAGACCACCTGGTGCACTCATGAAGTGGACACTGGGGACAGTCTGCCTATTAAAAACAAGATTTATAGGCAACCTGACCATGTCAGGGACTGTATCAGGACTGAAGTCCAGAAGATGTTGGAATTGGGAGTGATTGAGCCCTCAGATAGCCCTTGGGCTAGTCCAGTAGTCCTAGTACCCAAACCTCACACCAGTGGTGGGAAAAGAGAGATGAGGTTTTGTGTAGACTACAGAGGCCTCAATGCAGTCACTAGGACTGATGCCCATCCAATACCCAGGGCAGATGAGCTCATAGATACTTTGGCCTCTGCCAAATATCTCAGCACATTTGACCTAACAGCTGGCTACTGGCAGATCAGACTAGCTGATGCTGCAAAGCCCAAAACAGCATTTTCAACCCCTAGTGGGCATTATCAATTTGTGGTGATGCCCTTTGGTCTGAAAAATGCACCTGCCACTTTCCAGAGGTTGGTGAACACAGTTCTCACAGGACTGGAAGCCTATAGTGCAGCTTATCTAGATGATATTGCTGTCTTTAGCTCCACCTGGGAGGATCACCTGGTCCACCTCAGGAATGTTTTACAGGCCCTGCAAAAGGCAGGCCTGACTATCAAGGCCACTAAGTGCCAGATAGGGCAGAGTCAGGTTGTGTACCTGGGCCACCTTGTGGGTGGAGGCCAGGTTCAACCTTTGCAGAGCAAGATCCAGACCATCATGGACTGGACTGCTCCCACTACCCAGACTCAGGTGAGAGCCTTCTTAGGCCTGACTGGGTACTATAGGAGATTTGTCAAGGGGTATGGATCAATAGTGACACCCTTGAATGACTTAACTTCTAAGAAAATGCCCAAAAAGGTTCAGTGGACAGTTAGCTGTCAAAAGGCATTTGATGACCTCAAGCAGGCCATGTGCACTGCTCCAATTCTGCAGAGTCCTGATTACTCCAAGAAGTTCATTGTTCAAACTGATGCATCTGAATTGGGGGTAGGGGCTGTACTGTCACAATTGAATGAAGAAGGTCAGGATCAGCCAGTAGCTTTTATTAGCAGAAGGCTGACCCCTAGAGAGAAACGTTGGTCAGCCATAGAGAGGGAGGCCTTTGCTGTGGTCTGGGCTCTGAAGAAGTTGAGGCCATACTTGTTTGGTACACACTTCCTGGTTCAGACAGACCATAAGCCCCTCTTATGGCTAAAACAAATGAAGGGTGAAAACCCCAAACTGCTTAGGTGGTCCATTTCCCTACAGGGGATGGACTTTACAGTGGAACATAGGCCTGGGAGTAACCATGCGAATGCAGATGGACTCTCTAGGTATTTCCACTTAGAACATGAAGACTTAACTGGGCAAGGTTAGTTTAATGTCCCTACGTTTGGGGGGGTTGTGTAGGAGAGTAGGATCTGCTTCACAGGGGTACCCCCACTTTTTGCTGATACTTCACTGGTTTTCGACATTAGTCTGGCTGGGGCCCTGCTATTCAGAACCCCAGCCTAGCTGTTTCCTCTTTAAAAGGGTCTCCATGTGCCTTAGGCACATCACTGATTGGGATCTGGAGTGCCCTTGTAAGTCCCTAGTATATGGTATACTATGTACCAAGGGCATAGGTACCTCAGAGGCCTGCCAGGGGCTGCAGCATGTATTATGCCACCCCTGGTAGGCCATCCAAACTGGCACCACAGGTCTGCTACTGCAGCCTGGGTAAGGTGGTGCATGCACCCCTTGCAGTGGTATAGGTTACCTATATCACTAAATGCATACACACATATAAACCTATAAGTCACTCCTAAGGCAGGCCTTATCAATCCTAAAGGCAGAGTGCATGGTTCCTATGTGAGAGGGTGCCCCTGCATGAGCAGGGCCCCTCTGCGGCGTTCGGAGACCATCTCTGATGCTGTTTGTAGTGCAGCCTGACCATATACTCTTAAACGCATTATATCCTCGCGGTAAAATGCTAACTATGGAATGGCTGCACCTAAACATGTCGTGTTTGGTGTCAAACATCTTGGAATACTACCCCCGCCAATCCTGGCGGCGGGGGTAGCATTCCACCCTTCTAGAGGGAAAGGCATGTTAACTCTGACGAGTCCGGTAACTTCTTTCCAGAGCCTGGCATCACAAAATGGATGCTGCTGCCACAGACACGAGTCTGGCCTCCTGCTGCTGGACGAAACTCCGGCAGGGGAGGCCTGGACAATAGGTTTCCTGTCCCAGGGAGGTGTGACCACCTCCCCAGACAGGACAATGTGTATTGGGGCTGGGCGGGAGCACTTTCGGGTGCTTTGAAGTCCTGCACTGGGGGCACATTTGGTGTCCCTGTGCATACCCCAGTTCAAACCGGATCAGGGGCTTGCAGCCCCTGCTTTGGCGCGAACTGGACAAAGGGAAAGGGGTGTAGCCACCCCTCTGCCCTGACCCACCCATAGGTGGGGCCACAGAGTAGTCCATCCCCTATTTTTAGAATAAAGGTAGGAACCCAGTCCCTAGGACTTTAGATTATACCTGGACGAAACTCTGAAACACAATCCTGGACCTTCGACGCTCTACTCACGATTAGAGGACTGAAGAATCTCCCTTGGGGTCAAGGAGTGACTCCCCTGCTTGGCAGGCACCAAAGAAGCATCTGTCCGGTTCGCATCACTGAAGCTCCCGTCGGACGCCGAAGTAATCGCATCACCAGAGGTGGATTCTCAGACTTCCCCGAGGCTACCCTGAGTCTCCAGCAAAGCTGAGGCCCGTGGCTATCGTGGGTGACTTGAGACCGTGACCCCTGGACACCGAGCACATTTGCAAGTGCACCATCTTCTGGGTCTCCCAAGAAGTCGTGCTTTGGGCTCCGAGTAGCCCTAGCCTCCAGCACCACCTGCACCGAAGATCACTGGCCCCCACTCCACGAGTGTCCTGTAAGCCAGCTCCACGTGCGGCGTCACGAGGCTCCTTCGCGGTCGCTAGCCCGTTGGCTAGTAGCCCTTAACGAAGGCCAATCTTTTCTTTACTTGGCAGTCTGGTTGCTCCAGGCCTGCCCTCACTTACCCTTGCTGGGTGAGTTCCCCAGACCTTGCTGGTCTGCATCATCGACGATCTACATCTTACTCGAGACTTGCCGTTGCCAAGGCTTGTTGGGTCCAATCTGGTCGCCGACACCTCTGCACTCGACAGACATCGAGCAACAGCCCGAATCCTGCTCCTGGTCGCCGACAACGCCTCCCGGACCTCGTGGCTGAAGAGTCAAGACGACCGTCATCGAATCTGAAGCACTCGACATCGGTGGGCATCTGTCCATCGCCTCCCTGGTCACTGGCTAGTGACCCAGACTCTGTCCCCTCTGCTTTCAGGTTCTTCAGAACTCCGATCCACTCTTGGATCCACCCGGACACTTTTCTCCTGGTCGCCAGCAGCACTTTGCAGCCGATCGCCATAAGAACCGACGACGAAACCCGACCCCGAAAGGCACCTATGCACCCGGCTTCCCTGGGTGAGGTAACACGAGTACTCCGGTGCTCCCGTGGGTAGAGACTCTTCAAAGTCCTAGATCTCAAAGGGTTTTGTCCTAGTCCTCTTCTAAGTGTCCCTTTCCTCTATTTTCCCGATCCCGACTTTCTCCATAGAAGTTAACGGCGTATCGCGGTTGTGTATTTACACTGCACGCGTCTCCCGTGGGTCCCCTGTGTCACTACCTTGGGTGGTTCCTTGTGGTCCAAGCACTTCTAGAGGCTCTAGGCCTAGTGTCTAGTTCAGTCGTGGTTCGCATACCACTTTATTGGTATATGGTTTGGTACGCCCCTAGGGCCCAAACGTGTATTTGTGCTATTACTGTGATTTAAGATCTTATAACCTATGTACTTCGAACTCTAGCCTCATAAAGAGACTAGAGGGGTGTGTTTAGTAATAAATACATATATTTTGAATATATACCTGGTGTGGTGCTCTTTCATTTGGTCACTCAAGAGATTATAGACTGGTAAAACAAGCTGCTTTACATTCCTTCAAGACTTAGCCTGAAGGCTGCTCTCCACAGCTACCACTAGGATAGCTTTCAATAAGGTTGTCTTTAACCTACCTACCATAAGAGTCGATTTGGACTGGTGCAAGGTGCCCACTATAATTAGTGGACAGCATATGCCAGGCCAACTTCTCACAACCATCCCCAGCACGACCCCCTACACTGCACAAACACCACTGCACTGCCCTAAACCATGAAACACCAGCCCCAGCACGACCCCCTACACTGCCCGAATACCACTGCACTGCCCTAAACCCTGAAACACCACCCCCTGCACGACCCCCTACACTGCCCGAACACCACTGCACTGCACCAAACCCTGAAACACCACTCCCAACACGACCCCCTACACTGCCCGAACACCACTGCACTGCCCTAAACCCTGAAACACCACCTCCTGCACGACCCCCTACACTGCCCGAACACTACTGCACTGCCCTAAACCCTGAAACACCACCCCCAGCACAACCCCCTACACTGCACGAACACCACTGCACTGCCCTAAACCCTGAAACACTACCCCCAGCAAGACCCCCTACACTGCCCGAACACCACTGCACTGCCCTAAACCCTGAAACATCACCCCCAGCAAGACCCCCTACACTACCCGAACACCACTGCCCTAAACCCTGAAACACCACCCCCAGCAAGACCCCTACACTGCCCGAACACCACTGCACTGCCCTAAACCCTGAAACACCACCCCCAGCATGACCCCCTACACTGCCCGAACACCACTGCTCTGCCCAAAACCCTGAAACACCAGCCCCAGCACGACCCCCTACACTGCCCGAACACCACTGCACTGCCCTAAACCCTGAAACACCACCCCCAGCACGACCCCCTACACTGCCCGAACACCACTGCACTGCCATAAACCCTCAAACACCAGCCCCAGCACGACCCCCTACACTGCCCAAACACCACTGCACTGCCCTAAACCCTGAAACACCAGCCCCAGCAAGACCCCTACACTGCCCGAACACCACTGCACTGCCCTAAACCCTGAAACACCACCCCCAGCAAGACCCCCTACACTGCCCGAACACCACTGCACTAAACCCTTAAACACCACCCCCAGCAAGACCACCTACACTGGCCGAACACCACTGCACTGCCCTAAACCCTGAAACACCACCCCCTGCACGACCCCCTACACTGCCCAAACACCACTGCACTGCCCTAAACCCTGAAACACCACCCCCTGCACGACCCCCTACACTGCCCGAACACCACTGCACTGCCCTAAACCCTGAAACACCACCCCTCAGCACGACACCCTAAACTGCCCGAACACCACTGCACTGCCCTAAACCCTGAAACACCACCCCCAGCATGACCCCCTACACTGCCCAAACACCACTGCACTGCCCTAAACCCTGAAACACCACCCCCTGAACGACCCCCTACACTGCCGGAACACCACTGCACTGCCCTGAAACACCACCCCCAGCACGACCCCCTACACTGCCCGAACACCACTGCACTAAACCCTGAAACACCACCCCCAGCAAGACCACCTACACTGGCCAAACACCACTGCACTGCCCTAAACCCTGAAACACCATCCTCTGCACGACCCCCTACACTGCCCAAACACCACTGCACTGCCCTAAACCCTGAAACACCACCCCTGCACGACCCCCTACACTGCCCAAACACCACTGCACTGCCCTAAACCCTGAAACACCACCCCTCAGCACGACACCCTACACTGCCCGAACACCACTGCACTGCCGTAAACCCTGAAACACCACCCCCAGCACGACCCCCTACACTGCCCAAACACCACTGCACTGCCCTAAACCCTAAAACACCACCCCTGCACCACCCCTACACTGCCCGAACACAACTGCACTGCCCTAAACCCTGAAACACCACCCCCAGCACGACCCCCTACACTGCCCGAACACCACTGCACTGCCCTAAACCCTCAAACACCAGCCCCAGCACGACCCCCTATACTGCCCGAACACCACTGCACTGCCCTAAACCCTCAAACACCAGCCCCAGCACGACCCCTACACTGCCCGAACACCACTGCACTGCCCTAAACCCTGAAACACCAGCCCCAGAAAGACCCCTACACTGCCCGAACACCACTGCACTGCCCTAAATCCTGAAACACCACCCCCAGCAAGACCCCTACACTGCCCGAACACCACTGCACTAAACCCTTAAACACCACCCCCAGCAAGACTACCTACACTGGCCGAACACCACTGCACTGCCCTAAACCCTGAAACACTACCCCCTGCACGACCCCCTACACTGCCCAAACACCACTGCACTGCCCTAAACCCTGAAACACCACCCCCTGCACGACCCCCTACACTGCCCGAACACCACTGCCCTGCCCTAAACCCTAAAACACCACCCCCAGCAAGACCCCCTACACTGCCTGAACACCACTGCACTAAACCCTTAAACACCACCCCCACCAAGACCACCTACACTGGCCGAACACCACTGCACTGCCCTAAACCCTGAAACACTACCCCTGCACGACCCCCTACACTGCCCAAACACCACTGCACTGCCCTAAACCCTGAAACACCACCCCTGCACGACCCCCTACACTGCCCGAACACCACTGCAGTGCCCTAAACCCTGAAACACCACCCCTCAGCACGACACCCTACACTGCCCGAACACCACTGCACTGCCCTAAACCCTGAAACACCACCCCCAGCAAACCCCCTACACTGCCCGAACACCACTGCACTAAACCCTTAACACCACCCCCAGCAAGACCACCTACACTGGCCAAACACCACTGCACTGCCCTAAACCCTGAAACACTACCCCTGCACGACCCCTACACTGCCCAAACACCACTGCACTGCCCTAAACCCTGAAACACCACCCCCTGCACGACCCCCTACACTGCCCGAACACCACTGCACTGCCCTAAACCCTGAAACACCACCCCTCAGCACGACACCCTACACTGCCCGAACACCACTGCACTGCCCTAAACCCTGAAACACCACCCCCAGCACGACCCCCTACACTGCCCAAACACCACTGCACTGTCCTAAACCCTGAAACACCACCCCCTGCACGACCCCCTACACTGCCGGAACACCACTGCACTGCCCTGAAACACCACCCCCAGCACGACCCCCTACACTGCCCGAACACCACTGCACTGCCCTAAACCCTGAAACATCATCCCCAGCAAGACCCCCTACACTGCCTGAACACCACTGCCCTAAACCCTGAAACACCACCCCCAGCAAGACCCCCTACACTGCCCAAACACCACTGCACTGCCCTAAACCCTGAAACACCACCTCCAGCACAACCCCCTACACTGCCTGAACACCATTGCTCTGCCCTAAACCCTGAAACACTAGCCCCAGCACGACCCCCTACACTGCCCGAACACCACTGCACTGCCCTAAACCCTGAAACACCACCCCCAGCACAACCCCGTACACTGCCCGAACACCACTGCACTGCCCTAAACCCTGAAACACCAGCCCCAGCAAGACCCCCTACACTGCCCGAACACCACTGCACTGCCCTAAACCCTGAAACACCAGCCCCAGCATGACCCCCTACACTGCCCGAGCACCACTGCACTGCCCTAAACCCTGAAACACCAGCCCCAGCACCACCACCTACACTGCCCGAACACCATTGCACTGCCCTAAACCCTGAAACACCAGCCCCAGCACAACCCCCTACACTGCCCAAACACCACTGCACTGCCCTAAACCCTGAAACACCAGCCCCAGCACGACCCCCTACACTGCCCGAACACCACTGTACTGCCCTAAACCCTGAAACACCAGCCCCAGCAGGACCCCGTACACTGCCCGAACACCACTGCACTGCCCTAAACCCTGAAACACCACCCCCTACACCACCCCCTACACTGCCCGAACACCACTGCACTGCCCTAAACCCTGAAACACCACCCCCTGCACCACCCCCTACACTGCCCGAACACCACTGCACTGCCCTAAACCCTGAAACACCACCCCCTGCACCTCCCCCTACACTGCCCGAACACCACTGCACTGCCCTAAACCCTGAAACACCACCCCCTGCACCGCCCCCTACACTGCCCGAACACCACTGCACTGCCCTAAACCCTGAAACACCACCCCCAGCACGACCCCTACACTGCCCGAACACCACTGCCCTAAACCCCGAAACACCACCCCCTGCACGACCCCCTACACTGCCCGAACACCACAGCACTGCCCTAAACCCTGAAACACCACCCCCTGCATGACCCCCTACACTGCCCGAACACCATTGCACTGCCCTAAACCCTGAAACACCACCCCCAGCACGACCCTCTACACTGCTCGAACACCACTGCACTGCCCTAAATCCTAAAACACCACCCCCAGCACGACCCCCTACACTGCCCGAACACCACTGCACTGCCCTAAACCCTAGAACACTACCCCCAGCACGACCCCCTACACTACCCGAACACCACTGCACTACCCTAAACCCTAAAATACTCCCCCAGCACGACCCCCTACACAACCCGAACACAACTGCACTGCCCTAAACCCTGAAACACCACCCCCAGCACGACACCCTACACTGCCCGAACACCACTGCACTGCCCTAAACCCTGAAACACCACCCCCAGCACGAACCCCTACACTGCCCAAACACCACTGCACTGCCCTAAACCCTGAAACACCACCCCCTGCACGACCCCCTACACTGCCTGACACCACTGCACTGCCCTGAAACACCACCCCCAGCACGACCCCTACACTGCCCGAACACCACTGCACTGCCCTAAACCCTGAAACATCATCCCCAGCAAGACCCCCTACACTGCCTGAACACCACTGCCCTAAACCCTGAAACACCACCCCCAGCAAGACCCCCTACACTGCCCAAACACCACTGCACTGCCCTAAACCCTGAAACACCACCTCCAGCACAACCCCCTACACTGCCTGAACACCATTGCTCTGCCCTAAACCCTGAAACACTAGCCCCAGCACGACCCCCTACACTGCCCGAACACCACTGCACTGCCCTAAACCCTGAAACACCACCCCCAGCACGACCCCCTACACTGCCCGAACACCACTGCACTGCCCTAAACCCTGAAACACCAGCCCCAGCAAGACCCCCTACACTGCCCGAACACCACTGCACTGCCCTAAACCCTGAAACACCAGCCCCAGCATGACCCCCTACACTGCCCGAGTACCACTGCACTGCCCTAAACCCTGAAACACCAGCCCCAGCACCACCACCTACACTGCCCAAACACCATTGCACTGCCCTAAACCCTGAAACACCAGCCCCAGCACAAACCCCTACACTGCCCGAACACCACTGCACTGCCCTAAACCCTGAAACACCAGCCCCAGCACGACCCCCTACACTGCCCGAACACCACTGTACTGCCCTAAACCCTGAAACACCAGCCCCAGCAGGACCCCGTACACTGCCCGAACACCACTGCACTGCCCTAAACCCTGAAACACCACCCCCTACACCACCCCCTACACTGCCCGAACACCACTGCACTGCCCTAAACCCTGAAACACCACCCCCTGCACCACCCCTTCACTGCCCGAACACCACTGCACTGCCCTAAACCCTGAAACACCACCACCTGCACGACCCCCTACACTGCCTGACACCACTGCACTGCCCTGAAACACCACCCCCAGCACGACCCCCTACACTGCCCGAACACCACTGCACTGCCCTAAACCCTGAAACATCATCCCCAGCAAGACCCCCTACACTGCCTGAACACCACTGCCCTAAACCCTGAAACACCACCCCCAGCAAGACCCCCTACACTGCCCAAACACCACTGCACTGCCCTAAACCCTGAAACACCACCTCCAGCACAACCCCCTACACTGCCTGAACACCATTGCTCTGCCCTAAACCCTGAAACACTAGCCCCAGCACGACCCCCTACACTGCCCGAACACCACTGCACTGCTCTAAACCCTGAAACACCACCCCCAGCACGACCCCCTACACTGCCCGAATACCACTGCACTGCCCTAAACCCTGAAACACCAGCCCCAGCAAGACCCCCTACACTGCCCGAACACCACTGCACTGCCCTAAACCCTGAAACACCAGCCCCATCATGACCCCCTACACTGCCCGAGCACCACTGCACTGCCCTAAACCCTGAAACACCAGCCCCAGCACCACCACCTACACTGCCCAAACACCATTGCACTGCCCTAAACCCTGAAACACCAGCCCCAGCACAACCCCCTATACTGCCCGAACACCACTGCACTGCCCTAAACCCTGAAACACCAGCCCCAGCACGACCCCCTACACTGCCCGAACACCACTGTACTGCCCTAAACCCTGAAACACCAGCCCCAGCAGGACCCCGTACACTGCCCGAACACCACTGCACTGCCCTAAACCCTGAACCACCACCTCCAGCACAACCCCTACACTGCCTGAACACCATTGCTCTGCCCTAAACCCTGAAACACTAGCCCCAGCACGACCCCCTACACTGCCCGAACACCACTGCACTGCCCTAAACCCTGAAACACCACCCCCAGCACGACCCCCTACACTGCCCGAACACCACTGCACTGCCCTAAACCCTGAAACACCAGCCCCAGCAAGACCCCTACACTGCCCGAACACCACTGCACTGCCCTAAACCCTGAAACACCAGCCCCAGCATGACCCCCTACACTGCCCGAGTACCACTGCACTGCCCTAAACCCTGAAACACCAGCCCCAGCACCACCACCTACACTGCCCAAACACCATTGCACTGCCCTAAACCCTGAAATACCAGCCCCAGCACAACCCCCTACACTGCCCGAACACCACTGCACTGCCCTAAACCCTGAAACACCAACCCCAGCACGACCCCCTACACTGCCCGAACAGCACTGTACTGCCCTAAACCCTGAAACACCAGCCCCAGCAGGACCCCGTACACTGCCCGAACACCACTGCACTGCCCTAAACCCTGAAACACCACCCCCTACACCACCCCCTACACTGCCCGAACACCACTGCACTGCCCTAAACCCTGAAACACCACCCCCTGCACCACCCCCTACACTGCCCGAACACCACTGCACTGCCCTAAACCCTGAAACACCACCCCCTGCACGACCCCCTACACTGCCTGACACCACTGCACTGCCCTGAAACACCACCCCCAGCACGACCCCCTACACTGCCCGAACACCACTGCACTGCCCTAAACCCTGAAACATCATCCCCAGCAAGACCCCCTACACTGCCTGAACACCACTGCCCTAAACCCTGAAACACCACCCCCAGCAAGACCCCCTACACTGCCCAAACACCACTGCACTGCCCTAAACCCTGAAACACCACCTCCAGCACAACCCCCTACACTGCCTGAACACCATTGCTCTGCCCTAAACCCTGAAACACTAGCCCCAGCACGACCCCCTACACTGCCCGAACACCACTGCACTGCCCTAAACCCTGAAACACCACCCCCAGCACGACCCCCTACACTGCCCGAACACCACTGCACTGCCCTAAACCCTGAAACACCAGCCCCAGCAAGACCCCCTACACTGCCCGAACACCACTGCACTGCCCTAAACCCTGAAACACCAGCCCCATCATGACCCCCTACACTGCCCGAGCACCATTGCACTGCCCTAAACCCTGAAACACCAGCCCCAGCACAACCCCCTATACTGCCCGAACACCACTGCACTGCCCTAAACCCTGAAACACCAGCCCCAGCACGACCCCCTACACTGCCCGAACACCACTGTACTGCCCTAAACCCTGAAACACCAGCCCCAGCAGGACCCCGTACACTGCCCGAACACCACTGCACTGCCCTAAACCCTGAAACACCACCCCTACACCACCCCCTACACTGCCCGAACACCACTGCACTGCCCTAAACCCTGAAACACCACCCCTGCACCACCCCCTACACTGCCCGAACACCACTGCACTGCCCTAAACCCTGAAACACCACCCCCTGCACCGCCCCCTACACTGCCCGAACACCACTGCACTGCCCTAAACCCTGAAACACCACCCCCTGCACCGCCCCCTACACTGCCCGAACACCACTGCACTGCCCTAAACCCTGAAACACCACCCCCAGCACGACCCCCTACACTGCCCGAACACCACTGCCCTAAACCCTGAAACACCACCCCCTGCACGACCCCCTACACTGCCCGAACACCACAGCACTGCCCTAAACCCTGAAACACCACCCCTGCATGACCCCCTACACTGCCCGAACACCACTGCACTGCCCTAAACCCTGAAACACCACCCCAGCACGACCCCCTACACTGCCCGAACACCACTGCACTGCCCTAAATCCTAAAACAGCACTCCCAGCATGACCCCCTACACTGCCCAAACACCACTGCACTGCCCTAAACCCTAGAACACTACCCCCAGCACGACCCCCTACACTACCCGAACACCACTGCACTACCCTAAACCCTAAAATACTCCCCCAGCACGACCCCCTACACTACCCGAACACAACTGCACTGCCCTAAACCCTCAAACACTCCCCTCAGCATGACCCCCTACACTACCCGAACACCACTGCACTGCCCTAAACCCTAAAACACTCCCCCAGCACGACCCCCTACACTACCCGAACACCACTGCACTGCCCTAAACCCTAAAACATTCCCCCCAGCACGACCCCTACACTACCCAAACACCACTGCACTGCCCTAAACCCTAAAACACTACCCCCGCATGACCCCTACACTACCCAAACACCAATGCACTACCCTAATCCCTAAAACACTACCCCCGCACGACCCCCTACACTACCCAAAGACCACTGCACTACCCTAAACCCTAAAACACTACTCCCCGCACGACTCCCTACACTACCCAAAGACCACTGCACTACCCTAAATCCTAAAACACGACCTCCTACACTACACAGACACCACTGCACTACCCTAAACCCTAAAACACTACCCCCTACACTACACAAACACCACTGCACTACCCTAAACCCTAAAAAACTACCCCAGCACGAACCCCTACACTACCCAAACACCACTGCACTACCATAAACCCTAAAACACTACCCCCAGCAGTACCCCCTACACTACCCAAACACCACTGCTCTACCCTAAACCCTAAAACACTACCCCCAGCAGTACCCCCTACACTACCCAAACACCACTGCACTTCCCTAAATCACTACCCCCATCACGACCCCCTACACTACCCAAACACCACTGCACTGCCCTAAACCCTGAAACACTAGCCCCAGCACGACCCCCTACACTGCCCGAACACCACTGCACTGCCCTAAACCCTGAAACACGACCCCCAGCACGACTCCCTACACAACCCAAACACCACTGCACTGCCCTAAATCCTGAAACACCAGCCCCAGCAAGACCCCCTAAACTGCCCGAACACCACTGCACTACCCTAAACCCTAAAACACTACCCCCAGCACGACCCTCTTCACTACCTAAACACAACTGCACAATTTGTTACAGGCGTTGCAACGCAGGCCTGTGGTGCTTACTGGAAGTACCTCGTGGGCTTGTTGGGCCCCAGGGACCCTCAGGATTCAAGGTGACCTAATCCCATAACTTAAAACGCTCCACGGGGCGCGTTTGCACAGTGGTGAAGGGAGGGGGCGGGGCCTCAGGTGACATGTGCGCAAACACGCCCTGTGGTGCGTTTTAAGTTGGGGAATTAATTCCCTTTGAATCCTGAGGGACCCTGGGGCCAACTAGCCCACCAGGTACCTTCAGTAAGCACAACAGAGTTGCGTTGCAGAGAGGTGAAAAAGGTGCGTGGCCTCGGAACGCCTCTCTGCAACTCAGCTCTGTGGTCCTAACTGTAGGTACCTGGGGTGCTAGTTGGGCCCCAGGGACCCTCAGGATTCAAGGAGACTTAATCCCGCAACTTAAAACGCGCCACGGGGCGCGTTTGCACACATGTCACCTCAGGCCCCCCCTCCCTTCACCACTGTGCAAACGCGCCCTGTAGTGCGTTTTAAGAGGTAGTTTTAATCCCCCTGCCCTATAATGTATATGGGACTTGCAGAGGAGGTCATGCTAATCACAGGGGTACCCCAACGCATAGTGTTCCCTAGTGTATGTAGGTGTTTTCACTGTATTCTAAGTGTCTTTTAGCATAGCACTGGCTCTGGTTAGTCAGAGTCAGTTACCACCAGTACCCGTCTGAAAAAGTTGTGGGCACAGGATGATTTTGCAACAAGGCCTCTTTCTGCTCCTCTGTTGGTTCTTTCTGCACATCTTTTGCTTCTTTCTGTGCGTTTTTTCTTCTTTCTTCACATGTCCTACCTCTGTAGGCATAGTTAGAAACTAGCATTTAAAAAACCTTTGAAATTCACTTAAAAATCATAGGTTTCAGGCACGTTATAGTTAGAAATTAGCATTTAAAAAACCTTTGAAATTCACTGAAAAAACCATAGGTTTCAGACACGTTATAGTTAGAAATTAGCATTTAAAAAACCTTTGAAATTCACTGAAAAAACCATAGGTTTTAGGGACAGTTATAGTTAGTTGGACATTTCACTCGTACAAAACCATAGAAATCCCCGTTATAGTTAGTTCAGCTAACTATAACTCGCGCCCCGCAATGCACTGCTGATGACGTCACATATTACATCACTCATGACATGGTCAGTGACATCACTGATGACATCACTGATGACATCTCAAATGACATCACTGATGACATCACTGATGACATCATCCAGGGACTGTGTGTTTCTGTAAAGTTTAAATATGTTTAATATATGTAGGGAAAGGCGTATTGAAGAATGAGTGGGTGTATAAGTGTCTGAA
Source organism: Calotriton arnoldi (assembly GCA_963921515.1). Classification (NCBI taxonomy): domain Eukaryota; kingdom Metazoa; phylum Chordata; class Amphibia; order Caudata; family Salamandridae; genus Calotriton; species Calotriton arnoldi. Next base: position 399,592 of record CAWUFW010014569.1, read on the forward strand.
TTGATGATTTAGTATGTGAGTGACTGACTCTACAAGTGAGTGATTAAACGTATCTTACTGAATACATGGGTTAGTGACTAAACTGTGTGAATGTCTGTATCCGTCTGTTTGTTGGTGTGTAAGTGGATGCATGGATTTGTGAATAGCTACATGAGTGTCTATATGGGTTATTGATTGGTTCTCTGAGTATCTGTATGGCTGCCAGAGTGTTTGTGTGGGTGGGGTGTGTGTGACTCTGTACATAGATGTGTGAGGGGGTGATTCACTGGGTGCATGATTTCAAGAGTGCATCTGTGATGGACTGCTTGGGTGGGTGAGTGTGTGTATGGGTGTGTTAGTGAGTGAATGTATATCTCAGTGGTACATGTGCGAGTAACTACATATGTAAAAGGCAGTATATATGTGTGTTAGAGTATTTAAATGGCTATAAGTGAGAGTATGTGATAGTGAGAGTGGCTGTATGGATGCGTGTGTGCTTGTATCAGTTATTGTATAAGAGCGTAAGAATGTGCTAGTATTTGTATGAGTAAGTGAGCTGGTGTGTGTATAACTGTATAGGTGAGTAAATGGGTGTGTGATTAAATTTTTGCATGACTGACTAGGTGTGTGAGTACCTCTATGGATGAGTGGCGGTGTGTGAGTGTTTATATAGGTGTATGAGTGCATATGATAGTCCTGTACTGAGTGACTGTAAGTATGAGTGACTGTACGGGTGAGTGAATGGATGTGTGTGTAGACCTAAGAATCAGTGAGTGGGTATGTAGTTTTTGGTGTTGGAGTGTCTATGGTTTTGAGAATGGCAGTCTGTAATTTAGAGTGGGTGTATCAAAAGTTATATTTGGGTGTGAGAAGATGCATGAAATTATCACATGGATGATGTCATCAGTGATGTCATTTGAGATGTCATCAGTGATGTCATCAGTGATGTCACTGACCATGTCATGAGTGATGTAATATGTGACGTCATCAGCAGTGCATTGCGGGGGCGCAAGTTATAGTTAGCTGAACTAACTATAACGGGGGAGTTTCTATGGTTTTGTACGAGTGAAATGTCCAACTAACTATAACTGTCCCTAAAACCTATGGTTTTTTCAGTGAATATATATATATATAAGTCACTCCAAGGGTAGGCCCTACACAGCCCAGAGTGCATTTGTATATACTATACCAAAAATGAGGTATAGTGCGCACAGAGTCCACTGGATCCCCAGAGGCTTTACAGAGGCTCAAGTAGGTAATACTAATGCCTACTTTTGTGGTAGTGTGGGGTATCAGTTAGACTTATCAGAGGGCAGTGCTAAGCATTTGTTGTACACACACAGGCAAGAAATGATTACACACACTCAATGAGACTTATGATTTGTAAAAATAATACTTTTAGTATATTTAGTTTACAGAACCAAAGATACTTTGTTGCATGTAAAAACATTTTGCAACAACAATGCTTTTCACTGTAAACAATGGACGCAGTGCATTTTTCAGTATTATAATGTTATCCTATGGAAGGAAACACAATCAGCAATATGCAGGTAAGTAAATGATTTACGATATTGAGTTTCTGAATAAAGAATCAGTACCAGGCAAGTTTCAGGTAAGTGACAAAACTGCACCACCAGCAGCACTGAGGCGGCTGGGTACAGAGTTCAAACTCGGTATCTGGTGCCAATGTTATCCAATGGAGAAAGTGGGCAATCAAAGTGGTACTTTATTTAGAAGTAAGAAGCAGAGTTTGTCAACCCAGTCTCTGGGGGTTAAGGTAAGCATGGCGGGGGCACAAGTGAGCCCCAACTTACACCTTCAGCGTCACAGGGGCAGCCAGGTGCAGAGTGCCAACACAGCATCAGATGCCAAATGCAAACCAATGGAGAATATCAAAGTCAGAAAAAGGATGCAGGCTCACGCCAGGAGGCCAAACAAAGGAGACCTACAGCTGCACAGGTAAGTTGGGAAGTGCTGGAACATTGGGGCATCGTCCGTAGATCTTCCCAAGGCCCAGGGGCTCTGGGTGCAGGGGTGTCCTTTTGTGTCATAAAACAGTTATCAGTGTGGTCGTGGTGGGGTGTTCATCATGCAGAGGCTGCAGGTGTCAAAGTGTAGTCCAGCAGGGGTCAACCCATGAGGGACTCTCACTCTGGATCACTGGGGAACCTTTTTCTGGACCGAGGGGCCACTTGGACTCAGGCCATGGGCATCGGATGCAGAGGTGGTCGGTTTCGCTTTTCTACAGGCAGAGCTTTGGTCTTTGAACTTGTTTTTTTTAGACAGGTCCGCTGTCCACGGGAGTTCAGGAGTCTTTATGGAAGACAGGCAGTCCTCCCAGGGTTTTGGAGATCGCTTGTTTGTGGGACAAGTTGTGGAAGCTTGCAAAGTTCAAAGTTCGCAGTCAGGCTGGCGAGGCTGGAACCAAGTCAGTGGCTGGAGCTTCTTGTCGTGCAGGGTTCGGCTCTTCTTTGTCCTCTTCTTTATGTACAGGCTCCCACCTGTACATAAGATAGACTAACCCAGACCCTCATTGGCATTCTTAATGATGCCATGGAGGTACTACTCTTGCAGCTTGGAGGTCCAAAAAGACCACAACCACCACCACCACCACCACCAGCACCACCACAGAGGCAGTGCCGCAGAAGAGAGCGGGTCTACCAGCAACGAATCACCCTGATAGACCTCGACCAGAGGATGTGATAGCCCACTACAGGCGAAAAAGGACGTCTATCCTACACATACTCACCCAGATAGCGCCATGGCTGCAGGCACCATCACAGTCCTGCATGAACATCCCTCCACAGACAAAGCTACTTGCAGTGCTGCACATGTTGGCCTCTGGTAAATTCCAACCGACGACTGCCAGAGTGGGTGGAGTCTCACAATCATCATTCTCCAGGTCCCTTACAAATGTCTTGGATGCCATCATCAGCCTGACGCCGCAGCACCTACGTTTCCCCAACACTGCGCAGGAACAACTTGACAACAAGCAAGGCTTCTATGACATTCCTGGGTTTCTACATGTGTTGGGGGCAATTGACTGCACCCATGTTCAACTTGTGCCTCCTGCAGACACAGCACATATATACAGGAACAGGAAGCACACACACTCAATGAACGTGCAAGCAATCATGGACCACCTGGGCTTGTTCATCAATGTTGTTGCAAAGTTTCCAGGGAGTGTGCATGACTCCTACATCTTTCGACAATCGATCATCAACCAGCGGTTTGAGAATGGCACATATGGAAATGGACTGCTTTTTGGTAAGTACAAACTGATTGGGGACCTCAAGTTCCCAATCATGTAGCTAAAATATGTGAGAATGTACATGTAGCAAATTTGATATGACATACTTTGTAACAGGTCCACCTCCTATTCACAAGCACCCAATGCCAAATGATAAAGACATATGTAAGTCAGCCCAACAAGGGAGTAACCCAGAAAATCTCTCGCAAACCACTATGGCACCCTCAGAATATAGATTTTGCAGAACTCCTAAGACAAATATTTTGATTAATCAATGCAGCACATGACACAAGAAATATGCTTCTGCTGGGCTACATCCATCCTGAAAGATGACAGATCACTCTGCTCTCCCTTGTGATGGTGCACAATTAGCTGACATGCAAAAACACAGTCAGCCATGCACCATGCAGCGGGGGTGCCTGCCTCATGGGGTTGCAAGTATCGCTGCATGAAGGGAGCACCAACTGCACACAAACAATCAACCAAACTTGATTAAGCATCAGTCTTGGTCGTTGCAGAACGGACCATGCACAGAAAGAGCATACAAACAATTGAAATCTCAATCTCACTACATGTTGTGTATCCATATGACTCCCCTGGTGAAGTGTAGCAATCTGATGCACAAATGTAACCAAATAAATGGGTGTTGATTGGGAACAGACACACACAAGGCATATTCGATGGGTATTACCCCAACATGCATACAAGCAGAGTCAAAGTTAACTCATGCACAAGGACATCAATACATATGTCTGTTGTCTTCACATGTCCCAGTAAGTCAAGTGCACCAGGTAGCAGTGCCACTGTCACTCAAACACTCACCCACCTTGGGGGCAAGCTGGATGTAAAGAATCCACAGTGAGTATAACGTTTAGCAGACAAGGATTTTCACTCTCAGCTACCCTCAGCACAATTACTCCCAATGAGGTATCTTGAAGATGTTCAAACATAGTAATCTGCCAATGGTCAAGGTGGACGCTTCACCAGGCCCATACGCCAACGGTGCACCCTGTAAAATCTGTGCATAAGAGACATACTGTTGGTGCAATGGGCCTGTAATAACCACAATTCTTTGTTGAGTGACCCAGACATCCTGACAGTCACAACATTGAGTTAATACACAGGACCGGCCCAATGACAACATAGTGATGTGTAGGCTGTCAAGTATAGGCAAGTCAATTTCAGTGATGCAGGTTAATTGTCTGAACCACCACATGACAAAGCAGAAAGTTCAAAGTTGCACAATGCACACACACCCAAAAAGCCACTCTGCAAACACAGCAGGCACAAATACTAATGGAATATCTCTCCATTATATGTTTCAGGTGATCAAGGATATGCACTCTAACCATGGCTGATGACCCCCATCAAAGTGACCTACACACAGGCCCAGAGATACGATAACATTGCACTGGGAGGCACAAGGGCCATTGTTGAACGACCATTCAAGTCCTTAAATCAAGTTTCCGGGGCCTTCATATTTTGGGGGGGGGGGACTCCTTTACAGTCCTCAACTGGTCTGCAAAACTATAATGGCATGTTGCATTTTGCACAATATTTGTGTACGGACAAACACACCATTGGCTGAAGACCAGGAGGAGCACGACAATCCAGAGGGTGGCCAGGACAAAGAAGCTGATGCTAGACACACCACAGCTACTGCTGCTGGAACAGCAAGGAGGGATGCAATCATCCACAATTTCTTTTAGCTAATCACCATAAACAAATGTCCCATGACATGCATTTCTTAAAAAAATGTCCACAGAATGTTACTTTGAAAAATAAAATACCACTACACAAAAATCTTGTAAGATTGGTTTTTGACTTCTAAAATTGATCTATCTGTTAAGTTAAAGTTAACAAAAAACAGTACCACACAGCTCTCACACCTAGCAGGGGACATGACACCAATTAAACTAAGAGTGGGAATGGAACAACATATTCGGCATCTGAGCCAATTAATGTGTATGGTCCCTCAGTGAGAATCAATAACTGTGTGTTCTGTCATTACAGGAGCTCCTACATGTCTGTTTACATACATGAGCGTAGTACAACATACACTGTATGTCTGATGCATCATCGTAGCTGTGGCCACATAGCTAAAACCCATCATAATATGTGTAATACAACATATCTTTGAATTCAATGGCACAGGAATAAAGGTAACTGACAACAGTATCAAATATACATTGCTAATCTGCACTGCAGCCACACGTGGGTGTGGAGGATGAAGATACAGAGGATAGTACAGAGACAATAACTGCTGTATCAACACAGTGCAGGTAATGTCACAAACACCAAGCATACACAGTCAAACAACAACAGAAAGTGGGAATGCCTCAAAAGATGACACATGTGCCATTGGAATTACCAATAAGCACATGTCATGCATCTCTGACACTGTGCATGAATCATCCTACAACACAGCAATGATCTGACAATGCTATAGTAACATAAGCACGAACAATGACACATAGGTCAGCCATGGGCCAAATGGCAAGACAGCAGCACACAACAACATGTATGTAGTACCATGTACCTCCCAATGCAATGTCAATAAAATGTTGATGTCAAATGCACAACAACATGAGAGTGTCATGACAATGAAGGGGTAGAATGGGCTACATCATCATCCAATAACTCTTGCTCTGTATTCACACCCCCAAGACAAAGAACAGACATACACATGAGTGAAGTGCCACAGGGAATACAATAAGTACAGCCCTAACATGCCAACAACATGCAACATATGACAACAGGAATGGACATTGTTTTGGGTCATAGGGACATTAAATTAATTAATTTAGCCCCCAGAAGGTGCACCACCTAGATATGAATTATCACTACAAGTTTACATATGACAATTGCATGATGTTTGTACTTTTGCTCCTCAGCACAACTACAACAATTAAAATAGCCCACATCTGCAGGCACAATTGAACATATATACAAGCATGCTTCTAAGAAGAAATGTTAATGTCACACAATGTTGTATCTCTCAAGCAATGTACAAATACTCATCATGATACAGTGTTGTGCAAGCTGGCCAGCCATCATGTACGGCTCATATACCAGAACAGTGTGTGTAGGAGAGTAGGATCTGCTTCACAGGGGTACCCCCACTTTTTGCTGATACTTCACTGGTTTTCGACATTAGTCTGGCTGGGGCCCTGCTATTCAGAACCCCAGCCTAGCTGTTTCCTCTTTAAAGGGTCTCCATGTGCCTTAGGCACATCACTGATTGGGATCTGGAGTGCCCTTGTAAGTCCCTAGTATATGGTATACTATGTACCAAGGGCATAGGTACCTCAGAGGCCTGCCAGGGGCTGCAGCATATATTATGCCACCCCTGGTAGGCCATCCAAACTGACACCACAGGTCTGCTACAGCAGCCTGGGTAAGGTGGTGCATGCACCCCTTGCTGTGGTATAGGTTACCTATATCACTAAATGCATACACACATATAAACCTATAAGTCACTCCTAAGGCAGGCCTTATCAATCCTAAAGGCAGAGTGCATGGTTCCTATGTGAGAGGTGCCCCTGCATGAGCAGGGCCCCTCTGCAGCGTTCGGAGACCATCTCTGATGCTGTTTGTAGTGCAGCCTGACCATATACTCTTAAACGCATTATATCCTCGCGGTAAAATGCTAACTATGGAATGGCTGCACCAAAACATGTCGTGTTTGGTGTCAAACATCTTGGAATACTACCCCCCCGCCAATTCTGGCGGCGGGGGTAGCATTCCACCCTTCTAGAGGAAAGGCATGTTAACTCTGACGAGTCCGGTAACTTCTTTCCAGAGCCCTGGCATCACAAAATGGATGCTGCTGCCACAGACACGAGTCTGGCCTCCTGCTGCTGGACGAAACTCCGGCAGGGGAGGCCTGGACAATAGGTTTCCTGTCCCAGGAGGTGTGACCACCTCCCCAGACAGGACAATGTGTATTGGGGCTGGGCGGGAGCACTTTCGGGTGCTTTGAAGTCCTGCACTGGGGGCACATTTGGTGTCCCTAGTGCATACCCCAGTTCAAACCGGATCAGGGGCTTGCAGCCCCTGCTTTGGCGCGAACTGGACAAAGGAAAGGGGTGTAGCCACCCCTCTGCCCTGACCCACCCATAGGTGGGGCCACAGAGTAGTCCATCCCCTATTTTTAGAATAAAGGTAGGAACCCAGTCCTTAGGACTTTAGATTATACCTGGACGAAACTCTGACACGGAATCCTGGACCTTCGACGCTCTACGACAAGATTAGAGGACTGAAGAATCTCCCTTGGGGTCAAGGAGTGACTCCCCTGCTTGGCAGGCACCAAAGAAGCATCTGTCCGGTTCGCATCACTGAAGCTCCCGTCGGACGCCGAAGTCATCGCATCACCAGAGGTGGATTC